>ML662448.1:3178860-3619728 GCA_007570785.1 Antilocapra americana
GCGCGGCCCCCACGTGCGCGGCCCCCACGTGCGCGGCCCCCACGTGCGCGGCCCACGTGCGCGGCCCCCACGTGCGCGGCCCCCACGTGCGCGGCCTCCACGTGCGCGGCCCCCACGCGCGCGGCCCCCACGCGCGCAGCCTCCCACGTGCGCGCAGCCTCCCACGCGCTTGCCGCGGGGTGCGGCACCCGGCGGCTCCTCGCGGTGGGGCTTCCTCCCGCTACTCCTACTCAGGCCGCACCCGCTCAGGCAAACCCCGGGGTGAGGCGCTCAATCGTAGGCAGGACGGCTTCCATTTTACGGTTGAGGACTCCGAGGCCCGGGGGGAAAAGGGCTGCTTGTCAAAGGCACAAGAACAGAGGGAGGTGGCTTCAAGATTTCGTTCCAGAACAGACCCGCCCTTCCCACCTCTTTGGTCCTTTTTAAACTGGGAGACCCTACAGGCCTGGTGTGTTGAGAACACTCGGCTTATAACCACCAACCTCGTTATGATTCCTCAATGTATCTGAGTGTGTGTGACTATCCATGTACGCTTTGGAGGATGTCGACCCTCAGATTCACACTCAACAATGGATTGAGCCCCAACCCAGTGCCTGGCACTGATCTGGGCCATTTACACATTATTTCTCTTTATCCTCTGCCAGTCCTGTCATCAGTTAAAACCCACATCCTGCTTTTCCAGGGGACTGATTTTTAGTTAGGCATCATGAATAACTTATTAAAATGATCTCTGGCATGGTTTTTAAGACAGGATGGTGGTGGAGCTGCTGCTGGAACTCTGGGGAAGCCCATAGTTCTAGGGAGCCCCTATTCTGGATCCAGGGTGTGATGGGTGGGGAGGCAGCAGCCCCACTGTGCTGGGAGGCTCTCCCAGCAACATTTCTTATTGATTTTCTTTGATCAACACTTCTAGGAGTTCGGGCCCTTTAATTTATCTTACTTCCAGTTGTCAAAAGGGATAATGGGGAGGTTCAAAGGATCCTTTGTGAACTCCTTACTGTTCTTTTGGGAATTCCTGCTATTTTAAATGTTTTAAACATATATAGGTTAGACCCATTTTAATGAACATCATTTCTAAGTTTAAGATAGACAGGCACGATTGAAAATAACACAGGAATAATGCTTTTCAGTATATAAATACTTCCTCCAATTCTCAGCAGGCTGGAGGGCATTATTACTACTTTCATTATTCAGATGGAGAAACTGAGGCTTGGAGGCCACCAACTTGGCTCAGGGCCATAAGTGGGGTTATAAGAGGCAGCATTGAAGCCCAGGACTCTCCCTGCTCCTGGTCTATCTTCCTCCACATCTCCTAGGGTTTTGCCTTCACTTTAGGGACCTGTTGTCCTACTTCTTTGTTTATGTTCAGGCTCTGTGTCCTTGAGGCCATCTGCAGTCTTCCCAGAGGACCCTGAGAGAGAAAAGGAAGTTTGAGCAACAAGGATGCTTCAATGGCTCAGGGACTACAGGAGAGGACCTCTGCAGAACCTGGCCATGTGCCCCCTGAGGACCTGCCCAGTTGTCCCCTCCCTGTCTACTTCCTCCTCTTCCTCCATCTCCTCTCCCTGAAATCTCTGATCCTTTAGGCCCTACCCCATGGGACCACCTGCTGTGCATGCCTCCTTCTAGTGGTTTGATCTCTTAACCCAGTTCAAAAACCATGTTCCTAAGAGTCCTTTGAATAGTGACCCTAGTAATGGCACTGACTCAGGGAAGCTGGCCTTGCTTCTTTCCAAGTTATGCCATGTGAGTAGCTGCTTAGTCTTTCAAAGGCCAGCCTGGAGTGACACTTTCAATTATTTTATTCATCCAAGGCTTCTATTTCATGTAATTATCATTTACTGATCCTCTAGCAGGTACTGCATACATGGTATGGGTTGTAATTTAATCCTTTTTAAGGATCCACAAAAGGGGATTTGGAAGTTCCAAGAGGTTAAGTGAGTTGCCTAAGTTTTATACAGCTGCTAGTTACTATGTATCGGTCGTGTCCAACTCTGTGACCCCATGGATTGTAGCCAGCCAGGCTCCTCTGTCCCTGGGATTCTCCAGGCAAGAATATTGGAGTGAGTGGGTTGCCATTTAGAAGGAGAAGGCCAGGGGATCTTCCTGACCTAGGGATCGAACCTGGGTCTCCTGCATTGCAGGCAGATTGCTTTATTGTCTGACCTACTTAGGGAAGCACTAGTAGATCAGACTCCATAGCCTATACCTCTTCCTCAACACTACACTAGCTGATTTCAAAAGTTATTAGAGAAAAGATTAAAAATCAAAACCACAAAGAGGAGGAAGACCCAAATGTGGCCAAGGGGACTGATGTGATTATGTGAATGACTATTAAATCTGTCTTTGGGCTTCTTGGAAGCAAGAACAAAAGTATGGGGAGATGAAGGGCTACATGCTTCTCTATATAATACAGAGTCTCTGTGGTCAAAGGAAATAAATTTTTCTCTTATTTTCCATTCCAGGAGTAATTTCTCATGTGAGATTTTATCAAGGACATTGCATAACAAAATGAATAAAGTTTTCAAAAACCAGGTGCAGCAAAAGACAGATAAATAATTGTCCTGTGTAATGTGTTCGTCCATTCAGCAATCAATAAACACTGAGCACCTACCATGCCTTGGCTGCCGAGGTGCATCTAATACATGCAAAAAGATAATTATCCTGCAGTATAATCAACTGTAATGGAGGTATGCTCGATGCTTCGGGAGTACACCGAGTGGGATGATACCCTGCCTTGCGGCGGGGGGTCACTGGAATGGTAGCATTTGCCCATAGTCTTGAAGCCTGAGTTGGATTAGCAACTTATTTCCAAAAGGAGGATAAGGCATTCAAGGAAAAGGGAACTGAATGTGCAAAGACATGTAGGCTAATGTTGCATCTGAGTACTGAATTGTCACCTCTCAGCAGGGCAGGACAGGACTCAAAGGTGACAGTCAGCTTGACAGGGA
This sequence comes from Antilocapra americana, assembly GCA_007570785.1. NCBI lineage: Eukaryota > Metazoa > Chordata > Mammalia > Artiodactyla > Antilocapridae > Antilocapra > Antilocapra americana. The sequence continues at coordinate 3,181,812 of ML662448.1, forward strand.
CCCAGAGGGCCAGGCTACAGGGTTTCCTCAGCAGGATTCGAGTCAGTACTGAAGGAACAGAGGTCAAACAGAGATGGGAAGAGCTGGGAACAGAGTAGTTACAAGAGTACACGCAGGAGTCGATGGGTAGGCTCCAGCGGGGGCCATCCTGGCGACTACTGCTGAGGGAGAACCTGATGAGGGAGGGGGCAGAGGGAGCGATGCGAGGGCAACCCCAGTGACTCAGCCCGGAGGACGGATCCCACTAACTGGATGAATGGGCTCAAAATGAGTCCAGTTGGCAACCAGCTGAATTTTAAGTATCCACAGAGTATTCAGGGGGTGAAGTCTAAAACAAAGTTATTCCTGTAGATGAAGTGTATCATTTCAAAACAAAAGTGGTGCGCGTGGCGCTGTGCAAGAATCTACTGATGGACCCAGAGCATTCTGGGAACTAAAATACTCCCTGTTGGGACAGAACCGAGATTTGAGAACAAGGACCGGATAAAGGGTTATACCGTGGGCTCTCCTTGGTATGTCACTTTTCCTTGTTTTTATTCTTTAGACCTGGATGTGTTTGTTATTGGCTGTATGGCATGTGGGATCCTAGTTCCCTGACAAGGGACTCAACCAGAATCCCCTGCATTAGAAGCATGGAGTCCTAACCACTGGACAGCCAGGGAATTCCCTTTAGAAGAGGACTGGGGCCCAGGCTCTCTGATGTCATTCTGGGAGGAGAAATTTTTGGAAGCTTCTTCACTGAACCTTCTGCTTACTTTGCGTGTTAGTCACTCAGTCGTGTCTGACTCTTTGTGACCCCATGGACTTTAGCCTCCCAGGCTCCTCTGTCTGTGGGATTCTCCAGGCAAGAATACTGGGATGGATTGCCATTCCCTTCTCCAGGGAATCTTCCTGACCTAGGGATCGAACCCAGGTCTCCAGCATTGCAGGCAGATTCTTTACTGTGTAAGCTGCCAGGGAAGTCCTACTCTGAGCTGAACAAGTGTCTAGCTCAGATGAACTGTCCAAATTACCCCGAGGATTTATGAACTTACTTTTTGACTGTATTCACATACAGGTGTGCCTATATATAATGAAGTATTCCCACTGGCTTACAGAAACAGAGTAATTGTCTTTCATGGCAACAACTGGAATTTGTTGAATACTTACTACATGCTGTTATCTGGCACTTGGACAAGCGGAGGAGCAAGTTGGATGTGGTCCAGGGGGCTTACCCTGGAGGAGTTCATACTCCTGGGCTGAATTCCTGGGTTCAGTTTCATTTTCTTTAAAATGGGCTTAACATGGGGACTTCCCTGGCAGTCAGGTAGTTAAGACTTTGCCTTCCAGTGCAAGGGGTACAGATGCAATCCCTGGCCTGGGAGCTTAGATCCCACAGGCCTCCCAGCCAGAAAACCAATATAAAACAGAAGCAATATTGTAACAAATTCAATTAAGACTTTAAAAGTAGTCCACATCAAAAAATGAAATCTTAAAAAAATGGACATAGCACCTACCTCTCAAGCTGTTTTGAGGACAAAGTGCTCAGAACCATGCCTAACACACTGTAAGTGCTCAGTCAGTGCTGGCATTAAAAAATGTCCATTCAGAACCACCCTATGACCCAGAAATTCCACTCCTGGGCATATATCAGAAAAAAAGCACACTAATTCGAAAAGATATACGCCAATGTTCATAACAGCATAATTTACAGTTGCCAAAATATGGAAGCAGCCTAAGTGTCCATCAACAAATGAATGTGAAGTTGGAGGTAGATGCCCACTCCTCCCAGGGTGAGCAGTGGGAGTTCATTCCTTGTGGACAGAAAGTCCAAACCATTGACAGGACAACCCAGAGAGGAGGCTGAGCTCTGCCTAGGTAAGAGAGAAGAGATCACATATTTCTCTAAGTCAAGGTGAGCTTCCTGACTAGAAAGCTTCTTGGAGGTCAAAGGGAAGTGATGCCAGACAGCCCACAGGTCTCTTCGCGGGACCCCATCTCGGCTGAGAGGTGCATGCACACACGTGGAAGGATCCTGTGCGTAGTTGCTCAGTCTTGTCCGACTCTTTGTGACCCCATGGACTCTTGCCGGCTCCTAGAGGATCCTGAGATATACCAAATACAGACTCAGAACCAGGCAAATCAAAATGATTGGCCCAAGGAAACCTGGAAGAAATGCCCCGTAAAAGCTATTTAAACTGCTGCAAGAGAGCGACTCTCTCTGAGGCTGGCCCTGTGTCTATCCACACGTGCTGTACTCTTTTTCCTCCTAATCAACGCTTTGCTTGTTTCACTACTTTCCATCTTTATGGGAATTCTCTTCTGCAAAGCTGAAGGGCCAGGGCTTTGTCACTGACTACTGGTCTAGGGGCTAGTGGTCAGGATTAGATCCCTATCTAGTGGCTAGGATTTGCGGCTCGCACTGTCACGGCCCCACCTCAATCTCTGGCCAGGAACTGAAGCCCCACTTCAAGCCCCTGAAGACTGAGGCCACCCGAGATCATATTGATCAAGAAAATGGGGTCCATTGTAATAGATATAAATATCTATGGAATGGAGTATGACTCAGCCATAAAAAAGAATGAAAATTTGCCATTTAAAGCAATAAGGATGGACTTGGAGGGCATTATGCTAAATGAAATAAGTCAGACAGAGAAAGACAAATACTGTATGATACCACTTATATCTTGGAATCTACAAAATACAACAAACTAGTGAATATAACAAAAAAGCAGCAGACACAGATATACAGAACACTCTTCTGGAGTGGGTTGCCAACCCCTCCTCCAGGGGATCTTCCTGACCAGGGATTAAACCAGCATCTCTTTATGTCTCCTGCATCAGCAGGCAGGTTCTTTACCACTGGCGCCACCTGGGAAGCCCAACTGTAAATGAGGTATAACCTTTAAAAATTGTGAATCACTATGTTGTATACATCTATAGCTTGTATAATATTGTACAGCAACTATATTTCCATAAAGACTTTCATTATTAATCAGTATTTTAAATAAGTATTCATAGTTGTTTATATTTACCTAAAGGAACTCTGGATGGATACACATGAAATGGATACAAGCAGTTGCCTCTGGGTACGTGCTGGGGGATGGGGGAGTGGAATGTGGCTTCTGTCTGAATCCATCTCAAGAAAGTAGAAGAGAGGGGGCTGTTCTTCACCTGGGCCAAGTTCATGCAAGCTTGAGGGAACAGGGTCATAGAGGACTTAATCTGCATTTCTATCATCAGAAAGAGTAGCTCAGACTGGACCACAGAGGCCCTGACCTCTTACAAAAACAGAGGAAGGGCTAGTTTTTAATTACCACAGGAGTGGGAGAGACAGTTGCTGTGTGAGGGCTCACCCCATCCTGCAGCCAGAGACAGCTCAGAGCCCTGGAGCCCTCAGGGAGGCCTGAGGACCATGTGACAAAGTGGCTGAACCTCTGGTAGGCTGTGGGGGCCAGAACCCTTCTGGAGGAAAAGTCAGGTCAAATGTTTTTGTGTAGATGCTGCGAATCCAAAATGGGTCGTCTGGAACTGCTGTCAGCATGAGGCCTGGATGGGACTGCTGCTCAGAGGGATCTGAGGAGGCTTCTTATTTAGTGTGTGTGAATGTGTCTGTGTGGGTACGAAACAAAAGCAGGAGGCACAGGACAGCTTGCACAGGACCCTTCTCTCACCCACCGATTCCCCTGACAACTCCATGGAGCTCTGTTTATTCTTTCAGGGAGGAACCTGACCCCAGCAGGGAAGTCCTAGAATTCCTCTCTTCCTCTCCGCCCATCTCTTCCCTCCCTCTCCTCTCCTCCCACCTCCCACCCTCCTGCTGGGCCTGCCCACAGGATCTGCGGGTGTGTAGAGGGTGCTCAGGGTTTAGGGAGCCCCAGGGGTTGGTGAGGGCGGCCTCGGTGGGATGTTCTGACCAGCTGGGCTGGGTGATACTGGCACCTGTGAGGCTGTAGCAGCAGGGGGCGTGGTGCCACTGACCAGAACCAGAGGGGGTGGGGTGGAGGAGCTTTCTTGCCCAATCTCTCTCCCCTTCCACCCTCCTCCCTGCCCCGCTGGCAACCGGAGGGTAAGAGAGTCCCTTGATGCAAGCCATGGAGGTCAGCTCCCCAGGCAGAGGGGTGGAGGGTGGATCTGGAGGATCATGTAGAGAGCTACCAGCCTGCTTCTCCAGCTGGGTCAACCCATTCAGATGGTTCCACCATATTGTCACCAGCATCCTCAGTTCCTTTCTCCCTTGCCCAACGTTAAATTTGCCCAACCATTTGTCTTCTCTTTTCCTGCTTCCCAGGTGGCTAGCACTGCTGGACAATGCTATACACTTGGACAGGCTTGTGGCAGTTGCCCTTGGCTGAGCCGCTGGTGTTGGGAGGTTGGCACTTCTTTCGCTCATTGCCCTGAAGCCCCAGCACTGCCTACTTGTATTTCACTCAGCCTCCCTTCCCTCTGGTCTTGGAGAAACTGGGTCTCTCCTCTCCAGGGCTGTTCCTTCACCTGCCAGGCTCTTCCTCCCCTCTCTGCATCAGCTGGCCCACACGGATGCTGAGACAGGAGTCTTTTTTTCACATAGTGCCTCTGTGCCCTCAATCTGTCTTCTCATTCCAGACGGCTTGGGCAAGCTGCTTCTTCCCTTTGTCTGCATCATCAGCAACCACTTGTCTCACCGAACCGGCCTTCTGACCACTGTGCCCTGAAACTGCCGTCCTCTAGGCCTCCTATACGCCAAGCCCCAGCCTCTCTTTACCTTGTTTTGATAAGACACCTTCCTGCTGTTAACCTTTCTTGCCTTCCCAAGTTAAGCTTCCTCAACCTTGCCTTCCAGCCTCCTCTTGGCTTTTCTCCCTCTGCTGGAGGTTGGATCTCAGCTCTATTTCCATCACTCAGGTCTCACTGGAGCGTTCTTTCTGCTCCCAGCCCGCTCTCCCCAGCTAACCTGCCCATCCCAACCTGCACCTCATGATTCTTTAGGGCCTGCAAAACCAAGTTATCCTGACTCACCTTTCTCCTCCAAGCACCCCCCTCCTCTTGTCTTCCGTGCTAACCTTCAGGGACTCCCCTTCTCCCAGATAAATGAGGGTCAAATACACTTCCAAGTCTTTGGCATTCCAACCACAACTTATTCTTTGCTGTTTTCCCAAAGACCTCTCTGCTTTTTCCCTTTGGAGATTTTAGGACCAGTCCTCCTGGGGTGGGAAGTTAATCATTCCCCCCATCATGTATTCTCACAGCACTGTAGACAAAATCTAAGGAGCTGGGTTTGGATCCAGTTTTTATTAGCTCTGTAACCTTGGCCAAATAGCTTAACCTCTCTGAACCTCTGTAAGGTGATAACCTGAGTCTAGAAATAACCCTACACACTAGTGGTTGATATTCAACAGGGCACAAAGACAATGGGAAAAATAGTTTTTCAACAAATAGCAAATGTTCAGTATAGGCAAATTCATAGACAGAAAGATTAGTGGTTGTCAGGAGCAGAGGGTAAAGAGTGCTAATAGGTACTGATTTTTGAGAATGTTCTGGAATTACTGATGACTGCAAAACCTTGTGCATTTATTAGAAACCACTGAACTGTACACTGAGAATGAATTTTATGGTATATGAAATATATCTGAATTTTTAGAAATTAAGTACACAAAGAAAAAGGTCCATTTCACAGGGTAGTTGTGCGGGTCAATTGATGTCAAGTATGGGAGTGGCTGTGCTGTCTTTGATGCTGAAAGGGTGACTGTGTATTCACTTCTCTCTCCCACCAGAGTGTCAGCTAGGCTTCCCCGGTGGCTCAGTGGTAAAGAATCTGCCTGCAATGCAGGAGACATGGGTTTGATCCCTGGGTTGGGAAGATCCCCTGGAGAAGGAAATGGCAACCCATTCAGTATTCTTGCCTGGAGAATTCCATGGATGGAGGAGCCTGATATGTTACAGTCCATGGGGTCACAAAAAAGATACAACTTACCTACTAAACAACAACCCACCCTCAGAGAACATGAATTCTAGTGACAAAGCTAGATGATGAAGCCAACATTACAAGTCCAGTCAGCCTGACTTTACAGTCCCTTTTCCCCATACTGACTGTCACCATCACTGCATTAGGGACTGACAATCTCAGTGTACAAAAGCAAGTAGATGGCAAGCTAATATTAACAGATAGCTATTTCTGACATAAAAATTATCCACACTTCCCCCCAAAACACAGGAAAGAAATAAGACCAGCCAACTATGGGAGGAGACGCCAATGTAATGGCTAGTCTTTACTGGAAAGGAGAAATTCCACATCATGTTCTGAGTGCGTTAGTGCAGTGGCTCAGTGGGCCAGCTGGTGTGGCACCAGCTTGTAATGGGTTCCACAGCTGGGGCATCGCTGGGCCTCGCCTTTGTGCAGCCAGAACCAGATGACAGTACTGTTGTCTTCTTCACCTGAAAGAAAAAAGGTAGCTGAAGGCCATGCAGCCTAGAAGAAGGACTTTCACCGTTAACCTACTGCCCTCAGACACCTCTGAGATGCAAATAAAGTTATGGTTGTCACCTTAAGGTCTGACCCCATTTTTCAGATGAAGGAACTCAGGCCAAGTTTACCTATGAGTAAACTGACCTCTTATCAGTTCCTTATTAGGTTCTCACAGTTCCCTTCCTGTGTGGAAGCCCAAAGCTGGGTCCATTTTGGTATGCAGACCTAGTGGCTGATGTGGTGTCTGACAAAGAGAAAGTATAGTATTTTCTAGATGAATATTTCTGCACGCCACCTCTCCATTGAGGCAGTATTATTGATGTTCCAGGCCTCTTTACAGTGAGGGTGACCTACTTCGGCAAAGGGGCCTGAGGATCAAAACCTTTACAACATTTATTCATATATCTTTACACACATATACTCACAGACAACAGATGTGAAGAAACTAGTAGACATCCTCCATACTAAACAGATATTAAATTAAACAAGTGGTGAGACTTCCTGGTGGTCTAGTGGCTAAGACTCCCTGCTCCCAGTGCAGGGGGCCTGGGTTCCATCCTTGGTCAGGGAACTAGATCCTGTATGCTGCAACTAAAACATCTCACACACAGTAACAAAGATCCCGAGGGTCACAACTAAGACCTGGCACAGCCAAATAAGCAATTATTAAAAAAAAAAAATTTAAACGGAGACTTCCCAGGTGGTTCAGTGGTTAAGATTCTGTGCTTCCAATGCAGGGGGCATGGGTCCCATCACTGGTTGGGGAACAATAATCCCACATGCTGCACAGCCAAAAAATTATATAAATAAGCAAACAAACAAAAGGGTAAGGAAATAGTAGAGAAGCACTTACAGATGCAGCCCACTATCCGCTTGTCGGTGATAGAGGGGACTAAATTAGGGTCTTCCTTGGTACCTGAGGTTGCCTTTGGGGCCAGTATATTGTATGGGTCCTGAAGAAAACAAAATAAAGTATCTATTATGCCAAATGATTACTACCCTCGAGGGACTAGCAATACTGTTCCCAGAAGCCAGGTTTCCTGGAGGGAAGGCTCCCCAGAAAGGAGGCTGCTCTGATCCCATCCAAGGCAATGAACTCTCCCAGAAGGCATGGACATTCTTCTCACCTGTCCCTTGCGTGCAGCCAGCATGACCTCCCTCTCCAGCCCAGTCGCCTGCTCTTCATCAGTAGGAACACCACCTAAAAGAAAATAAAATTGTTATGATGTCGGCCGAAATGATCAAGAGGGAAAACGCATATAGGTCAATTTTTGCTTACAGTTTCAGCGGGCCCACAAGCTCCCACAGTCCACCCATACCCACTGTCCCCTCAGAACCAGAATCACGTTACCCAAAAGTGGAACACGGGGTGACCTTTTCTTCCTTCAACCACGGAGGCCGATCTTTCTGCATACTTTTTTTGTTTTCTAAAAGCAGGTTAGTCAGAGTCCTAGTGGGGTGCATCCAACTGGAGACGGGCGCAGGTCTGAAAGGCTGCTTGGTCCCTCCACACCCCGGTTGCAAACCCTGCCCACCAAGGTCACCCAGCAACTCCGTTTAGGAGTTTTTCGCAGCCGGGCCACTTTGGTGGTCAGCAGCAGCCGCGGTCGAGAATAACAGGGAGACGTCCGCAGAGCCTCAGGCCTTTGGGGCCCAAAGGAGATGAAAGGCCTCCCCCACCCCGGCCTTTGCTGACCTAACACCACCGCAGGAGGGCAACGGCGCACGTTGCCGGCGAGTACCTCCAGATGCCATAGAGCGCACCACGGAGACTCCATTTGGACCGCGGGCCCTCAGGGCCTGGGAGGCCAAAGCTCCAACTCCGCGAAGTAACCTTGACGCCATCACGCCCGCTACAAACACCAGCACTTCCGGGAGCAGGCGCCTGAGACGGAAAGGACTTCCGGGGGAGGGCTTTTCCCCCTTCCGCTTCCTTCCGGCCCAGAGCCCGCCTTCCTCACGTGACCTTCCGGGGCGGGCCGTCAGGGCAGACTGCGCCTGCGCACCTCTGCCTCCTCGCCCAATCCGGGCAGCCGGCGGGGCGGGGCTGGTAACGGTTTCAGGTGTAGGCTTCCGGACACCTGTCGCCTGCTAACGCTGAGGGTGGGTGCAACTCGTTTTGCGCCGGTGAGACTCAGTGTCGTCGTCCGAAGGGGGCAACCCCGCTGTAGTTCATGTGCTTCTTGGCTGACAGTTGTGCTCGGGCGACCTGGAGGCTGCCAATGGAGACGCGAAGCCAGTGCCTGTCAGGCTCCTTCCCACACATCAAGCAGTCCCCATTTAGCAGTAGCGTCCCAGAGGCCCCAGTATTGATTGTGATGGAGGCAAATTGTGAGGCTGGGTCTCCTGGCAGTGTGACGGCCACTGTGAACATGGGGCCCAGAATTTGGACAGGATCTGCCCGCAGCCCTAGCATCGTTTTCCTGTAGCTGTGGCTTTGAAGTGATGAGATCCAGGCCTGAGGCGAGGCTGAGGAAGGGGAAGAAGGTGGGGCCAGGTTGTGGGCCCCTCCCAGAAGCAACCCTGGAGGAAGGCACGCAACCCACTCCAGTATTTCATGCCAGGAGAATCCCATGTACAGAGGAACCTGGCGGGCTGCAGTCCACAGGATCGCACAGTCGGATAGGACTGAAATGACTTGGCACACCCAGAACCAAAGCCCTTGGTGATGTGAGGTGAAGGGCTGGCTACCTCCGGGAGTTGTTGAGAAGAGGATAAAGAGATTCCTCCGCGGGAAGCAGAGTTGATAATGGTAATGGAGTCCCAGAATGTACTAGGACGGGAGTTCTCCCTTGAAAACTGGAAACATCTTCCGTAGCTCCCCCTCTTGCCCACGAGCTCGGGTGTGCAAGCTTCTTAGGGTGGGCTTTGTAAACACTGCCCTCCGTGGGCTCCTGGGCCCTAATTCCCATGGTCAGTGTAGCCCAGTCACAGTCTGGCTGCGTGCAGGGTCTGTTTCCGTACCTGATTTTAAAAGCAAAACAACCCTTTAGAGCAGAGATTATGGTCTATTTATCTTTGAATTCTCAATGTCTTGCAGAGGCCCAGCATATAAGAGGACGAGGAAACTTTAGTAAATTTCTTGGAGAGAGTCTACAGAATCAGTTTTGTAGGGCTTCCCCTGGTCCAAGGAGAGCAACTTGAGGTAAATTGGGGAGGGTTGAAGTTCCAAGTGTTTCTACTTGCCCTGTGCAGGTTATATTTTCAAAAGACCAGGTGGAGCATCCCTTCACATGAGCACAGTCTTCCCATCAAGGGAAAAAAAATAAAAAGCATCTCTAAGACCAAAGATGTCTTGATTCTATTGATAAGTGAGTTTTGCTTTGAATGACTTCCACCGTTCTTTCTCCCTTGCTCCCACTGCAACTCTACCAAATTAAATTGAAAAAAAAAATCCCTTAAGTCCTAGGAATGTTCCCCAAGAACCTATAGTTGATTTGTAACTATGGTGAGCTGTTTAATGCTGGGGCGGGGAGAAGCAGTGGTCTGGAAAACAAGTGTTCTGGGATGAGACCCCCCAGCCCACTCAGTCACTTTTTGTTTTGGCTACCATTTCCTAATCTATTAACTATGATTAGACTAGGTTAGTATTTCCTGAAGTGTATTCCATGGATTCCTGATTTCAGAAGATGCTCTCAGTTAAAAAGACTTGGTTAAGATAGGGAGGGCTTCCCAGATGGCTCAGTGGTAAAGAATCTGCCTGCCAATGCAGGAGGTGCAGGAGACTAGGGTTTGATCCTTGGGTTGGGAAGATCTCCTGGAAGAGGAAATGGTAACCCACTCCAGGATCCTTGCCTGGAAAATTCTGTGAACAGAGCTTGTGGCTATAGTCCATGGGGTCGCACAGAGTCGGACACGACTTAGAGACTGGGCACACACTTTTGTGTGAAAGATAGGAAAGTTCTGCATTTGATAACTGCCCTTTTGGAGATGAACACACTAGTATGTTAATGACTCTGATTAGACCTGCAGCAGAGAATGCTGTTTTTGTTTTCCCACCTTAATTGACCATTCTTTATCAAGAAATACCTGCTAACTCAACTCTCAGCAGACCAGGGAGAAATTCTCTTCTGATGTGTTACAGTTCTTGATCATAAAATGGTTTATTCCAGCCTATAAAATGGAGATAGAGTTGAGGCTTGTTTCTCCCTCTCACAGTAGGTTTTCCTAATCATAGGACATTTTTGCAGGTCCCTGTTCAACTCACAAAAGCCCAGGGATTGTTCACTCTGAGCTGGTGAGCTCCAGTGTCAGGGCCAGGCTCCAGGGCATCCCCACCCATCCCTTCCTGCCTCCAACTCTCATTACCTTCAATTTACACTCCTGCCCCTAGATCTCTTCGTGAGAAACAGCTTGGCTTGGGCAACAATCTCCCACTCCTCCCCGCTCCATTGTCTTTGACATGAGAAAACTTTTATTGAGTATTATTTTCTATTTTTATAGGATAATTCTTAGAGGTCAAAATAAACGCTCATTGTAATAAACCAAACAACATATATGTTTTAAGGAGCAAGTTGATTGTTAATAGTTTCATGTTTATCCTTTTTTTCCTTTCTCTTTGCCAGGGTTTCTCAACTTTGGTGTTGTTGACATTTTGGACTGGAAAACTCTTTGCAGGAGGTGTTGAAGGAGGTGGTTTCCTGTGTGCATTGCAGGAGGTTCCGCATCTACACCATTAGCACTCCCCAGTGGTGACAACCGAAAATGCCTTCATAGTTCATAGTGAAGGTGCTCAGTTGTGTCCAGCTGTTTACAACCCCATGGACTGTAACCTACCAGGCTCCTCCATCCATGGGATTTTCAAGGCAAGAGTACTGGAGTGGGTTGCCATTTCCAAAAATGCCTACAGCCATTAACATATGTCCCCTGGAGGGCAACTTTGCCCCTGATTGAGAATCTTTACTCCATGCTCCTATGGTCATACTCAAGCAAATGCACATATTGAGATATTTCTTAAAAATGTACAGACATGTACATGAATATAAAATAGAAAAATCACTACTATACAAATTATAAGTTCCTTTTTATTTTGTGGGCATCACAGATCAATACATAGAGATCTAACTCATTTTATGTAATTACTGCATAGTATTCCTTACTATGAAAGTAATACCTATGAATTTACCTAATCATTTTCTGCTTGATGGATATTCAGATGATTTATACATTTTTGCCTTTCAAACAATGCTGCACTGCACATCTCTCGTACATGCAAAGTCGCTTCAGTCATGTCCAACTCTTTGCAACCTTATGGACTGTAGCCCACCAGGCTCCTCTGTCCATGGGGATTCTCCAGGCAAGAATACAGGAGTGGGTTGCCATGCCCTCCTCCAGGGGATCTTCCTTATCCAGAGATCAAACCAAAGTCTCTTATTCTCCTGCATTGGCAGGTGGGTTCTTTACCACTGCCGCCACCTGAGAAGCCCAGTCATATAGCCATAAATTCTGGAGCCTTCATTTCTGAGGAGTAGGGTCAGAAGATGTGTACATCAAGCATAACAATAAGTTCTGTCAAAAATTTTAAAAATTACTGCAAAATATAATATAAAAAATAGTACAAACATTTCTGTACAGGGTGACAAATCTATGTGCTTCCAACCAGGTCAAGAGCTTTGATAGTATCTTTACAGCTTTTTTTTTTTAAGAGAAAGCTTTGAAGAAAATATGACAAAATATTAATAATTTAAAAATCGACATGATGATGAAAAAAAAAATTCTGCCAGATTGTGTTCGCAAAAGTTTGGAGCAGTTCCTGCTCCAGCCAGCTGGGCACGGGAGTCCTAGTTCTGAACTCCACATGTGAGGGTTACCCATGCTGTGCCCTGCTGTGCTGTCACTTCAGTCATGTCAGATTCTTTTTCAATGGTAGCCTGCCAGGCTCCAGTCAAGAATACTGGAGTGGATTGCCATGCCCTCCTCCACATGTGAGGGCTATCCGCCTTTTGCAAAATCTGTCCACTGTTGGATGAAAACTGAGATGCTGCTGGAGTTTGCATTTCAGTTCCCTGACATCTAAGAGAGCTGAACTTATTTTCATAAGTTTGTGATTATTTGCATTTCCTCCACATCCTTGTAAAACTAGTTATTTGTTGCCTTTTTGATGATAGCCATTCTGACGTGTGTGAGGTGATATCTCATTGTGGTTTTGATTTGCATTTCCCTGATGATTAGTGATGCTGAGCATCTTTTCATGCATCTGTTGGCCATCTACATGTCTTTGGGAAAATGTCTGTTAAGGTCCTCTGCCCATTTTTTAATTGATTTGTTTCTTTTTTTTTATGTTGAGTTGTATGATTTCTTTAAGTACCTTGGATATTAACCGCTTATTGGATATATGTTTTGCAAATATCTCCTCCCATTCAGTGGGCTGCTTTTTATTTTGTTGATACAGAGCTGTTCCATTAATCTATATGTCTGTTTTTGTGCCAGTACAAACTGTTTGATTACTGTATCTTTGAAGTATAGATTAAAATCAGGGAGCATGATACCTCTGTCTTTGTTCTTTTCATGATTGTTTTGGCTATCAGGGTCTTTTGTGGTTCCATAAAAATTCTGGAATTATTTGTTCTAGTTCTGTGAAAAATGTCTCTGGTATTTTGATAGGGATTGCAGTAAATCTGTAGATTTAAGTACCCCTTGCTTCTTTTTCTCTCTTAAAAATGTTAACCAGTTTTCCCCTAAGAAAAATCTCCATGTATTTCCAGACTGCAGTAACAGAATACTGGTCCCCCAAGGATGTCCAATACTTTGGCCACGTGATGGTAAGAGCCAACGCATTGGAAAAGACCCTGATGCTAGAAAAGATTGAAGGCAGGAGCAGAAGGAAGGTGGCGGAGGATGAGATGATTAGATAGCATCACCGACTCAATGGACATGAATTTGAGCAAACTCTGGGAGATGGCGAATGACAAGGGAAGCCTGGAGTGCTGCAGACCATGGGGTTGCAAAGAGTCAGGCAGGACTTAGCAACTGAACAACAACAAAAACAACAAAAGATGTCCATGTCCTATTTCCAGTATCTGTGAATATGTTAAGTTGAACAGTAAAAGGTTTTTAAGGTTGCAGATCCTTAATTCCAATTAAGGTTTCTAATCATCTGACCTGAAAATAGGGAGAGTATCCTGGATTATCTAAGTGGGCTCAATAATCACAAGGGAGGCAGAAGAGAGTCAGAAGGAGATGTGACCATGGGGGAATGTTCAGAGAGATGCAGTGTTACTGGTTTAAAGATGGAGAAAGAGGATCACAGGTCAAGGAATGCAATTAACCTCTAGAAGCAGGGAAAACCAAGGAAAAGATTCTCCCCCAGTTTCCAAAAAGAAACACAAACCCAGCTGTCATACTGATTTCAGCCCATGAGACCCAGGTCAGACTTCTATAGAACTGTAATGCTTTCATGCCATCAGTAGATCAGTTAACTCCTGTATTCTGGGTTAGCGGGTCTCAAATTTAGCTGCACATTAATTAGAATCACCTGGAGCTCTTTCTGTTTCCAATACCCAGATCATGTCCAGACCATCGAAGCAGAATTTCTGGGGGTGAGATCCAGGCATTATTAAAGTTCCCCAGGTATTTTCAACATGCAGCCAAGGCAGAGACCCTCCACCTCAGGCTAACCATAAAAGCATGGAGAAGCCCTTTTTCTCGCCTCTTGGTAACTGGGACCCTGGCGTCAGAGAGGAAGTGCAAAACTACCACCCCCCCCCCCCCCCCCCCCAGCTAAGAACACCAAACCTATGCTTTTGGATAGAAATGGGCTCCATTTGAACCCTTGGCCATTTAGTAGCTTAGAAATTGGATCCCGTCTCTCCTCACTAGGCAAGAATGCAGATAGCTCTCTCGTTTCATGTTTATTATTCATTTTTGGCTGTGCTGGCTCGTCTTGGCTGCGCACAGTCTTTCTCTAGCTGCAGTGTGAGGGCTTCCCATTACAGTGGCTTCTCTCGTGGAGCATGGGCTCCCGGCGCATGGGCTTCGGTGGTCGCAGCACACTGGCTTAGTAGCTCCGTGCCATCTGGAATCTTCCTGGACCAAGGATCGAGCCCATCTCTGCCAGTCCAGATGGAAGGCAGATTCTTAACCACTGGACCTCCAGGGAAGTCCATAGGCAGCTCTCTAATGGTGTTTATTAAACAATCTGCAAAGACAGAACAAAGATCTTTTTTTTTTCTTTCTGGAACCATTTGAGTAAGTTACTGATCGGATGCCGCATCGCAGAAGAGTGTGTGTTTCCTACAGACATTCTCTTGTGTAACTCCAGGATGACTATCAAAATCAGGATGTTACAACTTGTACTTTTTTACCATTTAATTCTCAGACCCTATTCAGGTTTTGCTAAATGTTCCAAGAATGTCTTACAGCGAAGGATCCAGTTCATGGTGCTGTTAGTTGTCAAGTCCCTTTAACCCCCTCTACACTGGAACATTTATTCAGCCTTTCCTTGATTCTTATGACCTTGATACTTTTAAGGGCTTCCCTTGTAGCTCAGCTGATAAAGAATTCGCCTGCAATGCGGGAGACCTGGATTCAATCTCTGGGTTGGAAAGATTCCCTGGAGAAGGGGAAGGCTACCCACTCCAGTATTCTGGCCTGGAGAATTGCATGGACTGTATAGGAGATATCCCACGTCCAAGGTCAGGAGTGGCGGTGGTGAGGAGATACCCCATGTCCAAGGTAAGGAGCAGCGGCTGTGCTTTTCTGGAGCAGCCATGAAGAGATACCCCACATCCAAGGTAAGAAAAACTCCACTGAGATGGTAGGCGCTGAGAGAGGGCATCAGAGGGTAGACACTGAAACCACAATCACAGAAAACTAGCCAATCTGATCACATGGACCATAGCCTTGTCTAACTCAATGAAACTAAGCCATGCCATGTGGGGCCACCCACCATGGAAGGGTCATAGTGGAGAGGTCTGACAGAATGTGGTCCACTGGAGAAAGGAATGGCAAACCACTTCAGTATTCTTGCCTTGAGAACCCCATGAACAGAATGAAAAGGTAAAAAGATAGGACACTGAAAGATGAACTCCCCAGGTGAGTAGGTGCCCAATATGCTACTGGAGATCAGTGGAGAAATAACCCCAGAAAAAATGAAGATATGGAGCCAAAGCAAAAACAACACCCAGTTGTGGATGTGACTGGTGATAGAACCAAGGTCTGATGCTGTAATGAGCAGTATAGCATAGGAACCTGGAATGTTAGGTCCATGAATCAGGGTAAATTGGAAGTGGTCAAACAGGAGATGGCAAGAGTGAACGTTGACATTCTAGGAATCAGCGAACTGAGATGGACTGGAATGGGTGAATTTAACTCAGATGACCATTATATCTACTACTGTGGGCAAGAATCCCTTAGAAAAATGGAGTAGCCCTCATAGTCAACAAGAGTCCGAAATGCAGTATTTGGATGCAATCTCAAAACGACAGAATGATCTCTGTTGGTTTCCAAGGCAAACCATTCAATATCATGGTAATCCAAGTCTATGCCCCGACCCATAATGCTGAAGAAGCTGAAGTTAAACAGTTCTATGAAGACCTACAAGACCTTTTAGAACTAACACCCAAAAAAGATATACTTTTCATTATAGGTGACTGGAATGTAAAAGTAGGAAGTCAAGAAACACCTGGAGTAACAGGCAAATTTGGCCTTGGAGTACAGAATGAAGCAGGGCAAAGGCTAATAGAGTTTTGCCAAGAGAACCCACTGGTCATAGCAAATACCCTTTTCCAACAACACAAGAGAAGACTCTACACATGGACATCACCAGATGGCCAACACCGAAATCAGATTGATTATATTCTTTGCAGCCAAAGATGGAGAAGCTCTATACAGTCAGCAAAAACAAGACCAGGAACTGACTGTGGCTCAGATCGTGAACTCCTTACTGCCAAATTCAGACTGAAATTGAAGAAAGTAAGGAAAACCACTACACCATTCAGGTATGACATAAATACTTTAAGATTATACAGTGGAAGTGAGAAATAGATTTAAGGGACTAGATCTGATAGAAGGCCTGATGAACTATGGATGGAGGTTTGTGACATTCTACAGGAGGCAGGGATCAAGACCATCCCCAAGAAAAATGCAAAAAAGCAAAATGGCTGTCTGAGGAGGCCTAACAAAAATAGCTGTGAAAAGAAGAGAACAAAAAGCAAAGGAGAGAAGGAAAGATATACCCATTTGAATGCAGAGTTCCAAAGAGTAGCAAGGAGAGACAAGAAAGCCTTCCTCAGTGATTAGTGTAAAGAAATAGAGGAAAATAATAGAATGGGAAAGACTAGAGATCTCTTAAAGATGATTAGAGATACCAAGGGAACACTTCATGCAAAGATGGACACAATAAAGGACAAAAATGGTACGGACTTAATGGAAGCAGAAGATATTAAGAAGTGGCAAGAATACACAGAAGAACTGTACAAAAAAGATCTTCATGACCCAGATAATCATGATGGTGTGATCACTCACCTAGAGCCAGACATCCTGGAATGTGAGGTCAAGTGGGCCTTGGGAAGCATCACTACAAACAAAGCTAGTGGAGATGACGGAATTCCAGTTGAGCTATTTCAAATCCTGAAAGATGATGCTGTGAAAGTGCTGCGCTCAATATGCCAGCAAATTTGGACAACTCAGCAGTGGCCACAGGACTGGAAAAGGTGTTTTCATTCCAATCCCAAAGAAAGGCAATGCCAAAGAATGTTCAAACTACCACACAGTTATACTCATCTCACACACTAGAAAAGTAATGCTCAAAATTCTCCAAGCCAGGCTTCAGCAATATGTGAACTGTGAACTTCCACATGTTCAAGCTGGTTCTAGAAATGGCAGAACCAGAGATCAAATTGCCAACATCAGATGGATCATCGAAAAAGCAAGAGACTTCCAGAAAAACATCTATTTCTGCTTTATTGACTATGCCAAAGCCTTTGACTGTGTGAATCACAATAAACTGTGGAAAATTCTGAAAGAGATGGGAATACCAGACCACCTGACCTGCCTTTTGAGAAACCTGTATGCAGGTCAGGAAGCAACAGTTAGAACTGGCCACGGAACAACAGACTGGTTCCAAATAGGGAAAGGAGTACATCAAGGCTGTATATTGTCACCCTGCTTATTTAACTTATATGCAGAGTACATCATGAGAATCGCTGCACAAGCTGGAATCAAGATTGGGAGAAACATCAATAACCGCAGGTATGCAGATGACACCACCCTTATGACAGAAAGTGAAGAACTAAAGAGCCTCTTAATGGAAGTTTGAAAGAGGAGAGTGAAAAAGTTGGTTTGAAACTCAACATTCAGAAAACTAAGATCATGACATCCGGCCCCATCACTTCATGGCAAATAGATGGGGCAACAGTGGAAACAGTGTCAGACTTTATTTTTTTGGGTTCCAAAATCACTACAGATGGTGACTGCAGCCGTGAAATTAAAAGACACATACTCCTTGGAAGGAAAGTTATGACCAACCTAGATAGCATATTAAAAAGCAGAGACATTACTTTGCCAACAAAGTCTGTCTAGTCAAGGCTATGGTTTTTCCAGTAGTCACGTTTGGATGTGAGTTGGACAGTGAAAAAGACTGAGCGCCGAATAATTGATGCTTTTGAACTGTGGTGTTGGAGAAGACTCTTGAGAGTCCCTTGGACTGCAAGGAGGTCCAATTGGTCCATCCAAAAGGAGATCAGTCTTGAGTGTTCATTGGAAGGACTGATATTGAAGCTGAAACTCCAATACTTTCGCCACCTGATGTGAACTGTCTCAGTGGAAAAGACTCTGATGCTGGGAAAGATTAAGGGCAGGAGGAGAAGGGGAATTCAGAGGATGAGATGGTTGGATGGCATCACCGACTTAATGGACATGAGTTTGGGTAAACTCAGGGAGTTGATGATGGACAGGGAGGCCTGGCGTGCTGTGGTCCCCGGGGTCGCCAAGTGTTGGACACGATTGCGCGACTGAACTGAACTGATAGTCCATGGGATCACAAAGAGTCGGACATGACTGAGCAACTTTCACTTTTGACACTTAAAAAATTACAACTTGGTTTTGTCTGCTGTTCCCTCATGATTGGGTTCAGGTTATATATCTTGGGTAGGAGTAACAGTGATACTGGACCTGTCTCAGGGGGCATGCGATGTTGATTTGTCTCACTGCTGATGAACAGGCCTTCTCTGGTAGCTCAGCTGGTAAAAAAATCTGCCTGCAATGCAGAAAACCCCAGTTTCCTGGGTTGGGAAGATCCCCTGGCGAAGGGATAGGCTACCCACTCCAGTATTCTTGGGCTCCCTTGATGGCTCAGATGGTAAAGAATCTGCCTGCAATGAGGGAAACCTGGGTTCTATCCTTGGGTTTGATCCCTGGGTTGGGCAGATCCCCTGGGGGAGGGCATGGCAGCCCACTCATGTTCTTGCCTGGAGAATCCCATGGACAGAGGAGGCTGGCAGGCTACACTCCGCAGGGGTCAGAGAGAGGCAGACAAAACTGAGCGACTAAGCACAGCATTTTGCTGATGAGGTGTTCACTTTGGCCACTTGATTAATGTCTGCCAGGTTTCCCCACCGTGAAGTTGCCCTTTATTATTAGCAGAACTTTAAAAAAATACTTAGTTATGTATTTATTTAAATATATATATATATCCACTCTCTTTTTAGATTCTTTTCCCACATATGCCATTACAGAGTATTAAGTAGAGTTCCCTGTACTATACAGTAGGTCCTTACTAGTTATATTTTATATATAGTAGTGTGTATATGTCAGTCTTCCAATTTATCCCTCCCCCATCTCAATAAACATGTTGGTTTTCTACATCTGACTCTACTTCTGTGTTATAAATAAGTTCACTGTAGCCTCTTTTTAGATTCCACATATAAGCAATATATCATTTTGTCCTGTGTCTGACTTACTTCACTCCATATGATAATCTCTAGGACCATCCATGTTGTTTCAAATGGCATTATTTTGTTCTTTTTTATGGCTGAGTAATATTCCATTATATATACATACCGTATCTTCTTTATCCACTCCTCTATTGATGGCCATTTAGGTTGCTTCCATGTTCTGCTATTGTAAATCATGCTGCAATGAACATTGGGGTACAGGTATCTTCTCTATTTATGGTTTTCCCTGCTCTTTAATAAGTATCTAATGGGGTAATACTTTGAGATGTCAACACCCTGTTCCTCATCAAACTTTCAATTAATCTCTGTCAGTATAGACTCATGCTTTTATACTGTATTCAGTAAATTATAATTCATAACTGTCATTATTTTTTGATGTTTAATTTGTTCCAGATTTGACCAGTGGAACTTCTTCAGGCTGGCTCCATGGGGCTTCCCTATCATTCTTGTAGCACTTCTTCTGTCCTCTGACACAAAATGTCCCAGGCTGTTAATAAACCCATGAGGTAGATGCTATTATTATCATCCCCATGTTAGAGACACAGAAACCTAGGAACAGCTCCGGATTATGCAGCTAGTTATGATAGCAGAATTGTGAATCCAGACCATTTAGCTCAGGCCTGAGTTTTTCTCCCTTTTTATTCTGAAATAATTTTAGACTTACAGAAAAGTCACAAAAATAGTACAGAGTTCCTGATTACCTTTCACCCAGTTTCCACTGACTTTAACCTGTGACATTAATACACAGTGCTGTGACTGAAACCAGGAAATTCACGTTGATGCATTACTGTTAACTGCTTTTGCCAGCTCTCTCAGTAAGGTCCTTTCTGACCCACTGCATTTCATCATCACAGCCTCTTTAGTCTCCTCCAACCTGTGACAGTCCCTTAGTCTTGGTCTTCATATCCTGTCACTTTTGAACAAGACACCTGTCCATTCATTTGTAGCGTGCCCTCAGTTTGGGTTTGCCTGCTGTTTGTCCCTAGTCAGACTGAGGGCATCAAAGAACACACAGGTGACACTGCAGCCTCTTAGTGGATCGCGTCAAATAGTGATCATTGCCTGGGTTGTAAACTTGGATAACTTGATTAAGGTGATATTTACCAGGTTCCTCCCCTGTATAGTTACTATTTTTTCCTTTTTAAACTAGTAAGTACCTCATGGGTGTATACTTTGGGATAATGCAAATGTCCTTACTTTTGCTTACTGGTTTTTGGATCCATTTCTGCCTGCACCAGTGATGACTGGGATGTTTGCCTAAGGGCGACTGTCTTTTTCTACTATTCCTTCTACATTCATTACCTGTAATTCTGTAAGAACTGCCCCTGCTACTCTGTGTTTATATTTATTCAATTATTTTTCTCAGACTGACTCATGATTAATTAATGACTTACAGTCCATTACAGACCTGACTACTGGTTGCTCCTTCAAGTTGGTTCCTGAGTCATTTAGACAAGCCCCCTCTTTTCTGAGCACTTTCCTTCCACAAGATATCCCAGGCTCAGATCTCTGCCCCAGATCTGCAATTTCTCCAAGGCGCTCTGACTCCTTCCTTTGAAGAATTGTATTTAGAAACCAAGATCTGGATATTTTATGTGCTTACTCCTACTGGGGTGTCACTGCCTTCAACATACAGCTATGGTAACCATGGACCCCCAGCTGACTGCCTATCATCCAAGACACAGGTAAAAGCCCTCTCAAGAGCCCCTACATGCTCTCTCCAACTTACCCCTTTGGTTTACCTCACATCATAGCCAAAGACCGCTCACCCTGCCCTGCTGCTTTGGTATCATTGGTCCATGTCTTTTTTTTCTAGCCCCATGGGTCCCAGGCGTCTCTTTGAACTCTTACCTCTCCCAGGAACATGCCCTATTTACCTGGCTAACCCCTCCTGGACAAGAGCAAGTCAGCCTGCCCCACCTCCTGGCTTAGACATAGCAACTCTGTACTGAGACTGTACAGTACTGTACCTTTCTTCCCTAATATGTACATTTTGGGTAACAAAGATAGGTCTTGTTTACCGTTGGCTCCAAACACATAACACTTCCTGGACCTACTGTATGTGTTCAAGTACCTGATGGAGGAGGGAGAGGGTAGTCACTCCAATCTCACTTCTCATGGCTCCCTCTTCCTCCACAGCCCTTCCTCTCCATGCTGCTCAGCTTCTCCCTTCAGAACCCAGCTCATTGATACAGCCTTCTATATCTCTCCCATCAGCTGCCCTTCTTGTCTGAACTCAGAACTTGCATCGATGTTGCTGTGTAGGCCTCAGCTTCATCGGAGCCAGGCAGCAGAGGTGCTCAAAACAGAAGAGGTGAGAACATGGGCCCGCCACGCCCCAGCCCCATCTGCCACAAGGCCCCATCTGGGAGTAAGGGGGAGGAAGGCAGCCTGTCATTTGCTTCTCCTGGTGAACTGCAGCAAGTGTCAAAAAGCCTGGGGAATTGTGCCACCAGGCTGAGCGCCCAGCCTCCTGGGGCTTCCCATGCCACGTTGCCCCACCAACCACTGACACCTCAGGCTTCTGAGCTGGCACCAGAGCCCCACTGCTTGGTCCCCAGGGGTGTATGAGCAAACAGCACAAAGAAACACATGAAAACAGAGCCGTGCTCTGGGCCTTTTCCATAATTATTACTATAATGACTTACAAAAAAGTTTTTCCAGGCAACTGTGTTAAGTTATTGTACATATGTGGGAGAGGGAGACGGGGGTCCTGGCCGTAGGGTAAACCAAAACCTCTTTAGTGGGAGAAGTGGGAGGAGGAAATGTGCCTCCCCTCTCCCCCACGGTCTGGCTCCTGATTAAGTGGCTTCCCCTCAACAAATGGAGACCATTAACCCTTCCTGTCCCAGGTACTGGGGTAAAGGAGAGGGAGCAGCAAGTCCATGAAGTGCTTTGACGGGGAGAACGCACAACCCGCTGCGGCTGCCCAAACCCCGTGCACCCTGTCCTGGTTCCACAGGGCTGGGCCCCAGCCCAGACGCCCTCACTGGGGATGGAAGACTGCCCAGAACTCAGTCTACACCAAAGCACCCATCTGGGAAGACGAGAGGACACAGCGCGATGGCGTCAGGGACGCCAAGGTATGGCCTTCTGGGCTGCCCTGCTGGGTCAGGACAAGGATGTGGCACAAGAAGCGGTGACACACCAGAGGGGAACTGCTGGCGCCCCCTCCCCGCCCACTCCCCAAGGCTAGTCACCCAGACATCCAGGCACTCTTGGAGGGGTTCTGTCAGAGGCAACGGGGGTGTTCCGGTGTCTGGCCCTGGAGCCTGGGGAAGCAGAGAACCACGGGCCTAACTGGCTCTGCCGAGGGAGACACCCAGAACCACCCAGAGCTGGGCCCCTCAATTCTTGTCTTCCAGCTCCAGCCTCCCACCCATGCAGCTAACTGTGACTGTGTGTGTGTGTGCGCATGTGCGCGTGTGTAGGGGAGGCTTCAGGGAAGCGCTGTTGCACCACTTGGCCCAGGGTTCAGGGCATGCAGGGGGTCCAGGCCTCATCTGTGAGCCCAACCACAAAGGGTTAAGGACTCTGGTTCCCCCTTCCTCCCAGAGCTACGCCTTCCTCCTTGGGCACTAGAAGGTTTTTCGATGAATAGCCCGGGTGCCGTCCTCTTCATACTCCTTTTTGGATACCCACATCTTCTTGAAAGTGTCCAGTGAGGCCAGGATAGAGCCCCTGTGAGGAGGGAGGGAGAGCATCCTTGTGGACCCGAAGGCCAAGCCAGCACCGCCCTGGGTGCCCAGAACTCCACTTCCCTAACCTCTGGGGGACATCCATCCACCTCCACCTGGCCTGGACCAACCCAGGAAGAAGTGTCCAGAGCACAGTGGCCTCCTCCCAGAGCCCCGGCTCTGGGCCCCGCCTTACCCGATCCACGTGGAGTACAGCCGTTCCTGAGGGGCCGAGATCTGGAGGGAGCAAGCACAGCGTAACTGCCCTGTCCCTCCAGCACACCCATCCCAGCCTTGGGGGCACTTCCCCAGGACGCAGGGGGAGCAGCAGGGCCGGGCTGGGTGTGAGGTCAGAGGACACCTGAAGGCTTCTCGCCCTTCCCTCCCCAGGT
Source organism: Antilocapra americana (assembly GCA_007570785.1). Lineage (NCBI taxonomy): Eukaryota > Metazoa > Chordata > Mammalia > Artiodactyla > Antilocapridae > Antilocapra > Antilocapra americana. The sequence continues at coordinate 3,205,198 of ML662448.1, forward strand.
CAAGGTTGCCCAGCACCCCCATGCCCTACAGGGACTCCCCACAACCTCAACCTCACCTTGATTTTGACGTCCTTTGGGGCAAGCTTCTTTACTTCACTTAGTAATCGATCGCCAAAGCCTGTGAACACAAGGCTAGCTGAACCCAGGGTTCACATCTGACCCCTCATCACTAGCTCCCTCACATCCAACTTCTGGTGCCTCAGCCCCAGCCACTTTTTAAATTTTTTAAGCTACTATTTTAATTTTTGGCCATGTCATGCAGCATGTGGGATCTTAGTTCTCCGACTAGGGATCGAACCTAAGCCCCCTGTATTGGAAGTGTGCAGTCTTAACCACTGGACTTCCAGGAAGTCCTTGTTTTAGTCATTCTTGCCAGGAGTAAGAGTGGAGAGAACCACACCAAAGGCAGAAAAGACCCAGCAGTGCGCCTGCAGGTGGGCCCACTTCCCTCTTCAGGAAGGAAGGTAGCAGGAGATGGAACTCCAAGTCACCCACCTCTGCCTGACCCCTACCCTCTCCCCCTTGACACTCCAGAGCGAAAACCACCGGAAGCAGTCAAAGGCAAATGAGGAGTCAGGAGAACAAGCAGTCACTTCCATCCAGGGGACAGGCAAATGTCTCACATGGTGTTGGGATGGCGCTGGGGGACTCTCTGCCATAACTGGGGGAGCCCCTCAGGAGGGAAGCTTGTGATGTCCACCAGGTATCAAATGCACACGCGTACCCTCTGATGCAGCAATTCCACCCCGAGGATCTATCTTTCAGGTATCTTCCCATTACGTGAAATGATAGTGCATGCAATCACCCACTGGAACATTTTTGTGATCAGAAAGAATTTCACCACCTCCAAGGCCATCGGCAGGTTAATGGTTCAATGGCACATCCAGCCCCCAGGGCCAGATAGAGAACCTACACAAACAGCTGCCGTCTGTGGCGCAGAATCAACAACACAGGGTGTGGAGCTGGAGAGTGTGCTCGTGTTCCTGCTCTGCCACTAAGTCAGGTCTGACTCTTGGTAACCTCATGGACTGTAGCCCGCCAGGCTCCTCTGTCTATGGAATTCTCCAGGCTAGAATACTGGAGTGGGTGGCCATTTCCTTCTCCAAGGGATCTTCCTGAGCCATGGACTGAACCCATGTCTCCTGCCTTGGCAAGCTGATTCTTCACCACTGAGCCACCTGGAAAGTCCAGGGCGTACTCCAGGGCTGAGTAAAAAGGATGCTTCATCTAGGCACAGATGTTATCTGCACAGCTAACAATAACCGTGGGGAGGAACTGGGTGACCAGGACAATAGAAGGCAAACTTCATCGAATACATTGTAGACCTCATTAAACTTACCATCTACTTGTAAACAAAATTTAATTTAAAATCTAACCCTTAAAACACACTGAACACCCAAAAAACTCACAGAAAATGGGCCATGTCCCAGGCTTTCAGGAATTGGGGTGCAGTCTGAGGGCCCAGCTACCTGTGGCCTCCAAGCCATACCATCCTGACCAACTAAGTACCTTTGAAAAGCGTGGAGCCACCGGAAAGCATGATGTTGGCAAACAGCGTGCGGCGCAGATCCATGTCAGACTTGTGAATGGCAAAGACCAGCACCTCGTGGAGTCCCTCACTCTCATCCCCTATCAGGTCTGGCTGGAACAGCAGCTCAGGGGCCCGGAACCGCGCTGGTCCCACCTTCGGAACACAAGATGAAGTTAGTCCCGCCTCCTCCTCCTCCAGTCCTGGCATCACCTCCCGCCCCCGCCCGGCCTGAACTTACGTTGAGCGTGCTGCCGTCTGGCAGGGTGTACTGCACCTTCTCTGTCTCCAGAGCCTCATCCTTCTGCGGGTTGATGGACAGGTAGCAGGCCCGCTGCGGTGGGCAGAGACAGGGCCCTCAGGAGGTGGCCACCGGGACCCCCACGCCCAGGGCTCAACCTCATGCTGGGTCCGACCACCCCCGCTTCCCCAGCCCCTGCCCCACGTCACCTCTTTGATGGTCCGGACGACCTCGAACTCAGCTGAGGTGTGAAAGTCCGCCCCCTCCTTGCGCAGCAGCAGCCGGAGGTAGCGGGAGACGTCGCGGCCTGCAATGTCCACCCGCATGATGGAGTGCGGCATGGCGAAGCCCTCGTACACGGGGACAGCGTGTGTGACCCCGTCCCCTGAGTCCAAAACCACTCCCGTTGTGCGTCCTGTGGCGTACCTGTCACCAGGTCAGCATCCCTTCACCTCAGCCACTGAGGCACTGGGACCTCCGCACCCCTGGAAGGGACCCCGGGGCATGTGCATTATCTGGTCTGAGAAAGGGACCCACGGCCCCCCCCCCAGGGATGGTCATCGGGAGGCTGTTTGTACAGGGAAGTCAGGCGCCACGTCATCCCGATCAGGAGGCCAGAGATGCAGGGACCAGGGCTGAGGGAGCACTCACAGGCTGAGCACGGCCTGCATGGAGATGAACAGGGCCGGCACGTTGAAAGTCTCGAAGAACACCTCAGCGGCCTTCTCCCTGTTCTTACTCGGGTTGAGCGGCGCTTCCGTAAGAAGAACAGGATGCTGCAGCAGACGGCAGGGTTGTGGGCAGGTGCAAAGGCAATGTGCAGGCCCCATCGGGGTCTTTCCAGAGCCACCTACCCCAGGAGCACACGAGCCTGATGCCTCCCATCCCTCCCCAGGGTGCCGGCAGGTCACTTGCCAGCACTGAGTCTTCCAAAGACCCAGCTCTCCCTGGAATATTCTACTTGGCAGCCACTGGCTGTGCGGACCCACACCCACACAGTGTGGGGCAGAAGGGTGGCAGGGACCCCCACCCACACAATGCGGGACAGAAGGGTGGCAGGGACCTCCACCCACACAATGCAGGGTGGGGGGTGGCAGGGTCCCACACCCACACAATGCAGGGCAGAAGGGTGGCAGGGACCTCCACCCACACAATGCAGGGTGGAGGGGCAGCAGGGCCCCCCACCCACACAATGCAGGATGGCAGGGGCTGCAGGCCAGATAAGAGCCAGAGAATGTGGAAGCCTAACGCAGACTCCACAGGCGGGGCAGGGAAAGGGCACCATGGCCCCACCTCCTCGGAGAAGGTCTGCAGCTGGTCCTTAGAGTAGACGTACTGCCAGATGCGCTCCATGTCGTTCCAGTCTCTCACCACGCCGTGCTCCATGGGGTAGCGGATAGCCAGCAGCCCCCGGTGCTCCTGCAGACCGGGAGGCTGGAGGTGGCACCAGATACTCACCCAGCAGCTGTTCTCTGCTCTCCAGGGGGGACACCCCTTCATCTGCTCACCGGGGGTCCCTGTGCCCCCCTTAGATCCTTAACCCAGCATGGGTTCATCTGTCCAATTGTTTCCCTGGCTCTGAGAGTCCAGCCTGTTTCCAAGACCGGGACCACAGCGGGTGGTGGCATGCTCCCCTGAACCCCAGAGTTTCCCTATTCCTTCCCCCACAGCCCTGTGTCCTCTACACTCACTACTAGCACACCCTTCCCTTTCAGCCTCAAACACAGCCTGACCTCCAGCTCCACCACCACTTCAGTTAGCATTCCCATCAGCGCCAGGAGCCTCTGTGAAGGCCAATCCTACTACATCAATCCTATATGGCCCACTCCCGTGGTCATATGCTGCCACCTCCCCTCCCAGCTCTCCAGCCAGTACAGGTGTCTTGCAAAGACGTGCCCTTCAACTACCCCCGCCCCACCCCCAACACGGTCCTTCTGTCCAGCACCATTTGGCCTCTCACCCACGGCTGCGGCTCCTGTTGACCCCATTTTCTGGGTCCTCAGTGCCCCTTCCTGTCTTTCCCAGGTTCCTAAACTAACACTTCCTGGTTAGTCCCTGCCACCCCCCACCCCCACCCCCTCCACCTCCCAAGGGCCTCATCTGGCTGTGCAGCCCCTAGGCGTCCCTTCCCCTGCCCCCCAACCCTCCAGCTGGAGCGCAAGAGCTGGCCTTCTCACTTGGTCAGTCATCAGTCATCAAGTCCAAATGACTCAGACTCTAAAGTTACTTTTTAACCAGTTCTTTCCTCTGTGGCTTCTAAAGGAAGGGGCAGGAAGTGGTGTTACTGTCGCCATACACAGAAACCCTGGGCTCTCACAGAGCAAAGGGACCACAGTGCTTATGGCACCCATTAGATGGCCCCAGAGAGGGCCTCTGGAGGTTCAGCTCTGACCACCAGTTCAAGGCTCCTGGGACAGAGACCTCTACCCAGGCACAGACAGGCACCAAAGATGTTACCTCTGCTTTTGGTCCGATAAAGAGGTCTCCTTCCAGGGCTCCAGCCATCACCCGCATGTGCTTGGGGCGCCCGACACTGCAGGGACAGGAAAAGTCAGGGAGATGGGCAGAGGACATAGCTGAGCCTAGTCCAGGAAAACCAAAGTCCAACTCCAACGGTCGGAACCTAGGCCTATGGGCCATGGGACCACAGAGCAGGCCTTGGAAGGACAAAAGACTCAGGGTCAGAAGAAAAGGGGTTCCCGCCATTTCCCACCACCCTTCCCAGAAAGGGCCAAGAGGTCTGGAATGTCAGCCCTGGCAGAGGGCCTGCTTATGCAGCCATGATGACTCAGCCTTGCCTATGGATTTCACGGGGACAGAACAAAGTGGGGTGGCCCCAGGAAGCAGGGCCACGGCTCCTTCGTACACCCCTCTCTCACTCAGCCAATCCCGTCCTTCTCCCTGCCAGGGCTTCTGGAACACAGATGCAGTTCTTGGCAGAGTGGACGAGCTACCATTCCAAAATCTGACCCAACTTCCCTGCACGTCAAGAGGAACCTTTAATTACACTCCTACTGAGTTCAGAAAGGACAGCTGAGGCCTGGATGCCCCATGCAGGCTCTGTCTTCACATGGCCAGTTACTGCGGGGGCCTGAGGACCCCTCTACCCTGGCTTCAGCCACTAAGCTCTAAGGCCTCCAGGATTTGAGACAAAACACCATCAAGGGAAAACTTCCCAACGGGCTTGAGCAGCCGGGGGAGTGCTCCCAACTTTCCCTGGGTTTCATTCCCCTCTCTCCTCTGCCACCACTGGCATCATTTGGGGAAGGATTCCCCCTGATCGTACAATATATCTTCTACAGTTTGAAAATAAATGAGCCCTGAAGACAACATTTCCTGGGAGGAAGGAGTGGCAGAAACTCCCCATTCTTTCTCCTCTGAGTTTAGGTCTCTCTTGTATTCTTGCTGCTGCTACCGTGCCCTGTCCCCAGGGAGACGCTGGTGGTAGCTCCTCCTTTCCAGCTCAGGAGGGACCAAAACCAGACTCCGGAGGGGTGGGGGAGCCCAGAGCACCTGTCTTCTCCTTCCACAGCCCTTCACAGCACCAGCTTCACGACTCTGGTGTTTTCCCCTGCAGGCGGGGGCAAGAGTTAGCCTCAAAGAGAGTGGTGACACAGGACCCATGTTTGCCCCAGAAGCAAACCAAAGGGTTAGGAATACTGCCTGAGCAACACTTACTAGTTTGGAAAACAGTATTTGGGAATCTGGTCTCCTGCAAAGCCAGCCTTGATCACCCCGGAACCCTGCACAGAAAAACAGCAGTCAGATTCCAACATTCATCTCCAGATGAAGGTGGTGACCTGCTGTGGAGGGGGTTGCCCCCCACGGTAGCCTGGGAAGGAAGCCTGAGATTCTGCCAAGAGGGCAAGGCCATTTACATGTACACCAGTGGTTCAAAATTAGGGGCAACTTTGCATCTCGTCCCCCTAATTTGAGGGCTTCCCAGGTGGCTCGGTGGTAAAGAATCTGCCTGCCAATGCAGGAGATGTGGGGTCAATCCCTGCGTTGGGAAGATCCCCTGGAGAAGAAAATGGCAACCCACTCTAGTATTCTTGCCTGGGAAATCCCATGGACAGAGGAGCCTGGTGGGCTGCAGTCCATGGGGCCGTAAAGATTCAGACACAACTTAGCAATGGAGCATGCATACAGCCCCAAATCTGACAATGTCTGAAGACTGGGGGCAGAGGCTGTTATTGGCATCTAGTGGGTAGAGGCTAGGGATGCTGGTAAATATCCTACAGAGCACAGGGAAGCTCCTCATCACCAAGAATTATCCAAACCAGAATGTCACCAGTGTGGAGATGGAGTACACCTTCCTAGGCACACTCGTGAATCAGCTCCAGGCAGGAGGACTCCTTAGCACAAGTGACTCCCAAAGCCCAGCTAGAAGCAACCCTTGAGGCTGGTTGCTTAGGGTTTTTTTCAACATGCTTGAAAAACCATATAGCCCACTCCCCTCAGTAGCCATGGACCACATACAGGACTGGCTGGGGAAGATTACTGGGTGCGTGGGGACAAACTAGCACCCTTTCTCAAGTGGCTTCCCCAGAGACAACAGGAGGAGAACCTGCTCCTGCCACTGCTCCAGCATGGAAGCTGGATGGAGACTTTAAAAGGGATCCTGGCATCTAGAAACCTCCCACCCACAGCAAGAATCAGCATCTCAACCTCTCTTCCCACCACCCATCACCACCCTTGGGGCCTGTAGGGCAGAAATAAACATCCTCTAGAGTTTGGGGGAGAATGGATACATGTGTACATATGGCTGAGTCCCTTCGCTGTTCACCTGAAACTATCAGAACATTGTTTTTTAATTGGCTATTCTCCAATACAAAATGGGATTCTTGTATGGTGCTCATGGTAAAGAACCCGCCTGCCAAAGCAGGAGACAGAAGAGATGCGGGTTTGATCCCCGGGTCAGAAAGAGCCCCTGGAGGAGGGCATGGCAACCCATTCCAGTATTCTTGCCTGAAGAAGCCCATGGACAGAGGACCCTGGCGGGCTATAGCTCATAGGGTCACAAAGAGAAACGACTGAGTGACTGAGCACGCAGGCAATACAAAATAAAGTTTTTTAAAAATAGAAAGAAACATCCCCAAGTTACAGAGGAGGGGGCTGGAAGCCCAGTGGGACCAAGCAGGTTGTTCTCAAAACTCATAAACTTGTTGACTAGCCTGCCAAGAAAGGAAGTGTCTGATCCTTTCTGAAGCCTAATGGAGAGCATCCCCAAGCCCAGCTTCAGCCATCTTATTAAACACCCCCTGCTGTGACTCAGGGCCCTCACATGGTTACTCCAAAACAGAGAGCCATTCAGAGATTACATGGGGGTCATGTGCAAGGGAGACAGATCCCAGAAAGAGCAGTGAGTCATTATTAAAAACTCCAAGCCCCACAGTTCAGAGGTAGACACTCAGCTAGGGGCAGATCCTAGCTGAGTGTCTGCCCTTCATCTTCTTCCTATCGACCAGAAAGCATGCTGAGCTGAGCCCCAGTGCTCAGCAAGACCACGATGGAGTCAGGCAACTTTCCTCTGAGATTTCAAAGCAAGACCCCCAAACTGCTTACAGGTCCTGGGAAGAGTGGTCCTGAATTCTCTCCACTACCCTCCCAGCTGTGGAACATCCGCTTAGGGATGTTCCTAGCTCAGGGAGCACTTAAGGGTCAAAGCAAGCAAGTGCCCAGGCAGGCAGTGGCAGGTATGTGGTTGGCAAAAGGGCGTACTGGGGCCTGCCTACCCTGGAAGTGCTGCCTGCGGGTGTAGCACTTGGGAAGAGCTGTTGTAGAGGCCCGCAGGTCAAGCGTCCCCAAAAGATGTGGCCAGCAGTGTGCAAAGGGCAAACACTGTCTTTCCTCTAGTAGGAGGGCAGTCAAGGCCTGAGGAGAGGTAAAGAGGCTGGGGTTGAAACCCATCCAGTGCGCCTACTCTCCACCGAGAAGGGTCTGAGGGCCTGGCACCTCGGTGCATCGGTGGGTCGCCCGGCTCTCTCGATGCTGATCAAGGGCTGCCAGACACATGGGACCCCTTCCTCTCCCGACCTCCCTGCCAGCTCAGGGAGCGCTGGGGCTGGGTTCTGCCACGCTTGCGGGGGGCTGGTCCCGCGGCCCGGGGTACAGGACCAGCCAAGACGGGCGGGGGTCCTTGCGGACCTCCCCGCGTCCACCCCCGGGGGCGGGGCGCCCGCCCTCCCCGCGGTTGCCAAGCCTCACGTTGTCGATGACCACGGGCTGGTTGGCGATGATATCGTAGGACTCCATGGCCGGGCCGGGCCGGCCCTGCCCAGCAGGCGGGCTGCGGTCGTAACCAACGGCAGGCAGGCAGGCGGGCGGGCGGGCGGGCGGACCGGGACCACGGCGGCTCTCGACGCGCTGCTGCGCCCCTCCCAGCCTGAGCACGCAGCCTGCGCGAGCTAAACGGAGGGTTTCAAGAGGGCGGGCCCCGCGGCCAGTCACGGCTCCCCACTAGGCAGATTGACGCCGGGCCCGGGGCCCGCGGGGCGAGGGGGCGGGGCCGCCGGCTGCGGGCCAGCCAATGGAGGCCGCCGGGAGAAAAGCCCGGCGCCAAGGTAGGCTGCCGCGCGTGGGTGACGTCATCGCGCCGCGCTTAGAGAGGGCGCGGTCGGCGTCCGGCGGGCGGGTGGTTCGCGTGTGCGAGACTCCTGTTTTCCTCAGCGAGCAGTCCCCCAAGGAGACCGGCGGTGGGTATTTCACACACAGCACTTCTTTATTGAGCATCGAGGAAGGTCCTTTTCCTTATAAAAATGATAATTTTGTGATAACGGTAGCCGAAGTGAATGGAGCACCAGCTTAGTGCTTGCGCAGCACTTCTACCCATTTTACATAGATGATCGTATTACACCCTTGCAATTACTCAGGTATTATTTCCCGGTTTTACAGATACGGGAACCGAGGAACCTCAGTGCGTGTGTACCTTGCCCAACAGTTGTCTTGTTGGCAGCAGCTGGGATGAGCACGCGGGGAGCCTCCAATCGCTCAGGGGTCCACAGGGCAAGAATATACCCAGTCCTGAATTCATTGACCAGACTGAGCCATAGTTATTTGACGCTCTATAGAACTTTCCCACTAGACTGAGATTAAATCTGGTAAAATTGAAGCACAACATTATACAGGAAAGTGCAGAAATCATAAGGGTACATTTCAATGAATTATTAACTTGTGAACACTGAGCTTAAAAAACAGCATGAGCAGCACTCCAGAAGCCTCCCACCCTTCTTGCTCACTGACCTTTTCTTCCTCGAAAGGGACTACTATTATCCTGTTTTGGAGTTTTATGCAAATAGAATCATAGGTATGTGTTCATTTTTATCTGGTGTCTATGCGTTCATAAAATGGGTCAGTGTGCAACTGTTTAAAATAATGAAAGAGTTCTATATAATCTGATATGAAATACATCAGGACATATAGCTAAGTCAAAGCAAAGAAAGGAAGTCACAGTGTCCAGAATGTTTTATGTGTGAATGGCTCTGAAGAATGTCTGAGGAGCCTTCAAGACTCTTTAATATGGAGAAGGGACCACTGGTAAAGGTGGGGTAATGAAGAGCAAATTCTTTGTACAATGTAAACTTTTATTTTAATTTTTTAATTTGTTCATGTATTTGTGCATGGGTGCTGAGTTGCTCAGTTGTGTCCAGCTATTTTGTGGCCCCATGGACTGTAGCCAGCCAGGCCCTTCTGTCCATGGAATTTCCCAGGCCAGAGCACTAGAGTGGATTGCCATTCACTTCTCTGGGGAATCTTCCTGACTTGGGGATCAAACCCACATCTCCTGCGTCTTCTGCTTTAGCAGGTAGATTCTTTACCACTGAGCTACCTGGGAAACCCCTGTTCATGTATATATTACATTTTCCTTATTTTTAAGTTGTAAAATCTATGCAACATATAATTTACCATCATAACTCATTACATGTTTTTAATTTGGGGTATAGTTGGTTTATAATGTGCAGTTTCAGGTGTACAGCAAAGTGAATCTGTTATGCATATACATATATCCACTGTTTTTAAGATTCTTCTTAACTCATTTTAAGGTGTACAGTTCAGCAGTATTAAATACATTTGTAATATTGTGCAATGATTACCACCATCCATTTCCATAACATTTTCACCTTATAATACTGAAATGCTGTACTCTTTAAACAGTAACTTCCCATTTCCCATGTGAGAGAATTTCGTTCCTTTTTATGGCTGAAATTTATCCCATTATATGTACATACTACATTTTGCTTATCCATTCATCTGTTGATGATTTCTTGGGTCTCTTCCACATTTTAGCTATTGTAAACAATACTGCTGTGAACATTGGTGTATAAATACCTCTTCAAGACTCTGCCTTCAATTCACTGGGATATATAGCAAGATATGGGATTGGACTGGATAAGCCTCTTACCCTTATCCATCAGAGGGAAGACAGAATGGAAACCACAGTTACAGAAAACTAACCAAACTGATCACTTGGATCACAGCCTTGTCTAACTCAATGAAACTATGAGCCATCTGGGTAGGGCCACCTGAGATGGATGGGTCATGGTGGAGAGTTTTGACAAAACGTGGTACACTGGAGAAAAAAATGGCAAGCCACTTCAGTATTCTTGCCTTGAGAACCCCATGAATTGTATGAAGAGGTAAAAAGATATGATACTGAAAGATGAGCTCCCCAGGTCAGTAGCTGCCCAATATGCTACTGGAGAAGAGTGGAGAAATAGCTCCAGGAAGACTGAAGAAGCTAAGCCAAAGCAAAAAGAACACCTATTTGTGTTTGTGACTGGTGATGGAAGTAAAGTCCAATGCTATAAAGAACGATATTGCATAGGAACCTGGAATGTTAGGTCAATGAATCAAGGTAAATTGAAAGTGGTCAAACAGGAGATGGCCAGAGTGAACATCAACATTTCAGGAATCAGTGGACTAAAATGGACTGGAATGGGTGAATTTAACTCAGATGACCATTATATCTACAAGAGTGGCCAAGAATCCCTTAGAAGAAATGGAGTAGCCCTCATAGTCAACAAAAGAGTCTGAAATGCAGTACTTGGGTGCAATCTCAAAAATGACAGAATGATCTCTGTTTGTTTCCAAGGCAAACCATTCAGTATCACAGTAATCCAGGACTATGCCCCAACCACTAATGAAGCTGAAGTTGAAAGGTTGTATGAAGACCTACAAGACCTTCTAGAACTAGCACCCCAAAACATGTCCTTTTCATCATATGGAAATGGAATGCAAAAGTAGGAAGTCAAGAGATACTTGGAGTAACAGGCAAATTTGGCCTTGGAGTATAGAATGAAGCAGGGAAAAGGCTGATAGAGTTTTGCCAAGAGAACCCACTTGTCATAGCAAACACCCTCTTCCAACAAGACAAGAGAAGACTCTACACATGGACATCACCAGATGGTCAACACTGAAATCAGATTGACTATATTCTTTGCAGCCAAAGATGGAGAAGCTCTATTTAGTCAGCAAAAACAAGACCAGGAGCTGACTGTGGCTCAGATCATGAACTCCTTATTGCCAAATTCAGACTTAAATTGAAGAAAGTAGGGAAAGCCACTAGACCATTCAGGTGTGACCTAAATCAAATCCCTTATAATTATACAGTGGAAGTTTCAAATAGATACGAGGGATTAGATCTGATAGAATGCCTGAAGAACTTTGGACGGAGGTGGGTAACATTGTACAGGAGGCGATGATCAAAACCATACACAAGAAGAAGAAATGCAAAAAGGCATAATGGCTGTCTGAGGAGGCCTTACAAATTGCAGGGAAAAGAAGAGAAGCAAAAAGCAAAGGAGAAAAGGAAAGATATATCCTTCTGAATGCAGAGTTCCAAAGAATATCAAGGAGAGATAAGAAAGCCTTCCTCAGTAATCAATGCAAACAAGACAGAAGAAAACAATAGACTGGGAAAGACTAGAGATCTCTTCAAGAAAATTAGAGATAGCAAGGGAACATTTCATGCAAAGATGGGCACAATAAAGGATAGAAATTGTATGGGCCTAACAAAAGCAGAAGATATTAAGAAGAGGTGGCAAGAATACACAGAAGAACTATACAAAAAAGATCTTCATGACCCAGATAACCATGATGGTGTGATCACTCACCTAGAGCCAGACATCCTGGACTGTGCAGTCAAGTGGGTTTTAGGAAGCATCACTATGAACAAAGCTAGTGGAGATGATGGAATTCCAGCTGAGCTATTTCAAATCCTAGAAGGTGATGCTGTAAAAGTGCTGCAGTCAGTATGCCAGCAAGTTTTGACAACTCAGCAGTGGACTGGAAAAGGTCAGTTTTCATTCTAATCCCAAAGAAAGGCAACACCAAAGAATGTTCAAACTACTGCACAATTGCACTCATCTCACATGCTACGAAAGTAATGCTCAAAATTCTCCAAGCCAGGCTTCAGCAGTATGTGAACTGAGAATGTCCAGATGTTCAAGCTGGATTTAGAAAAGGCAGAGGAACCAGAGATCAAATTGCCAGCATCCATTGTTGGATCATAGAAGAAACAAGAGAGTTCCAGAAAAACATCTATTTCTGCTTTATTGACTATGCCAAAGCCTTTGACTGTGTGGATCACAATAAACTGTGGAAAATTCTTTAAGAGATGGGAATGCCAGATCACCTTACCTGCCTCCTGAGAAATCTGTGTGCAGTTCAAGAAGCAACAGTTAGAATGGGACATGGAACTGGTTCCAAACAGGGGAAGGAGTACGTCAAGGCTGTATGTTGTCACCCTGCTTATTTAACTTATATGCACAGTACATAATGTGGAATGCCAGACTGGATGAAGCACAAGCTGGAATCAGGATTGCAGGGAGAAACATCAATAACCTCAGATGTGAAGATGACACCATTCTTATGGCAGAAAGGGAAGAGGAACTAAAAAGCCTCTTGAAGAAAGTGTAAGAGGAGAGTGAAAAGATGACTTAAAACTCAACATTCAGAAAACTAAGATGATGGCATTCAGTCCCATCACTTCACAGCAAATAGATGGGGAAACAATGGAAACAGTGACAGACTATTTTCTTGGGTTCCAAAGTTACTGCAGATGGTGACTGCAGCCATGAAATTAAAAGATACTTGCTCCTCGAAAGAAAAGCTATGACAAACCTAGACAACATATTAAAAAGCAAAGACATTACTTTATCAACAAAGGTCCATCTGGTCAAAGCTGTGGTTTTTTCCAGTAGTCATGTATGGGTGTGAGAGTTGGAGTATAAAGAAACTGAGTGCCAAATTGATGCTTTTGAACTGTGGTGTTGGAGAAGACTCTTGAGAATCCCTTGGACTGCAAGGAGATCAAGCCAGTCAATCCTAACGGAAATCAGTCCAGAATATTCATTGTAAGGACTCATGCTGAAGATGAAACTCCAATATTTTGGCCACATGATGTGAAGAGCTGACTCATTGAAAAAGACCATGACTGTGATGCTGGGTATCAAGCGAGTGTATACTCCTCAGTTCTGTCTCGTCACAACAAACATTTAGAGTGACAGACTTTAAAGCCCTTGGCGAGTCACAGCTCTTGGATCTTGGACAGACTGTGTTATAGCTTTTAGACAAATCAGTGTTACAGCTCCCTGTTATAGCTCTATTTTATTTAGAAATTAGCAGGATAATTCATCCCAAGGCGTGAGGGCATGTCGACCCAAAGACGCGAAGAGAAGAGCGCCCCAGCGCAAGAGAGAAAGAGAGACCCCCCGGCCCTTTGGCTCCTCTTTTTATAAGTTTTTTCCTCCCCCTGGGCCTGCCCTATGTAAATTGGGCTAGCCAGGAGTGTTGTTTGTTCTACCTGAGGTCCTCACTCCAGTTCTCTGACCTTTTTTTGTTCTATTTTCATGGGCTTTTCCTTTATCTTTTAACCACTGCCATTTTGGACTCCTGTTTCCTATCCTAACTACTTAACACTGGGAAAGATTGAAGGCAGGAGAAGGGGATATCAGAGGATTAGATGGTTGGATGACATCACCGACTTGATGGACATGAGTTTGAGCAAGCTCCAGGAATTGGTGATAGACAGGGAAGCCTGGCATGCTGCAGTTCATGGGGGCACAAAGAGTCAGACATGACTGAGCGACTGAACTGAACTGACTGATGGGATTGCTGGATCATGTTAAAATTCTACTTTTGATTGCTTTCAGAACAGCCATAATGGATGCATTATTTTTTTTCTTTTCCATAGTGGATGCATTATTTTTCATTCCCAACAAGAGTGCACAAGGATTCCAGTTTCTCCACAGCCTCACCAGGCTGGTTATGTTCTGTTTTTGTTTTGTGTTATAGCCATCTTAATGAGTATGAGATTGTAGCTCATCATTGGTTTGATTTGCATTTCTGCAGTGATTCATGATGTTGCATAGCCTTTAATTTGCTTACTGGCCATTTGTATATCTTCTTTGGATAAATGTCTATTAAGTTCCTTTACCCATTTTTTTCAAGTTTCTTTTTAAAAATTATTTGCTTGTTTATTATTTTTGGCTGTGCTGGATCTTTGTTGCTGTGCGCAGGCTTTCTGTTTGCGGCAGGTGGGGGCTACTCTCTAGTTGCTGTGAGCAGGCTTCCTATTGTGGTGTCTTCTCTTGTGGAGCACGGGATCTAGGTGCTTGGGCTTCAGTAGTTGCAACACAGGGCCTCACTAGTTGTGGCTCGCAGGCCCTAGAGTGCAGGCTCAGTAGCTGTGGCACACCGGCTCAGTCCCTCCAGGGCATGTAGGATCTTCCTGGACAAGGGATTGAACCTGTGTCCCTTGCATTGGCGTAGATTCCTATCCACTGTGCCACCAGGGAAGTGTTTTTGATATGTTACTTCTTAAAATGAAATATGAAATGGAAATGAAAAAAGTATTTGCATAACAAACCCCTGAGCCTTAGAAGTGCCAGGGTCCTGCTTGTGAAGAGTCCTCAGGACTCTCATCAGCAGGACAACAGTGCTAGAGAAAGAGTGCCTGAGGAAGGGCCCCCAAGTACATTCTGTTAAAGGTCATTTGACACCTTTGTTAGTTATCAGTTGACCTCATGTGTATGAATTTATTTCTGGACCCTCTGTCGCATTGATCTATATGTCAGTATCACAAGGCCTTATTCATTGTAGTTTTCTCTATCTTGAAATCAGCTAATGTAAGTCCTCTTTTGTTCTTTTTCAGATTGTTTTGAAAAACCTGGTTCATTTCACTTCCATACAATTTGGGGATCAGCTTCTCCATATCTACAAAGAAACCTCTTGGAATTTTGATTGGTTTTACATTGAATCTGTAAGTCAGTTTGAGGAGAGTTAACATCTTAACATAATGTCTTCTGATCCATAAGCATGTCTCTCCTCATATTAGGCTTTTAAAATTTTATTATTATTACTGAAATATAATTGGTTTACCGTGTTGTGTTGGCTTCTGGTATACAGCAAAATGATTCAGTTATGTATATGCCGCTGCTGCTGCTGCTAAGTCGCTTCAGTCGTATCCGACTCTGTGCAACCCCATAGACGGCAGCCCACCAGGCTCCCCGTTCTCTGGGATTCTCTAGGCAAGAACACTGGAGTGGGTTGCCAGTTCCTTCTCCAGTGCATGAAAGTGAAAAGTGAAAGTGAAGTCGCTCAGTCGTGTCTGACTCTTTGCAACCCCATGGAATGCAGCCCACCAGGCTCCTCTGTCCATAGGATTTTCCAGGCAAGAGTACTGGAGTGGTTTGCCATTTCCTTCTTCAGGGGATCTTCCCAACCCAGGGATCAAACCCGGGTCTCCTACTTTGCAAGCACTGAGCCACCAGGGAAGCACTGATGCTGAAGCTGAAATTCCAATACTTTGGCCACCCGATGCAAAGAGCTGTCTCATTGGAAATGACCCTGATGCTGGGAAAGATTGAGGGCAGGAAGAGAAGGGGATGGCAGAGGATGAGATGGCCGGATGGCATCACCGACTCATGGACAAGAGTTTGAGTAAACTCCAGGAGTTGGCAGTGGAGAGGGAGGCCTGGCGTGCTTGCAGTCTATGGAGTCACAAAGACTCAGACACAACTGAGTAGACTGAACTGAACCAGGACACACTTGTAGCATTTGCATTCGTAGGGTGAGTGTTCTCTTTCTACAGGAGATTTTAGGTCATTTGGGGGCTGCTGTGTTTCCTCTCCACCAAAACAAGTGGCAGAAGCCAGAGAATCAGTGCCTGAGCTTAGGACTTCTTTTTATGTGTACTGAAATTTGAAGTTGGACATTTTCTGTCTTCCAGTTATGCTGAGGATGTGAGTTTTGTCTTGTGATATATGTTCTTTCTGTTGTTTTGGTTTTTGGAAGATATTTTAGGGAAATAACACTTTTGCTGCTGCAATTACCTCCTGTTATGGGTTGAATTGTGTCTCCACCCCAGATGTATACATTGATGTCCTAACTACCAGTACTTCAGAAATGAGTTACATTAGGGTAGACTATAATTCAATATAACTGGTGTCCTTATAAGAAGAGAAACTTTGGATACAGATGATTATGGAGGAAAGTCACAAGGAGAAGACAGCTACCTACAAGCCAGATTGGGAGGCCTCAGAAAGAACCAACTCTGTCTCAGACTTCTGGCCCCAGAACTATTAGATAATAGACTGATGTTGTTTAAACTCACCATTTTATGGAACTTCGTTAGGGCAGCCCCCAAAATCCAGTACATCTGAGCTACTCGGAATTCAACTCTATAACTTTTTCTATAACTACCCACTCTACCCCATCCCCTCCTCAGATTTCTTCCATCCTATCACTGCATACAAAGCAGGACTGGCTACATAACTTGTAGGACCCAGTGTATAATGAAAATGCAGGAAGAAAAGTACAGTTAAAGGTGCTAAAATATAAAGACATTTTTTCCCCTTTGGAAATACTTTAATACTTATGAAATGTAATAAGGGAAATAGTGACATATGAGTAACAGCATCAACTTATATTTTTATTTATAACATTTTTGGTGCTATACTTCTATTAAAGAAGAGGGCAGCAGAGGATGAGATGGTTAGATAGCATCAAGGACTCAAAGGACATGAGCCTGAACAAACTCCAGGAGATAGTGGAGGACAGGGAAGCCTGGTGTATTGTAGTCCATGAGGTGGCAAAGAGTTGGACATGACTTAGGGACTGAACAACAACAATAGTTCTATAATGTGATGCAATAAATAACGATACTTTAGTAATGTAATATGTTGATTTGTCCTAAGATTTTTCTGGCTACTCTAGTTCATTTAAGTTGATTTAATTGAGTTTTTGTCACTTAGAACCGAAGAGTTCTGGTTGCCTCAAGAAGGCGGTGCCTGGGGATGAAGGAAGCCAGTGCAGAACCCAAGGAAGTGAGCGGAGAGGCTGTTGCCTTAAGGTGGCCTTTCCCTTTCCCGTCCTGGCCCATAGACACCGCCCTCCCACTTCCCACTGTGGACCTGCCCAGCACCTTGCTTCCGTTCCGTGTGTGACGTCACAGACCGTTGGTTCTGAAGTATCCTGGAGTCAAAGGCTGTTCTGTCTGAAGTGTTTTGGGACATTGCTTCTCTGTGATGGTACACAGACTATGGCAAAGAAGAGAGGAGCAGAGACCCTCTTCTTTGTTCTCTTCCTGGATTATTGGCAAGGTGCAGAGCCTCACCATTTCCATCTGACCAGAGGTACCGCCCCCGGTGTATTGGGTGCGAAGACTCACCGTGAACCTGAATCAGGCAGGAGGTGGTGCTCGCCTCCGATGGGTGCTGGAGTGGATGCAGGGTTTCTCCTCGCTCTACCTGCTTGACCTCCCTGGATCTACCTTAGGGATTCTTTGCAAAGAAGAAAGGAGAAATTTTAACATTCCTAACTGTGTACCCTACTCAAAATCCAGAGCTCTGTGCGAGAGTAGCATACTTGTACATTTTAACTTTTCCTTGTGAAAAATTTCAAACATAGGAGAGAGATTAGGATTAATATAATGAACCTATATGTGCTAATCAGTCACATCTTGTTTTGTCTCATATATACACACACACTATATTTTATTTTTTAAATTTTTATTATTTTTCACACTATGTTTTTTTCTTAATTTACTTATTTTTGTTTTTTTTCCCAGTACAGCCAAAATTTTTTTAATAAATAATTTTAAATTATAAAAAAGACACAATATTGTAACAAATTCAATAAAACTTTTAAAAACGGTCCACATCAAAAAATCCTTTAAAAATTACGACTATGAATTTCCTTGTAAGTATCACTTTAGTTCACAAGTTTTCAGATACATTGCTTCTACAGTCAATCCATTCTAAATGCTTCATAATACACATTATGATTTCTTCTTAACCCGTGAATAATTTAGCAGTGTGTCTGTATGTGTATGTTTAGTTCCAAGCCTATGACAACTTTGGAGTTCTTTTCTGAATTTACTTATTTTTGATTGAAGAATAAATGCAACATTATGTTGATTTCTGCCATATATCAACATGAATCAGCCACAGTCTACGTTTGTCCTCTCCCTCTTGAGCCTGCCTACCAGTTCTCATCCCATCCCACCTTTCTAGGTTGTCATGGAGCCTGGGTTTTGAGTTCCCTGAGTCTTATAGCAAATTCCCACTGGCTATTCACACATTGTACTTTAAACAACAGCTTGATATATTAGTCACTTA
Source organism: Antilocapra americana (assembly GCA_007570785.1). NCBI lineage: Eukaryota > Metazoa > Chordata > Mammalia > Artiodactyla > Antilocapridae > Antilocapra > Antilocapra americana. Next base: position 3,223,586 of record ML662448.1, read on the forward strand.
ACATAAAATACACCCTTTACGACGTATATGCATGGGGTTGTGAACCACCACTATCTAATTTTAGAACATTTTCATCACTCCCTAAAGTAATATCATACCCACTTGCTCTCAATCCCCATCCCCCATTTTCCACAGCCCCTGGCAACCACTAATCCACTGTCTGTCCTATGGCTTTGTCTATTCTGGGCATTTGTATGTGGAATTACACACTATATGGTCTTTTGTGACCGGTTTGTTTCATTTATCACATTTTCAGGGTTCATCCACATGGTAGCATGCCTCAGGAATTTATTCCTTTTTATGGCTGAATGATAGATATTGCATCGTATGGACTTACCCCATTTGGTTGCTCCATTTATCAGTTGATGGACGTTTGGGTTGTTTCCACCTTTTGACTATCTGAATAGTGCTATTATGAACATCTTATGAATGTGGCTTTTTCAAAGTGAACATTAGATTTCCATGCCCTACTTTTAGGATCTTATTGCAATTGGAAGCACTTGTGCTATTTACTAAACTGATTGGCTGACCGCATCCTGGGATATTCTCTCAATGTAAAGAAATTGGGTCTGTGGAGAAAAGCAGTAGACACGATCCTTATGATAGAGGAAACTACAGTACTGTTTTCCAAAAATTCAGCAGACCAAGAGTATAACACAGTGTCATCTGTCATGAAGGACAGAGGTACATTATACAGCAGTCAATCAGGGGTGACTTCAAGGAAAGGGAAGATAGTAACTCCTCTTGTCCTTCTTGTTGTTCAGTCACTAAGTCCTGTCTGACTTTTTGTGACCCCTTGGACTGCAGCACAACAGGCTCCTCTGTCCTCCACCATCTCCCCTAGTTTGTTCAAATTTATATCCATTGAGTTGCTGATGCTGTCTCACCATCTCATTCTCTGCCAGCTTCTTCTTTTGCCTTCAATCTTTCCCAGCATCAGGGTCTTTTCTAATGAGCCAGTTCTTCATATCAGGTGGCCAGAGTATTGGAGCTTCAGCTTCAGCATCTGTCCTTCCAATGAATATTCAGGGTTGATTTCCTATAGGATTGACTGGTTTGATCTCCTTGCAGTCCAAGGGACCCTTGAGTCTTTTCCAGCACCATAATTTGAAAGCATCAGTTCTTCAGCAATGAGCCTTCTTTTCTGTCCAGCTCTCACATGCATATGTGACTACTGGAAAAACCATAACTTTGACTACAGGGATCTTTGTTGGCAAAGTGATGTCTCTGCTTTTTTTTTTTTTTTTTTTTGATGTCTCTGCTTTTTAATACACTGTCTAGGTTTGTCGTAGCTTTCCTTCCAAGAAGCAATCATCTTTTAATTTTTCGCTACAGTCACTTTAAAAACCAAGGGTTTTTGTGAACAAATATTTTACTGCATGGGCTTACTTGCACTTCTAACTTATTGATTCTTAGTGATTCATAACTATCTCAGCAAGAGAAAAATTTTTGTTCCCTTCATTCACCAAAAAGCCATCATATCCATGCACCATTAGCCACTAATTAGCAATTTCCCTGCAGAGTGGAAACCTGTCATGGGCACTCAGTGTCTCTGCAGACTGTGAGGAAACCCGTGTTGTTTGGGCTTTGAGGTAAAAGTTCAGATCCTTGAGGAGCTTCATGAATTCTCTGTGGAACTCAGAACGGGGGCGGGGGGTGGGGCGCTGTGGCCTAAAACACTTTTATTAAAGCACAAGTTTCTCTTCCCTGATGGGTTTGTCCACTCCTAAGGGCCCAGGAAAAAGGGCTGACCTTGAATCAGGAAAATGTGTCACAGACATCATGACCTCCAAAAAGAAAAGCCTGATGTTGTAGCTCAAAGGGCTTCCATGGTGGCTCAGTGGTAAAGAATCATGTGCAACACAGGAGACGTGGGTTCGATCCCTGAGTCTGGAAAATTCTCTGGAGGAGAAAATGGCAACCTACTCCAGTATTCTTGCCACAGAAATCCCTTGCGCAGAGAAGCCTGGAGGGCTACAGTCTGTAGGGTTACAAAGAGTCGAACATGACTGGGGGACTGAGCATACACACACACATAGCTCAAAATCTCCCCAAGTCGCTAGTCTTTTTGCACCATTAATTCATGTCCTTGATGTAGCCACATGTGGGTCAACAGGAGTCTTAACACCCATCCATGCTGTCCTAAGGGAGATGGCTGACCTGGTCCATCTCTGTTTTCATCTTCATTTTTTCAATCCCGAATGACAACACCAGGAATTCCTTGTATTTATCAAGTCAAGTCAGGATAATCTTAGGCCCTTAAGCCCCTCCTAAATATAAAATCCTCAGTGAGGATCAGTGCAGAGTATGCAGCAGGATTGTTCCCTTTATTCCAAAACAAGAAAGCATCACATTTCCAGAATGGTCAGGCAATGCCCATTGACCTCATTACCTGTGGAGGGGAGAGTTTTTGTTGAATATCTCCTGAGACGTGTCCATCTGTCTCCGATACTCCCACAGCTGAGTAATGAGCATACCCTTGCTTGGAACCAGCTCTGTTTACTGTTGTCCATCACAGATAATAGCACTGAGTTGGGATGAGGGGTGAGCATTCTCAGTCTGAAGGTCACATTGGTGAATTTCCTCCCCCTCCCCACAGCCCTCCTGTGGTCTGCATCTTTCCCTCCAGCCTCAGATGAGAAAATCACATCCCACAGAACCTCACTGCCCAAGGTCATGCAGTGTTCAAATGTCATACCAAAACCCAAGTCCAGTGCTCTTCCCCTAGAGCTGGCCAAGTGCAGGATGCTCCTCTCAGAATGCTATCCAAAAGAGTGTCAATTTCAAAAGAATCACACACAGCTCCTAAATGAAAGATTGACTCACAGCTGAGGCTTTTTTCCCCTACAGATTCAAATACTGAATTTTCATCAAATTCAAAAATTTTGGACAAAGGTCTCGCTAAACTGTTTGGTAAGTACCTCTCTCCCGTGAAATGGTCAGGCTGTATTTGAAGGGTCTTGGGCTTGTCCGTGGTGGTCTCTTAGATAACCTGTCCCTGCTGCTGCTCTGAGGGGAAGGAAAGTGCTTTGCCTTGAGGCTAGAACAGATTTTCTAGATGTCAGAATCTCAAGAAATTAAGTAAATCACTGAAGATAAACAGTTGGAAAGGATTGTGCTCTATGTAACAGCAGCAGGCCCCCCATCTGGGAACTCTACTGGAAATGCAGTGTCAGATCGCAGCTGAGACCAGCTGTGTCCATCTGTTCAAGGGATTTTTGTTTATGTTAGGGATGGGCAGGGCTTCCCAGGTGGCACAGTGGTAAAGAATCCATCTGCCAAGCAGGAGATACAAGTTCAATCCCTGGGTTGGGAAGATCCTCTGGAGAAGGAAATGGCAACCCACTCCAGTATCCTTGCCTGGAAAAATCCCACGGACAGAGGAGCCTTGTGGGCTATATAGTCCATGGGGTCATAGAGAGTCAGACATGACTGAGCACAGCACACAGGGATGGGCAAGGCCTCATGGCTAAGATAATCCTTCTGCTAGGTACTCAGCCCTTGTTGCACATGAGAATCCCCTGTGGAGATTGTTAGAAAGGGACAGCCAGACCCACCTCCAGTAATCAGATTCCTTGGTGTGGGGTGAGACCCTTGCATGAGTAGTTTTCTAAACCCTTCAAGGGATTCTGTTCTGGGACTTACTGGTCTACTCCAGGCCTCTCACTTAATAATTGAAAAAATCTGAGGTCCAGGGAAGTTGTCTTTAGAAGAGAGCTGAGACTGACAAAAAACATTAAAAATCACAGTCTTCTGCTGAAACAAGCCATCTAGATTCTAGAGAAATCTTTCCTCTCTGGCGGCTGTGTCGTCATGAGTGGACACTGAGAGTCATCTTTGGTCTGAAAAAGAGCTCCCAGGTGTGTAACTGTTGATGCTTCCTCTGGGTTAGGAGCTGTCCAATGTTCTGATCATAGAGCAATGCCTTCCAGCCCTGCTTGGAAGGGGGACTTCTGTCTACACGAGATGTGGATTGTTTTTCCTGTCTCATGTCAGGAATTCTGAGTTTGGCCTTTTTCCATGTATGCTATTAAAGAAGCTTCGTTAAATCTTCACTAACTGTCTGGCTGATTGATCGATGATCTGTGACCATGACTGAGGGCCTTGGCTCATCGGTAAAGAATTCGCCTGCCAGTGCAGGAGAGGGGGGTTCAATCCCTGGGTTGGGAAGATACCTTGGAGGAGGAAATGGCAACCCTCTCCATCTCCACTATTCTGGCCTAGAAAATCTTATGGACTGAGGAGCCAGGCGGGCTATAGTCCATGGGGTCGCAAAAGAGTCGGACGTGACTTATCAACTAGACAACAACAACCTTGTTTTTCCTTTTATAGTAACTTAAAAACTTTTTTCAATTATTATTTAGAAATATTTTGGCTGTGCCACGTGGCTTGAGGATCTTAGTTTTTTGACCAGGCATTGAACTTGGGCCCCTGGCAGTGAAGGGCTAAATCCTAACCAATGGATGCCAGAGAATTCCACTTTTCTAGTTTCTCAATATGTAAGGTTAGGTTACATTTCATTTCATTTTATGTCATTTCCACTTTTATGGAGATATCATTGACATATAATGCTATGTAAGTTTAAGGTATAGAGCATAATTATTTGATTTACATACATCATGAAGTGATTATCGTAAGTTTAGTGAACCCACCGTGGCTATGTTGGGTGTTCATTGCTGCACTGGCTTTTCTTTAGTTGTGGAGGGTGGGGATTACTCTCTAGCTGTGACATGCAGGCTTCTCTTTGCAGTGGCTCGCTTGTTGCGGCACAGGCTCTAGGGTGCGCGGCTTCTTTGGCTGTGCCACCCAGGCTCAGTAGCTGGGTCTCCCGGGCTCTAGAGCATGGGCTCGGTGGTTGTGGTGCATGGGCTTAGTGGCTCTGCGGCATGTGGGATCTTCCGAGGTCAGGGATCGAACCTGTGTCTCCTGCATTAGCAGGTGGATTCTTTGCCGCTTAGCCACCAGGGAAGCCCTGGGGGCTCTTGTCAGTAAGGCGATGATCAGTAGTTCCCAATACAGGGCCTTTGTTGCATGGTCCTCACACTGGCGCTGTGTGTTAAGTGGTTTTACAAACATCGTTTTATTCACTATTCACAAACATTCCATGTGTTAAATGATCATGTGCCCCTCTTTCCAGTGAGGGAATTGAAGCTCAAAGAGATGGAGTTATTTGCCCGAGATCATATGTTGGTAGACAATAAAATCAGGATTTGCTTCTAGGTCTTCTCACAGTGAAGCTGTGAGAAGCTTTCTGGGAGAGGCATTAGGTTTCAGTGGCAGAAAATGATGTGTATCTTATGGAAACAGGGAGGAGGTTTGCTCTTATAAAGGGACAGCTTGGGGACAGTCTTGAAGGAGGAGGGAATGGCAGCAGCAGGAGCACGAAGAAAAATTATGACGTTAAATATAATGAGATCTGGGGCAAAATTTGTAGTTGCATATTTACAGAGGGTAATGTTTCCTGAGTCAACCATCAAGTGAAATCACAATGATTCAGAAATGCTTTATATAGACCAAGTTCCCCTTTTTAAGACAAGGCATTGTATTGCATTTGCATCACTTATTCACCATATTTGTAGACTACTTGAGATATTTACACAACAGAATATGCTAATCCTAGATTACTGGTATTAACATGCCTTTCTTTGCTTCACTTGAGATGAAATTCTACTGCAAGTGTTTTCCAAAGTTCCATTAGAAGAAACAAGAAGAACAGCAGACAGATCAATTACAAAGAGAGACATGCAAGAAAGCAAGTATTTTCTTTAAAACTCTAAGTACACATATTTCTAAAGGCTGATGTACAGGCCAGACCTTATATTATTGCACTATGCTTTTGGCAGATATTGTGTTTTTACAAATTGAAGGTTTGTGGCAACTCTTCATTGATCATGTCTCTTGGTGCCATTTTCCCCAACAGTATGAACTCAGTTAGTGTCTCTGCATCACATTTTGGTAGTTCTCATGATATCTCAAACTTTTTCATTATGATTGTATCTGTTATGGTGATCTGTAATCAGTGATCTTTGATATTATTACTACAACTCACTGAAGGCTCAGATGATGGCTAGTATTTTTTAGCAATGACGTTTTTTAAAATTAAGATAAGTACATGATTTTTAGTACACTTAATAGATTACAGTGAAGACATAACTTTCATACACACTGGAAAACAAAAAATCCCAGTCACTCGCTTTATTATATTAGCTTTATTGTGGTGGTCTGGAATAATTCAACCTGCAATGTCTCAAGATGTGCCTGTATTGTATTATTTTTACTACTCTATTATTTTAGCATTCCTTAAACCAGGTAGGTATGGGGCAAAACCAAATTGAGATATGGAAGAAAGAATTGCTGCTTATGGAATTTATGGTCTAAAGTATGAATAGCCCTGTATTTAGGGGTGATCCCTAAAGTTTAAAAGTCAGACAGGTTCTCTCAATCTGGAGACTGTTCAGGGGACAGGAGCTAGACTTTCTAGTGGTGTCCTTTATTTCTGGTAAAGTTTGTAGTGACTCTTTAGTCAGCAGCCCTTCACAGTTCAGGGTGCATGTGCTCTACTCATCGGCTTCTGAGAAGGAAGCCCTCCCGCATCCCTTCCCATCCCCTGCCCCCATTGCAGCCACTGGAAAATATTTGCACTGAAAAGCCGAGCTGACTTCTCTGTTCACACTGGTGCTCAAATGTGAAAGCTGAGGGAAATAAGCTGGTCACAAATGCCCAAAACATGGACATTAGGCCAAATCACACAAGGGACTGAGAAACCCTTTACGGTGATACTATGTGCATTAGGATAATATTAAAATTAGGTAATTATTTATTGGGATAAGCCAGGCACGCATGCCATGTTGAAATTGCAAAGCTGTTGGCAAACCTGTTTTATAACTAACAGCCCTCCTGGTTCGTTTTATAAACCACATGATTAAAACAGTGAATTTTGTACTGTGTAATAGTGATGATGTGTCCTGCACAATATCTTATTACACCACTGACTGACACTGTGTGTTCAACACCTTTTAGAAAGTGCTTATTTTCTAAAGTGAGTAAGTGTGTCTATTCCTAGTAATTCACCAGTGTCTCATTAACAGAGATATGGGCATTTGTCATTTACTGGATCATAGTAGTCATACTTTAATCATTTGGCATGCACGAGGTAGGCCTTCCTATCAGTTGTTTCTTTGTAGAGTTAAAAGTTGCCACGTGCACAGATTATTCAATGGCTATGCAGACGATGATGAAACCATGGGGAAATTGGTGTAATTACTGGTTTTGAGTTAAAAGTTCAGATTCTTGCAGACACTTCATGAATGCTCTGTGCATTCAGAATAGATGGCTTCTGTGGCCTGAAACACCTTCATTAGGGCACAAATATAGCCTCCCTGATAAGTTTGCCCTCTCCCCAGGGGCCAGAGAAAAGGATTGACCTTAATCTTGAATCAAGAAAATGCATTCAGACCCTGAGACATCACAACCTTCATTAAAAAAGCTTGATAATACAGCTCAAAATCTCCACAGGTTGCTACAGTCTTTTGGCACAATTAGCTCATGTTCTTGATGTAGCCACTTGTGGGTCAGCAGAAGTCTTAACACCCATCCATGCTGTCCTAGGGGAGATGGCTAACCCAGTTCATCTCTGTTTGCACCTTCATTTTTTTCAATCCCGAATGATAGCATCAGGAATTCTTTGTGTTCATCAAACAAGTCAAGTCTGGATGACCTCAGACCCCCAGTTCAGTTCAGTCGCTCAGTCATGTCCAACTCTTTGCGACCCCATGAATTGCAGCATGCCAGGCCTCCCTGTCCATCACCAACTCCTGGAGTCTACGCAAACCCACATCCATTGAGTCGGTGATGCCATCCAGCCATCTCATCCTCTGTCATCCCCTTCTCCTCCTGCCCCCAATCCTTCCCAGCATCAGGGTCTTTTCCAACGAGTCAACTCTTCGCATGAGGTGGCCAAAGTATTGGAGTTTCAGCATCAGTCCCTCCAATGAACACCCAGGACTAATCTCCTTTAGGATGGACTGGTTGGATCTCCTTGCAGTCCAAGGGACTCTCAAGAGTATTCTCCAACACCACAGTTCAAAAGCATTAATTCTTTGGCACTCAACTTTCTTCACTGTCCAACTCTCATATCCATACATGACTATTGGAAAAACCATAGCCTTGACTAGATGGACCTTTGTTGGCAAAGTAATATCTCTGCTTTTCAATATGCTATCTAGGTTGGTCATAACCTGCCTTCCAAGGAGTAAACATCTTTTAATTTCATTGCTTCAGTCACCATCTGCAGTGATTTTGGATCCCAGAAAAATAAAGTCAGCCACTGTTTCCACTATTCCCCCATCTATTTGCCATGAAGTGATGGGACCAGATGCCATGATCTTAGTTTTCTGAATGTTGAGCTTTAAGTCAGCTATTTCTCTCTCCTCTTTCACTTTCATCAAGAGGCTCTTTAGTTCTTCTTAACTTTCTGCCATAAGGGTGGTGTCATCTGCGTATCTGAGGTTATTGATATTTCTCCTGGCAATCTTGATTCCAGCTTGTGCTTCTTCCAGCCCAGCATTTCTCATGATGTACTCTGCATATGAGTTAAATAAGCAGGGTGACAATATACAGCCGTGACGTACTCCTTTTCCTATTTGGAACCGGTCTGTTATTCATGTCCAGTTCTAACTGTTGCTTCCTGACCTGCATACAGGTTTCTCAAGAGACAGGTCAGGTGGTCTGGTATGCCCATCTCTTTCAGAATTTTCCATAGTTCATTGTAATCCACACAGTCAAAGGCTTTGGCATAGTCAATAAAGCAGAAATAGATGTTTTTCAGGAACTCTTGCTTTTTCGATGATCCAGCAGATGTTGGCAATTTGATCTCTGGTTCCTCTGCCTTTGCTAAAACCAGATTGAACATCTGGAAGTTCGTGGTTCACATATTGCTGAAGCCTGGCTTGGAGACTTTTGAGCATTACTTTACTAGCGTGTGAGATGAGTGCAGTTGTGCAGTAGTTTGAGCATTCTTTGGCATTTCCTTTCTTTGGGATTGGAATGAAAACTGACCTTTTCCAGTCCTGTGGCCATTGCTGAGTTTTCCAAATTTACTGGCATATTGAGTGCAGGCCCCTCAGGCCCCCAGGCCCCTCCTAAATATAAACCTACAGTGAGGATTACTACAGAATATGCAGTGGGATTGTTCTTTCTTCCAAAGCAAGAAAGCATCACATTTCCAGAATGGTCAGACACTGACTGTTGGCCTCATTGCCTGTGGAGGGGAGAGTTTTGGTTGAAGAGCCACTAAGATGTATGTCCATCTGTCTCCGTTCCTCCCACAGCTGAGCAATGAGCATACCCTTGCTTGGAACCAGCTCTGTTTACTCTCCCCATCATAGATAATAGCACTGAGTCAGGATGAGGGGCGAGCATTCTGAGTCTGACCATCACTTCAGTGTATTTCCTCCTCCTCCCCATAGCTCTCCTGTGGTCCACGTCTTTCCCTCCAGTCTCAGATGAAAAAGTCAAATCCCACAGAACTTCACTGCCCAAGGTCACACAGTGTTCAGATGTTTACTAGAACCCAAGTCCAGTGCTTCTCCCCTAGAGCAGGCCAAGTGCAGGATGCTCCTCTCAGAATACCATCCAAAGGAGTGTTGATTTCAAAAGAATCACACACAGATCCAGCAAAAGATTGACTCACAGCTAAGCTTTATTTTCCCGTAGGTTCTCCGCAAAAGAGCTCAAGAGAAACCGACTTTTCATTGAGTTCAAATAAGCGAGATGAACATTTGGCTAAGTTATTTGGTAGGTATCCCTCCCATGTGAAATGATCAGGCTGTATTTGTGGAATCTCGTGCTTATCTGTGGTGGTCTCTCAGATAACCTGTCCCTACTGCTCTGATGAGAAGGAAAGTGCTTTGCCTTGAGGCTAAAACACTTGAGACTAAACACTAGAACATTGGGATTCCCTTGATGCCAGAATCTCAAGAAATTAAGTAAAACATAGAAAATAAACAGCTGAAAGGTTCTGCTCCCTAAAGAGGGTCCCATGTAGCAGCAGCAGGGCCAACCATCTGGGAGCTATCGGAAGTGCAATGTCAGACCCCAGCTTGGACTAGCTGCATCACACCAGTCTGGATGAGGTCCCCAGGTGATTTCTACACAGGTTAGAGATGGCAAGGCCTTGAGGCTGAGACAAACTTTCTCCCAAGTCTTTAGCCCTAACTGAGCATGAGAATCTCCTGGGAGATCATTAAAAAAGAGACAAGTGATCAGGTTACTTGGGGTGGGATGAGGTGTTTGCATCAGGAGTTATTATAGCTCTCCAGGTGATTCTAGGCTGGTATTTATTGATCTCTTCTAAGCTCTCCTGTAACATTTGAGAAAAACCAAAGCCTAGATGGAAAATGGTGGGGGTAGGAAGTTCTAGGAATACATCTCTTAACCAAAACTTCACCTGAGCTGGGAAGAACTATCTTAAGCAACTAATTTGGAGCTGCTGCTGCTGCAAAGTCACTTCAGTCATGTTCGACTCTATGCAATCCCATAGACGGCAACCCACCAGGCTCCCTCGTCCCTGGGATTCTCCAGGCAAGAACACTGGAGTGGGTTGCCACTTCCTTCTCCAGTTTGTAGCATAAGATATCAATTGAACACTTGCATTGTCCTGAAAAAGCTTGATGAGGAGACTAATAAATTTTAGTGAATTTCAGTGTTCTGTTTAGAGTCTACCCTTCTCCACCCTCCAGCCCCATGGCGGGTAGCCAGGTGGTTGGCAGCCCACATTCTCAGTGTGCTTGCTGGTGCCAGAATGGGCAATTGGGAACCTTGTCCTTCAAAAATGTGAGTGTATGTTGATCACTGCCTTTTATCACTGAGGGCTGGCACTGAGGCTGGTCATTGTTTCACTTTCATGACTTGAAGAGGCTTCCAAGAAACTCTGTCAAGGATTAAAGAGATGGTATTTTTTGTTTTTCTCCTCTTGAGATACAGACACTTAAGGAAACCTTTGTCAGGTCACTGAGTGACAGCAGACATAAAGAACTGGGAATTCAGAACCCATACACAATAAGGAATACACACTTTGCCAAAACAGTTTGGAGAAGCCAAACTAAGCCTTAGCCAGACTGAGGCTGTAGCCCTTGAAAGCAGAAATTGGTCATCCCTGAGGACTTGGAGAAGTAGATTTCCAAAGTTACCAAAATATAATACTCAGCATGTTTAGCTCTCAACAAAAAAATTTACAGAACATACAAATAAACAGGACAGAATGGCCGGTTCACAGGGTAAAAAAAAAGAAATGGATAGAACTCATCCCCAAGGAAGCCTGGAAATTGGAATTATTCATCAAAGGTATTAAATCAACTGTCTTCCATATGTTTAATGAGTACAGGCAATGATAGACAAAGAACTTTCAGAAATCAGGAAAACAATGTTTGAACAAAGTAGGAATATCAATAAGCAAATAGAAATTCTGAAGTTGAAAAGTATAGTAACTGAAATGAAAAACTCACTGGAGGGATTTGACAGCAGATTTGAGCAGGCAGAATTAAGGATCCTTAACTTTGACCTGGGACACTTGAAATAATCCAGTCTGAGGAGGAGAGTGGAAAAGATGAAATGGATGAACAGAGCACAAGGGACCATGAGACACCATGACGAATACCAGCACATATTAATGCATCTTAGAAGTCCAGGAAGGAGAAGTGAGCAAGAGACAAAAAGATGTCAGGAAGTAATGCTCTAATAAAACCTCCCAAATCTGATGAATATTCACATCCAAGATGCTCTACAAACTCCGGGCTGGGTAAATGGATGAGAGCCGCTTTAAAGCACGTTATAGTCAAATTGTTGAAATCAAAAGACAAAGAAAATCTTGGAGCATCAGAGAGAGAAATGAGTCATTATGTACAAGGGATCCTCAATAAGATTAATGGTTGGCTTCGACACAAAAATCTTGGAAGCCAGAAGCAGCGATGTGACATAATTGAAGTCCTAAAAGAAAAGTACTGTCACCCAAGAATTCTGTATCTAGCAAAACTATTCTTTGATCATGGAGGAGAAATCAAGACATTTCTGGATAAACATAAGCTAAGAAAGCTGCCCTGATATAAATACTAAAGAGAGTGCTTCAGAGTGAAATGAAGGAATACTAGACAGTAACTCGAAGCCATAAGAAAAAAATGAACACTGGTAAAGATGACTATATAGGTAAATATAAAAGCAAATATTGTCATTTTGGTTTGGTTTGTGACCTTTCTCTTTTTCTAGTATGATTTAGAAGACAAATGCTAAAACAACCTATGTAATAGATTTATAACAAATGTTTGTAACATAGATTTATAACAAATCTATGTTAATAGGCATTCAATGTCCATAGATGTAATCTAGGATAAAAACAACATAAAAGGGGAGGGATGGAGATGTATTAATATATGAGCAGTGTGTTTGTATGCTATTGAAACTAAGTTGGTACTTTAAACTAGGTTGTTAGAAGTTTAACATCTTAATTGTGATCCTCAAGGTAAATATGAAGAAAATTTAAAAATACAGAAAAAGGCATGAAGGAGGCAATCAAAATGTATCATTGCAGAAAACCAAAAAACTCCCAAAGAAAAGTAGTAATGGAGGAACTGAGGAATGAAAAATTGATAAGTGGAAACAAATAGCTAAATGGCATTAGTAAATTCTTCTTGATCAGCAATCACATTAAATGTAAATGGATTAGATGCTTATTAAAAGGCAGAAAGTAGCAAATTGGATAGAAAAAAAGGATCTCTTTGCTGTTTACAAGAGACTGACTTAGGGTAAAAGGATACAAAGAGGTTGAAAGTAAAACAATGGAAGAAAGTATTCTATGCAAATATTAATCAAAATAATATAGCTGGAGTGGCTAAAAAAATAGATTTCCAAGTAAAAAAGTTTCCAAGAGACAAAGAAGCCCATATATTGATAAGAATTTCAGTACAGAAAGAGGACATAACAGTTATAAACACATATGCACACAACAACAGAGCCCCCAAATATATGAACCAATAATGGACAGAATTGAATGAAGAAATAGTTCTACAATAATACTTGGAAACTTTAATATCCAAGTTTAAATAATAGATAAGACTAGACAATCAATAAAAAATAGAATACTTCCCTATTATAAACCAATTAGACCTAACAAACTTATGCAGAACATGCCACCCAACAACAGCAGAAAATACATTCTTATCAAGTTCACATATAATATTCTCCAGGATAGACCATATGTTGGCCTGGCCACAAAACAGCTCCTGAATACATTGAAAAAGATTAAAGTCATATAAAGTATCTTTCCTGATCACAATGGAATGAAACTAGAAATTTATAACAGAAAACTGGAAGATGCACAAATATATGAAACAATGAAAAATTGAAGAAGAGGGAACACTTCCTAACTTATTCTAAAAGGCCAGTACAACCCTGATACCAAAGCCAGACAGAGACACTGTAAGAAAACTACGAGCAATATCACTTGTCCATATAAATGCAAAATTCCTCAACAAAATGCTAGGAAACCGAATCCATCATCATAGTAAAAGGATTATACATTAGACCAAGTAGGATTTATTCCTGGAAGTTAAGACAGTTTGGGCTTCCCTGTTGGCTCCCTGGTGCAGAGGTAAAGAATCTGCCTGCAATGAAGGAGATGTGAGTTCGATTCCTGGGTTAGGAAGGTCCCCTGGAGAAGGAAATAGCAACCTACTCCAATATTCTTGCCTGGGAAATCCTAGGGAGAGAGGAGCCTGGCCGCCTATAGTCCACAGGGTCACAAGTGTCCCACACGATTTAGTGACTAAAACTAAACCACCACCAAGACAATTCAACATAGGAAAGTGGATCAATCAATATAACATACTATTATACAGTAACGGAATGAAATAAAAAACCACATGATTATCTCAACTGATGCAGATAAAGCATTTCAGGAATTCCGGGTTTGCCCTTTTTCCATGTGTGAGATTTAAGAGGCTTCAATAAGTCTGGCTAATTGATCGATGGTAAATGACCATGACTGAATGGTTGAGTAGTTGCAGATAGCTCTTGGAGTCACTCTATCCAGGCTTTCGAAATTCCCATCTAGGAATGAGCACATTTCTCCTCTTTGCAGCTGCCCTGTGTCTCTGAACCCAGCCCCGCATGTGTGAAAGGGGAGTGGGTGCATCTGAAGATGGTGTCTGGTGCAGAGTTTGGAGGGATCCCATCACCCCCTTGGGTCGGCTGGCATGCCCACTGCCAGGCCAGTGTTGACCTTGGCATTGGTGGGCCACCAACAAACTTGCCAGAGTCTCTCTGAGCAATCGTTCAGGAACTGGTAGGTCATTGCATTCATCAAGGAACGGGCTGTGAGAACTCATCATCTTGAATGATTGAATGTGATGGTTAAACTTGGCGTCCTTATTGTAAGCATTTAGTCCATCAGGTGAGTAGACCCCTCACCAATGTACCAATGTACCAACAGCTCTTGAAAAAGGATTCAGAATATACACAAGATAAACTGAATTTGTGATAACTATTTTCTGTGGCTTTGCAAAGTCAACCTAGAAGGACAAATAAAGCTGCTGTCCCCAGGGAAAAGTAGAAGACTGAAAACGTTAAAAAGGCAAAGAGAGGGACTTCCTTGGTGGTCTAGTGGTTAAGAATCTGCCTTGCTATGCATGGGACTCAGGTTCAATCACTGGATGGGGAACTAATGTCCCACATGCTGAGGAGCAACTAAGCCCATGCTCCACAGCTAGAGAACCTGCCTGCTGCAACTAAGACCCAATGCAGCCAAATAAATAAATAAATATTTTTTTTAAAAAATAAGGGGACTTCCCTGGTGGTGCAGTGGATAAGAATCTGCCTGCCAACGCAGGGAGCATGGGTTTGATCCCTGCTCTGGGAAGATTCCACATGCCATGAAGCGACTAAACCCATTCACCACAAATACTAAACCTGTGTTGCAGCTGCTGAAGCCTGCATGCCCTAGAGCCTGTGCTCCACAGTAAGAGAAGTCATGGCAATGAGAAACCTGTGCACCACAACAGAGTAGCCCCTGCTCACTGCAGCTAGAGAAAGCTCTTGAGCAGCAACAAAGACCCAGCATGGTCAAAAATAAATAAATAAAATTAAAAATTTAAAAAAGGAAGTGTGTTAGTCACTCAGTCATGTCAAACTCTTTGTGACCCCCATGGACTGTAGCTCTCCATTGGATTCTCCAGGCAAGAATACTGGAGTGGATTGCCATTCCCTTCTCCAAGGAATCATCCCAACCCAGGGGTTGAACCCAGGTCTCCTGCATTGCAGGCAAATTGTTTACCATCTGAGCCACCAGGGAAGCCCCCAAAATGGAAGGAGAAATGCATATATTTAAAAAAATTGTAACATCAAAAATTATGAATAGTTTATAAGCAGATTTCTTTTAAAAAACTTTTTATACACAGAGAGGTTTTTCTGGGTTAAAGATCTATTCTGCTTTATTTTTACCCTCCAGACTTCACCCATTTTTATGGGCTGTCCTTCACCCATTTTTATGGAAAGTGTCAGAGGTGGGTTAAAATGACAACAAGAATAGGAAGGAAAATTATGACACTCCATATTATGAGGTTTTGGAGAGAGTTTCTAGCCACATGTCTTTAGTGGACAATTTTTACTGCCTAGGACATCTAGTGGAATCACAATTTTTCAGAAATAATTTATGTCACTAGAAGTACCCTTCCCAGCAGAAAGACTTTGAGAGTGTGATTTCATATATTTGTTGAGTTTGTGTTATTTATTCACTGCATTTACAGAGAAAAATTGTAAAAATTTTCTACAAATTTTTTTTACAAAAAATTGTAACACCACTGCTGATATTAATACGCCTTTATTTACTTCTCTTGAGATGAAATTCTACTACAAGTATTTCCCAAAGTTCCGTTAGAAGAAACAAGAGCAGCAGCTGACAGATCAATTACAAAGAGAGACACAAAAGAAAGCAAGTATATGTGCTCAAAACTCCAAGTGTGTGTTTTTCTGTAGGCTTATATTCTGTGTTGTAGGCACTCTGCTACCATCTTACCATTCATTAGAATAGCTACTTTTGCAGCAAAGACAAATTGAGATATGAAGGAAAGAACTGTCTGAAACTTTCTCTATAAACCTTCAAGATGAAAGTGTGACTATCCCCCTACTTGGGGGAAGTCCCCCAAGTTCATGGGTCAGACAAGTTCTTACTTTCTGGAGGCTGTTCGGAGGACAGAGACTGGAATTGCAAATGGTGTTTACTGTTTCTCACACCCAGAGCCCTGAGCGGTGTGATAACTTTCTGCTACATGCACTTTCTACTCCCACGTGCGTGACATGGCTTGAGGGTAATCTCAGCCCTGGGTGAGAGCTGGTGCAGTCATTAGAGCCTCATTCCACGAATAAGATTGAGGACAAAAGTCACTTGCCCTAGGGACATCTGTAGAAATAGCAAAAGTGAACACACCCTTCCCTTTAAAGCAGCTTCATAACATTATTATTTTTGAAGGAACACTTTGAGGATTAAGGCAGATCACAGGTCACAAGGATGGAATTGTGTGTCAGAAATTGCCAGCAAGGCCTGGCAACAGAGGAGTGAGTGCTGTGTTGAAATTTTTCCATAAAGATGTGAACATCAATTTCTGAGGTTCCATTCCCATGGCGTCTGCAATCAGCAACTAGCTGGTGCTTCTCTCCACAGTAACATACAAACTTCCAAACACACATTTCCAAGTACAATTTGCTTTCTATATTAGCATTTCAGCCCTGGATTGGGAGCTCCTTGGGATTAGTAGAAGCAAACTAGTATATATAGGGTGAATAAAAACAAGGTTCTATGATATAGCACAGGGAACTATATTCAATATCTGGTAATAAACCATAATGGAAAATAATATGAAAAATAATTTTTAAAAAACACTAAAAATATGGGCCTAAGGTGCTTTTAAGGATGTACTGATAAAATTTTTTCTATTTTTTTCATGTGTTTCATCATCACAGAAGCAACCATTGATGGGAATTCTCATGAACCAGAATTTTTCTTTGACAGCACTGACAGGATGTCCAATAATGGTAAATGCAGATGGATAAAATTGGAGTTAGGGGTCAATAGGTAATACCTCTTCTTCCTCTTGCCCAAGTTCAGAACAAAGTGTGACACTAAGCTAAGGCTCCAGCAGATGGAGCTCAGACCATCTTCTCCAGGAGTACTTGGCTGGCTAATGGGGTGCTTCACCTGAAACCAGGAAGAGTGCTGTGACCGCTGGTAAGGTTTAGGATGCCCTTGCCTTCCTCAGTTCCCCTCCATGAGAGACGTGGCTTTTGTAACATTCATAGCATAGAGGAGGAGATCAAAATGTTTGCTCTCTGCAGAGAGACAGAGGTAGAGAGCTAGAGAGAGGGAAGGAGGAAGGAGCCAGTCACAAGCACTCTAACCCTCCCAAACTCACCAGTGAAGTCCCTCCCCTACCCCGGGGGGCGGGGCTAGTGAGGGGCTGAGTGCTTCCTGGAAGGGGTACCCAGAGGGCTCTCTCCATCCCTTCAGAGGATGAGCAGACTCATCTCAGATCCAATCAGGATGAAAGCAAATGGGATGAAGTCAGGATAAGGAACTAGAATCCCATGCAGCATTCCTGCCCTTGACAGATTTAAAGATTTAAAAGGAAAAAGAAGGACTTCCCCTGGCAGCCCAGTGGTTTAGGCTCAGCACTTCCATTACAAGGGGCACAGATTTGATTCCTGGCCAGGGAACTAAGATCCCCAAAGCCGAGTGGTGCAGCCAAGAAACAAACAAAACCAAAAAAGGCCAAATATGTCACTGTCTGAGCTGGCAACTCTGTTGTCTTTTTTGAGCACAGAAATAGAAACTAGGTCAATGGTTCCCAATCCCAACTATGCATCAGCCACAGGGAAGAGGTTGTGGAATGTAAAGAGCTTATTAAATATCCTTCTTCTGGGACTTTCCTGGTGGTCCATTGGTTAGGACTCCACACTTCAGTGCAGGGGATGAAGGTTTGATCCCTGGTCAGGGAACCGAGATACCATATGCCTGCCCCCCGACCACCAAATCCTTATTTCCAGAAAGTAGAAAGTGTTAGTGGCTCGGTTATGTCTGACTCATTGTGATTCCCTGACCTGTAGCCCACCGAGCTCCTCTGTCCATGGGATTTCCCCAGGCAAGAATACTGGAGTGGGTTGCCATTTCCTTCTCCAGGGGATCTAATTTCCAGAACTGACCAGGAATCTCTAGAAGTGGAGTCCTGGTTCTGCACATCTTTTCATATTCTCTGAGTGACTTGGCTACTGTCGGTCAGACACCAGCCCCTGGGGTTTGGAACCATCGGCTTAGATGGTTTTCGAAGATCAATTTACCATAGAATTCTCTTTAAAATAAATAGTCCTAATATCCCTGAATTTGCCCTACATATTTCCTTCTGTAAATTGCATGATAGTCATAAATTAGATATGGTTGGGCATCTCTTTGGTACCTGGGTCTCCACTGAAAGAAGCGAGAAGATGTCTTTGTGCTGAGGACCACACATGGGCGAGAGTGGCTTTATCAACACAGTCCAAATCATCCCATTTTTCTGTGAAATTACTACCCAGTGTCCCTTTTAAGGGCCTCTGGAAGAACTTTTAGGCAAAAGAGTTTCACAGACACCACACTGAGCAATAATTTGCCATTGCTCATGACTAATCCTTACATTTTCTCACTATACCAGATGCCCAGTATTCCCAGGGCAAGACCTCCTTCTGTCTTCTGCTGAGCGGGTTCCACCTGTGCTGCTGATGTGCTGGAAACATTACCAGTGGAGAACAGTGAGGGTAGCATTTTCCTTTCAAGTAATTGCCATATGAAAGGATTGTCAAACACAGACACTGACGGGGAGCACTTGCTGCCTCCCTGTTAGGACTCAGGAGGGGCCAGGAGTCCCTGGTGCCCGATTAAGCTCGGTCCCCTGGGAAGAATGTGCCACCACCTGAGACCTTTGCAGCATATCCCTGCTGGTCTTGTTGGTAGAGTTCAACTTTTGCATCTTACCAACAATGACATCACCTCTAACACTGTCGCTCGATCATCAGCTTTATTGCTTTTTCTCCTTGAGAGGAGCTTGGCTGGATGTTTGACCACTTTCTAAGTACAAAATGGACTTATTTTCCTCTCTCTTCCCAGATCCCCAAGGTGTGCAGTGATCGATCTAAACTTGGTGTGAAGCCAATTCTGTATTTTCTTTGTAAACAAAGGATCACGTTACAAATTGATCATCACACTAGTCTTGGTAATCCATAATGTTGGGTTTCAAGGAGTCTCAAAATTAGAAGAAATATGTAGACTAGAAAACCTCCCTTGGGACTCTAATGCTAGCTTGAATCATTTGAACTTACTGTTTCTCTAGGTTGAAAATTGTCAAAGATCTCCAGTTTCATGTGGTTCAATCTAATATCTTGGGAATCCTTCAGGGATCTCTGCTTAATGCTACAGGTTGTATACCTAGATCCTGGCTTCCTGCAGAGTGTAGATGCCTCTGTAAGGGTGTCACTTCTCTCCATCCACAATTCTTACACCAAACCAGAGGCAGCTGATTAAAATCCTCATTGATATGGACACAAGTGAATGTTCCTTTTTTATTCAACTGTTTTCCTTGGAATTTCATTCTTACTGTAATTTTAGGGAGAGCAGTGATAAAAGAATCTGCCTGCCAATGCAGGAGACAAAAGAGATGCAGTTTCAATCCCTGGTTGGGGAAGATCTCCTGGAGAAGAGGATGGCAACCTACTCCAGGATTCTTGCCTGAAGAATCCCATGGACAGAGGAGCCTGATGGGCTACAATTCATGGGGTCACAAAGGGTCACAAAAACTGCAGTTTTAAAATATGTCCATAAATTTTTTGATACCCCTCCCCTCAAAATATGGAACTTCATCTCCATTCCCTTGCTTGTTGTGGGCTCAATTTAGTGGCTTGCATCTGATGACTAGAATATGGCAGAAATGATGTGCCGCTCCTGAGATTAGGCCATAGAAGACGTTGGGGTTTCCGCCTGGCTGTGTCTTAGATTGATTGCTTACCCAGGGGTAAGTTAGCCGTTGTGTTGTGAGGACACTCCAGCAGTTCTAAGGGGAGTCCCCTGTGATGGGGAACTGAGTCCTCTTGCCTACAGCTGGTGAAGAGTTGAGACCTTCTGCCAACAGCTGTGTGAGCCATCTTGGAAGCAGACCCTCCAGTGCTTTTCAGCCTTCAAACAACTATAGTCTTGGGCAGCAAGACAGGTATAACTGGTGGTTCTGGCTCAGTGTCTTTCATGAGGTTGCTTGCAGTCAAGATCTCAGTTCAGACCTACCTGTTACTCTCCTTCTCAGTGGTCAGCATTGTGCGAGGAATTGGAGAACTAGAGGGGGCAATCTTGTCTTCCAAAAGCTCACAGCTAGTAAGAGAATCAGTGTCATTAATAATTACTGGACAGAAATCTGCTAAAATTGAAGGTATTTAAAAAATGTTTTAGGGACTTCCGTGGTGGTCCAATGGTGAAGAATCCGCCTTCCAATGTAGGGGACTCAGGTTCGATCCCTGGTTGGGGCAGGGATCCCACATGCCCATGGGGCAACTAAGCCTACCTGCCACAACTAGAGAGAGGCCCGTGCGCCACAGCAGGGACCTAGCACCACACACTCCCTGCCATCAAAACAAGTGTTTTCGGTTGTACTTGCATGGAACTTTGGAAGATCAAAGGAGCAGCAAGTCTGCTTCATAAGGTGTTTTGAGTAGGGGGAGCATGAAGAAAGAAGGGGTCCAAGGAGCCCCTGCGGACAGTGGTGAAGGTGATACCCCCAAGAAAAGGAGGGGGACTGGACCCCTCTTCAGAGGCCAGGAGCCACTCTGGGCTACTCTGTGGGGACCAGAAAATCCCAGACCACACTGTCTGCATCTCTTCCTTAGCAGACCTTTCAAAAAACCAGAATTAATGCTAAAAAGTAAGACGACTGGCTAGGAAGAGGGGTGAAGAAATTATCCTTTTGAGAAGTGAAGTGTCTTGGAAAGAGTGTGCCCAGGTCCGTGGAGACTTCAAGCCCTTGGTGATTAGTGGTAGCTCCACTGAAGTGAGTTTAGTCTTCACTAACAGTGAAGCAATAAAGCGTTAACACAACCAAAGGCTCATTTCTATGCTAGAGCCTCCTGAGAGTAAAACAAACAAAACCCAAAGAAATTCTATATATGTAAAACTTCAGCTTTTCCTTAAGCACAAAGCCAAAATTTCTTGGTTCTGGGCTCATTCGAGACGATTTTACCAGGTCTAGGATGTTACTGCTGGACAACTTGGATCGAGTCTCCATCATGGAAATGCTGCTGGCAGGGGAGGAGTGGACCGAGGTTGTTCCTTGGACTTGCTCTTGTAATGGATTGCTGCTTTTCTCACAGTTAATGGCTTTCTAAAGTTGAAATAGAGCTTGAAAATTGACCGTATTTGGCGAACCTTGGTAATCATGCTTATTATTTTTTCTCACAGAAAATAATCCAACAGATGATCAAAACCACAACCCACCACACGTGGAAAACATCTTCCAAACTCGCCAAAGATCATTAGGTAAATGAGAATTTATGACCATATTGGTGGTAAGTGTAGATTGTGGCTCCCGATTCTGCTTTTTGGTTTTGTGTTGCAGAGACAAGGAATGTCAAAATTTGCGTTTGAGTGGCAAGTCCATCTTTTTTTCTTTTAAAACAATGCTATGAAAGGGCAAGGCAAACATAACCCCTTAGTAGATTAAATCTATGTTATCCAGAGTTTTTTGTCTGTGGTGGTTAATTTCTCAACTCTGATTGGACAAGCTGGCATTTCCAAAGTCAAGTAATTACGGGCCATATTAATCTGCGCATTGTCTCTCTTTTTCTAAGCCAAATTGAATAAAAAACAAGTTTCTTTCTTTCTCCTGAAATAATTTAACCACGTGAGGCTGTTCTCACATACTTCCTAGATAGATTCATCTGCAGAGTTAGCTGCAGATTTTCAACCCTGTATGTTTCTACTAAACCATTCTGTGGTCTCTCTACCAATAAAGGAATATTTGAGTGTATTTAGTCTTCTGCATTGCCCTTGCAATTCAAGAGACATTCTTTTTAAAACTGAAGTATAATCGACTTAAAATATCATATTAGTTTCAAGTATAAAATACATTTTATACATTACAAAATGATCACCATTAAATTTAGATACTGGGCTTCCCAGGTGACTCAAGTGGTAAAGAATCTGCCTGCAATACAGGAGACCTAGGTTCAGTCCCTGGGTTGAGAAGACTACCCTGGAGAAGAGAATGGCTACTGACTCAGGTATTCTTGCCTGGGGAATTCCATGGACAGAGGAGCCTAGCGGGTTATAGCCCATGACACCGCAGAGTCAGACACGACTGAGCAACTCACACTTTTCAAGTTTAGTTACTATCTGGCACCATACAAAGTTACTACAATATTATTGACTATATTCCCTGTGCAGTACATTACATCCCTGTGATGTGTTTATTTTATAACTGGAAGTTTGTTTCTCTTCTCCCTCATCTGTTTCACTCCTCTGGTTTTTATTTTTTTTGTGTGTGTGTATTTGTATTATTTTTTAGATTCCACATATAAGTGATATCGTATAATATTTGTCTTTCTCTGTCTAATTCACTTAGTATTATAATCTCTAGGTCCATCTGTTTGCCACAAATAGCAATATTTCATTCTTTTTTTCCATACTAATTTTAGAATTATTTGTCCTAGTTCCATGAAAAGTGCCATTGGTATTTTGGTTGGAATTACATTGTATCTGTAGACTCCAATTGTGTATTAATTCCTCATTTCTTTTTCTTGTCTGGCTTCTCTGGCTAGGACTAATACTGTGCTGAATAAAAGTGGACAGAGTAGGCATACTTGTCTTTTTCTGATCTTAGAGGACATTCTTTCAGCTTTTCACCATTGAGTATGATGATCTCTTGAGTTTGGATGCATTCTGATAGTCCTGCATTTCCACTCCTGCACCCTCACCAGAGTTAATGTTTTTGACATCAGATTTTACACCTTTTTGTTTCATGTATCCTTACTTATTTGTGGCTGTAGATGATTTTACTACTTTTGTCTTTTAACCTTCCTACTAGCTTTATAAGTCGTTATTCCACTACCTTACTATGTTTGCTTTTACCAATGAGATTTTTCCTTTTGTAATTTTCATATTTCCAGTTGTGGTCTTTTTTTTTTTTACCCCTACTTAGAGATGTCGCTCTAAGTTTTCTTGTAAAACTGCTTCAGTGTAGCTTTCGCATGTCTGTAAAACTCTTTATCTCTCTCAAATCTGAATGATAGCTTTGCGGGGTAGACTCTTCATGGTTGTAGGTTTTTTCCTTTCACCACTTTGAACATCATGCCACTCCCTTCTGGTCTGCAAAGTTTCTGCTAAAATGTCAGCCGATAGCTTTATGGGAGTTTCCTTATACATGACAAATTGCTTTTCCCTTGCTGCTTTGTGGGTTTCCTCTTTATTTTTTTCTTTTTCTTTTAAAATTCTTTTTATTGGAGTATATTCTTTATCTTTAATTTTTGCCACTTTAGATCTTGGTGCAGACCTTTTTGGATTCATCCTGTTTGAGACTGTGCTTTTTGGACCTGGATGTCTGTTTCCTTTCCCAGATTAGGGAAGTTTCAGCTATTATTTCTTCAAATAAGTTCCCTGCCCCTTTCTTCACTCTTCTCCTTCTTGGTCTCTGCAGTGTGAATGTTAGTTTTCTTGATGTTGTCCCAGAGGTTTCTTAAACTATCCTCATTTTTGGGAAACATTTTAAAATTTAATACGTATATTAATATATTCCAGGCTTGCCTGGTGGCTCAGTGCTTGCAAAGTAGGAGACCCAGGTTTGATCCCTGGGTTGGGAAGATCCCCTGGAGAGGGAAATGGCAAACCACTCCAGTATTCTTGCCTGGGAAATCCCATGGACATGGAGTCTGGTGGGCTACAGTCCATAGATTTGCAAAGAGTCAGACATGACTTAGCATACACACACACATTAGTATATATTAAGGGCTTCCCTTGTGGCTCAGCTGGTAAAGAATCTGCCCTCAATGCGGGAGACCTGAGTTTGATCCCTGGGTTGGGAAGATCCTCTGGAGAAGGATACACACATTAATATGTTAGCATATTATATTTAATTTAACACAATATATTAACATATTTTAAAATTTACTATACTCATTTTTTGAAATGTGTTTTATTTAACATATCTATTAATATATTAACATATCCTCATTTTTGGAGATAGTTTTTATTTTACTTTATTTTAAAAAATTAATTAATTTATTTTAATTGGAGGCTAATTACTTTCCAATATTGTGGTGGTTTTTGCCATACATTGACATGAATCAGCCATGGGTGTACATGTGTCCCCTATCCTGAACCCCCTCCCACCTCCCTCCCCATCCCATCCCTCTGGGTCGTCCCAGTGCACCGGCTTTGAGTGCCCTGTTTCATGCATCAAACTTGGACTGGTCATCTATTTCACATATGGTAATATACATTTCAATGCTATTCTCTCAAATCATCCCACCCTCGCCTTCTCCCACAGAGTCCAAAAGTCTTTTCTTTAGATCTGTGTCTTTTTTGCTGTCTCATATATAGGGTCATTGTTACCGTCTTTCTAAATTTCATATATATGCATTAATATACTGTATTGATGTTTTTCTTTCTGACTTACTTCACTCTGGGTAATAGGCTCAAGTTTCATCCAGCTCATTATCCATTTGTCTGCTGATGGACATTTAGGTTGTTTCCATGTCCTGGCTATTGTAAACAGTGCTGTGATGAACATTGGGGTACACATGTCTCTTTCAATTCTCGGTGTGTATTATTTTTTAATTTACTATCCTTATTTTTTAAAATTCTTTTTTCTTTTTTTATGCTCAGCTTGGGTCATTTCCACTCCTCCATCTTCCAGTTTGTGGATCCGTTCCTCTGTATTACCTAATGTACTGTTGGTTCTGTCTAGTGTATTTTTTATTTCAGTTATTATTATTCAAGTCTGTTTGTTTCTTCTTTATATTTGCTGACTCTTTGTTAAACTCACTGTGTTCATCATTCTCCTAAGTTCATTGAGCATCTCTATGATCCTACCTTGACCTTTTTATCTGCTAGGTTGCTTCTCTATACTTTGCTTAGTTCTTTGGGGGTTTTGTTTTATCCAAATATCCTCATATGTCTCCATATTTTACCTAATTGTGTTCATTTCTAAGTGTTAAGTAAATCTGTCATGTTTCCTTTTCTTAGAGAAGTGGCCTTATGTATGAGGCTTCCTAGGGGGCCCACAGCCCACTTCCCTATGGTCGCCTAAGCTATGTGCTCTAGCAGTGCCCGCTCTGTGGGCTTGATGGGCTCTTTTGTTGTGACAGGGCTGGCTGCTGTGAGTGCTGGTAGGTGAGGCTGGCCCTTGACTTAGTTGGCCACCAGGCCCTGTCTCGTACCCTCTGGTGTTGTGGCACTGGGTCCTGGTGTGGCTGACTACATAGCCCAGGAGCCCTGGGGCTGATGCCAGTCCAGTGGTGGGCAAGCAAGCCCCTAGCACTGATAGAGGGAGGACTCCAAGACTCCAAGATGGTGCTTGCCAGTCCCAGCGTCCTTGTAGAGGAACAAGTCCCCCAAAGTGGCTATGCCAGTGTCCGTATTCTCAGGGGGAGGCCCTGTTGCCTTCCCCCTCTCTGGGAGCCTGTCTGAGATCAGCAAGGGGGTCTGACCAGAGTCCTTTCAAATTATTGCCTCTCAAATTATTGAGATTTTGTGTGTATTCTGTAAGAGCAGAGTCTCTGTTGGTTTTTGTTTGTTTTTTTAATATTTATTCATTTGGCTGCACCAGGTCTTAATTGTGGCATGTGGAATCCAGCCCCCTGACCAGGGATCGAACTTGTCTTCCCTGCATTGGGAGCATAGAGTCTTAGCCACTGGGCCCCCAGGGAAGTCCCTGGTTTTCTGTAACCGTTTATCTCTTCCGTTTGCAAACCCTGCTGGCCTTCAAAGCCAGGAAGCTCATCTTCCTGGTGTAGGAGCCCTGGGCTAGGGAGCCCGAAGTGGCATTTGAACCCCTGCTCCTTGGGAAGAATATCTACAGTTGTGATTATCCTCCTGTTTTCAGGTCACCTTGCCTGTGGAGTAGGTCCTGATTATACCCTGTCTCACCATGGTTCCTTTTTTACATCTCTAGTTGTGGGAAATCTTTTCTACTGGTCTTCAGGTCACTCTCATAGATGGTCGTTCTGCAAATCGTTGTAACTTTGTTGTGCTCGTGAAAGGAGATGAGCTCAGGGTCTTCCTATTGTCCCATCTTGGCCACATACCTCAAGAAACATTTTTTTAATAGTATTTTGTGGTTTTGAATCGTTTTCACGAACATCATACTATCAGGGGGATAGGTCTTATTATCTCTTGTTTTATACTAGTTGACACTGGGGTCAGAGAGGCTCAGCAGCTAGTCGAAAGGCTCTTGCTAGGTCCTGTAGGTGTGGTCCCTGATCAGTAGCACCAGCATCACTTGGGGTGCCACACCCCAAACTTACTGAATCAGAACCTCTAGGATGGGGCCTAGCAATCTGTGTTCTAACAGGGCTTCCTGGTGATTCTGATGCACACTCCAGGGTGAGAACCACGGTCTGGGTCTATCCAGGAATGTGTTAGATTAAAACAATAAACAGCACACGCTCTGGAGCCTGTGTGCCTCAGTTAGAAAAAAACCCTCACGCAGCAACAAAAACCAAGCGCAACCAAAAGTAAATAAATTAAAAAAAACCCGAAACACTGATGTACATTCGGACCTTTTTCCTGACTCCTCACTTTGACTCTGGAGGCATTTACTTTCATCATGAAAACAGAACTAGTCACAGGCCACTGGTTGTTTTTAGATGAACCCATTTTGTGTTTTGTAGATCACATTGCAGAGGAGCAGAGGGATCAAGAATCCTCTCTATTCAACAGGGATGTGAGTGATACGCAGTCAACGACCATTGATAAAGGAACGCTTCAAGAACCAGTCAGTCCAGGTATTAATAATAATCTGCACAGCATGAGCTAAAAAGGATGCCTCAGTATGGATGTCTTCAGAAGGCATCTGTTTGCCTTTCATGGTATTTTAATGGAACAAACTAGATGTCAGCACACGTTTAATTTACTCATAAAAGCATACACACAGCAGTTAAAATTATGAATTAAATTAACTCCAGGAATTTAAAAAAAAATCTGTCTTTTGGCCATGCCATGAGGCATTTGAGACCTTAGTTCCCTGACCAGGGATTGAACCAGTGCCCCCTGCAGTGGAAGCACAGAGTCTTAATCACTAGACTGCTAGGGAAGTCCCTAACTCCAAGAATTTGCCCCTACCCTTTCAAAAAGATGGTCTTCCATGGCTCAGCTGGTAAAGAATCTGCCTGCAATGCAGGAGACCTGGGTTCCATCCCTGGGTCGGGAAGATCCCCGGGAGAAGGGAATGGCAGCCCACTCCAGTATTCTTGCCTTGAGAATTCCATGGACAGAGGAGGTATATAGGTGGTCTGTAGTCCATGGAATCGCAAGAGTCGGTCATGACTGAGTGAGTAACATTTTCACTTTCAAAAAGATGCTGCTTTGATGTTGTTTTTACACAGCCAGGGTCACTCATAACATAGGCATTATGTTCACAGACCTTGACATTACTGAGCACTGATGCTTTCTAACAAGCAGGAGAGATTACGTGCCAAAGGTCAACCTAGTCCTTATCTTCGCCTGGGAAGCCTGAGCTTGGCCCATTCGGAATGGATAGAAACTTAGCCATCATGGCAATGTGCTGGTACCAAGCCCAGGACACTCCCTCCACAGAGCCACCCACTATCAGCCTCGTGGCTGGTTGTCACTTCCCAACTCTCAGGGATTAAATGCTGAATCATGCCAGCAGAGCCCTTGGAGCTGCTTGCTGCTGTTGATGACATACAGCTGATGAAGGTGGGGAGCTGGAGGTGCCCCAGGAGTCTCCCTATGTCCCAAGAAGGCCCTGGGCCAGCACCCTCCGGCCTGCATCACTGAGCTCCCCTCACAGCTCTCCACATCTGATTCCTATCATTGTATCCCGGGCCCCACTTCCCTGGTTCCTGTGTCTGTTTCGGGTCACATTACAAATGGGGTGACAGAAGCTCTGAGTCCCCAATGCCAGCTGAGGACACCTTCCTTTCAGCTCTAGCTAAAATTGCCTTGTAGTCCCCAGCCCCCATGCAGGAGCATTCCAATTCTACCCTCAAGCTTTCTGCAAGTCCCTCAAGGGTCAAAAGAGCTTGGCATCATGTTTGCCTTATGTCATGAAATTCCCCCAAACCCACACACACACAAGGCAGACAGTGTGCATGGCAGAATTTCCTGAAGCTGGGAGTGGCGGGCAGCAGAGAAGAGACTGTATCTTTGTCCTGTGAAAGCCTTGGACTGAATACTTGACTCAATTTTTCTTTTTTTGTGTTTTGAAGTGTAGTTGATTTACAATGTTGTATCACTTTTTGGTGTACAGCGAAGTGATTCAGGATATAAACATATACACTCATATATTCATTTTCAGATTCTTTTTCAATACAGTTTATTATATGACATTGAATATAGGTCCCTGTGCTATACAGTAGGACCTTGTTATATAGTTCTTATATAGTAGCTTATATCTGCTAATCCCAAACTCCTGATTTATCCCTGCTCCCCCTTCCCTTTTGGTAACCATAAAAGTTTGTTTTCTATGTCAGTCTGTTTCTGTTTTGTAAATAAGTCCACTTGTATCATTTTTTTTTTTTAGATTCCACATGTAAGTGATAGCATATGGTATTTGTCTTTCTCCATCTGACTTATTTCACTCAGTATGATCATCTGTAGGTCCAATCATGTTGCTGGGAACAGTATTATTTCACTCCTATTTTTGTGGTTTTGACTCCAGCTTTCTTAAAAGCCATTGCAACAGGACTTTTCACCTCCATGGTGGCCCTACCTCCTCTCTGCATCTTCACTCTCACCTTTTTCTCTCCTCACCTCCTCCAAACTGGTTGCTTGGCTCCTTGCTAGCTCATACTCTCAGCATCTCACCTTCACCACCAAAGAGGTCATGAATGTCTTTCCCTAAACCTAGCCCATTTCTTCCCCAAGAGGACTCCTGGAGCCAGCAGCTGAGGTTTTCATCTGGGCTCCAAGCGGAACCAGCAGGCTGTGCTACGGCTCTGAACGGGATGACCGCTCTCTGTTGACTTGGCTGTGTGTCTTCTCACTTAGATGTTCCAAGCAGGGGCGTGCCGTGCTCACAGCTTCTGCAGTTCCTCCGGAAGAACATCATCATCGCCGCTGTCTCAGCGGTGGGAATTGTCATGGCTGCGGCGCTGCTGCTGGCGTCGGTCACGTACGTCAGGAAGAAACAGTCACTGTGAGCGGCTCTTAGCACCCGCCTTCCTTCCGGGAGCCCACAGGTGTTGGTCCCAGCATTGGCCCCGAGCTTCCTCTGCCCCTGGATCTGAGAGGAGAGCGGGCCCTGCGAGCCTGGTTGTGTGTCCGCATTAGCTGGCATGTTTCCTGAACACCCTGCCTTGTGGTTCCGATGCACAGCTGGGTTTGGGGTTTCCTGGCCTGGGCCATCCTGGCCTCTGAAGGCCACTGCAGGTCGGGCCACCCCTCTTCTTATACTGAGGGCCACTGAAAGAGGAGATGGGATAGCCTCTGGCAAGAAGGTCAGAAAACAGGAATGTGAGGGTAGAAAAGAATGGAAAGGCCCAGCTCCAGGAGTGTGGGGAGGGAGGCTCCAGAGGAGAGGAGCGGGGAGCTGACGTTCAGCTGTTCAGCTTGTTCACACTCCTGCAGCAGCGCAGGAATGTTGGAATGTTGAAAAATGCCTCTATTGGCTGGTAAACAGCTCCTTCCCCAGGACCTCCCCAGGCTTCCCAGTCTTTCCCATGACCCAGCAAATGAAGGATTAATGTCTGGCACGGCAGGGAACCCTCCAGGACTCTGTCCCAACTGTGGCCCTCTTGGCTAGTCGGTGTCCTCCTGTACTAGTTGTTAAATATCTCAGTTATCCCCCCGATGGGAGAGCTCAAGCACAGTAGCTCTGACCAGGAGCAGGCACAACAAAGGGTTTACAATATTATGCATTTGCAGTAATGGTACCTCGAAATTATTTGCCTCAGTCTGCATCCCTTGGGACACACACGGGGAAGAGCAGCTACCTAGGGCTGCTCAGGTCCTGCCCCCACTGTGTTGGATACTCAGTCTGTCCACAGAGAAAGGGGGCCATCATCACTGCAGTGTTTACATTTCCCTACAACACTGGCATGGCTTTCCCTAAAAGTGACCTTTAAAACGCCAAGGCTCCCAGGACCAATAACCCTTTCAGGCCAACCACCACTACCTCATACCCAGCTTTCTCCTCTGAGGCTGCAGTGGGTCCCTTGGAATGAAAGGGGAGCCCTGAATGTGGCAAATGTTAGAGAGAGAAGACTTAAAGAGCTCCTGGGAATAAACTTGACCCATTTCATGGTTCTGACGGGGGCCTATCCATCATATTCACTGTTTGCCTCCTGGGTCTTTCAGAAGCCTCCAAAGAAGTAGTGAAGGCTGGGGCTCCATTCCAAAGACAAGAATCAAAGCTATGAAGAGCCTGGGTTGGTTATGAGAAGGTTGAGGATGGGGGAGGACATTTCCAGAGGCTCCATAATTCCCAGAGGCAAAATCAATTTCACACATGACACACCTTCCCACTCAGAAAAGTTAGCCTCTGTTGCCGCCGAAGGAATAGACGTTAGGCATTGCTACACATTTAGTTGTGGAGTACAGCTTCTCTGTGTTTTGTTTTAGACATTCCCCGGCAGACGTGACGTACAATATTTTTATAATGAATGGAAAGACTTGGTGGCAAAAGTCTCAAGACAAGAAGACCAAAACACATGCAGGAAAACGGAAACAGTTGAAGTTAAATTCAGGTATCTAAGCCAGGTGGTGAGGCCAGCCAGCCAGCACCTAAAGCTGTGATGTGAAGCGATTCTCCATCCAGATGCGTGGAAAGGCATTTGGATTTCTGGCTGTAAGGTGCAACCTAAAAAATGTTTACCTTTTCCTCTCAATTTTGAATGGAGCAAGAAAACAGTTTTGACCGCGGATTGCTCATAATGGTAACAGCATTAATGGTTAATACAGGAGACTTAGCATGTTTCCCCAGAGACTAACCTGACAAAACAATGTATTTATTTATTTATTAAAACATTGGTTCATTTTTCTCAGCCATTCATTGAACAGATATGAATTGAACAACTAATATACAGGCGATATTAAAATACATGAGGTATGGCTAAAGACATGGCAACAGCCGGCTGAAGCTCTCTGGTAGTCAGTTTATGCCTCTGTGTCTCCATTGCTAAAGGGGCCAAGGGTCTGAGGCTTGGGATCCAGAGGAGAAAGGAGGGAAGAGGGAACTTATGTTGGTGTTGCAAGAGCAGGAGAGTGGCCATTTTAGCTCCGGCAGGTCTTGCCCCAACATTGGAAGGCAGGGTCTGGAGAGAAGGATGCCACCTCCCTGTCTCCTGGAAGGGGGCTCCTGAGACTGGGGGAGGTTGCCCTGCCGCTGTGTGTGTGACCACAGGGGTCCCTCAGGTGCATGTGCTCTTGGTGGCATCTATGCCTCCCCATGTCACCTGAAGGGGACGCACACCTTCTTATGTCTGGGAATCTGAAAGGGGCGATGGGGGAGCCCAGCCACAAGCACACTCTTGGGGGTGGGTCTTAGTCATTCTGGGAAAGACAGGACAGGAGCGAAATCTGAGCTCAGAGGTTCAAGAAAGGGCTGTGGCCTAAGCAAAGTTCCCAATCAGGGGATTGGGAGGCCTGGCCCAAGACATCTATGAGGAACATGTTATTTGTAGACATTTTAATGATGGCCATTGTGACCGATATGAAGTGGATCCAGAGTTTGTGCTGTAACCATTGAGTAGCCCATCCCCTGTCAGGTCCTGTGTCTCCAGAAGGACCCTTGAAACTTGCTGGGGAGGAATGAATAGGAAGGATTCTGTTCTCCTTTTTTTCTGGGAGGCAGAGTGGGTGAAACAGCCCCAGGGGAACAGAGGTGGTTCTGAAAAAGCCGGCCTGGTAGATGGTTTTCCCAGCTCTGTGGTTTTCCTCATTTGCCCTCCAAAACTGGGGAGGCCCCCAAAGCTTTTAGCCATGGGGAATGGGGGAGGGTGAAGGCCAGGTTGGGTATGAGTGGGACATTCTTGGCACCTGTTTCTCTCCAGTGAAATAGCAGCCCACTTTCTTCGTCTGAATCCTACTTGGGCTGCCCATGCCTTGTCCTGGAGGATGGACCAATATCTCTGGATAAACTCCACTGACTTCAGCTATGGGAGAACTCTTTAGCCTCTGTAACCTGCATCTCAGTCCAATTCCACAGGACTTCCCTTTGGTAACTGGGATCCTTTGTCCTCTTTTAAAAAAAGGTTAAAAGGAAGCACCACACATGTAATCCTCCCTTTGAATCTGATCCACCCAAGCTTTGAGAACTTGGAGTCTGACCAGTGACTGTAAGAGGGGACCCTTCCAAAGACAACCCCTGAGTGAAACCGGCTCATGGTAGGTTTGCTGGGTTTTCTTCAGATTTGCTCCTTCACCCCTGTTCCAAAGAGTCCCTGATTTCTGCCCCCTCACGCAAGGCATTTCTTGGCTAAAATCTCAATCTGGTTTTCTGACTTTCCTTGGCTGGTTTCCCCCCAGGCATTTCTAGAAATGTTAACCTGGCCTCAGATCCCACTTTTGGCACCTCATTCAAAGACCTGGCTTATCCTAGCTCTGCCTTAGGCCCCCTCTCCCCAGGGGATGTAACTAGATAAACCTCGGCCACTCTAGGAGCCCTCACCTCATCTCCCCTCTGTGGGCCTTTCCTCTTCTACACAGCCTAAAGATCTGCCTTGTTTGCACTGCAAAGCTGTGACAGGCAAATGTCAGTGTCAACGTAAAAGTGAACATTGCCTAAAATGAGTAATAATGACCACATCTCTGTGGATCGGACACTAGGCCCAGCACTTTACATGTATTAGCCAATTTATAGATAGTAAATCATTTCCCCCTTTGCTTTTAGGGACAGAAGGTGTTTCTTCAGAAGATAAAAGAATGACTGAATTCAGTGTGGTGTGATACCCACTGTGTGTGCCAAGCTGACTGTGCTTGGTCTTCTTGCCCCCTTGAAAGCCCCTCTCTTTTTCTGGGTATCTTAGCATTATCATCAGCATTAGGGTAACTAAGGCATAGTAAATGCTTGGGGGTAGCTTCAGAATTCTTTAGAAATTCATTAGAAGGCTCAGTGGTTACCAACCAAGTTAGGACCAGCAGCAAGCATGGAGTGACCATTAAGTGTAACTTGTTCCAGAGTATGTCTCTCACCCAGCCCCAACCCCACTGGCAGTTGCTTAACATTTGTGAACAAAGGAAATGAAGTGAGATTTCAACAGCTGCTCTGTCTCCCTTTCAAGGTAACATAGTTCTAGCTCGGATATAGCCTGAATATGTTTGAATGGTGATCCCTAAAAAGATATGTCCACATCCAAATTCCTAGACCTCCATGAGTATACTTTCTTTGAGAAATGGATTTTTATAGATATAATTAAGGGCCTTACTAATTTATTTTTTTATTGAACTATAATTGACTTACAACGTTGTATTAATTTTTTCTGTACAGCAAAGTGACTCAGTTATACATGTAGATACATTCTTTCTTATATTTGTAATTAAAGATCTTAAAATGAGATAATCTGGCTTGCCTGGGTGGGTCCTAAATCTAAGGACAAGTGTCATCAGTGACAGAAGGGGAAAGACAGACATGCAGAGAAGACAGAGGCAGAGGCTGGAGTGATGTGGTCACAGCTGGGGAAGCCAAGGACTGCTGACAGCCACCAGAAGCTAGAAGAGGTAAGGCAGTATGTCCGCTCTAGAACAGGGGTCCCCAGCCTCCAAACATGGACCAGTACCTCCTGTCAGATCAGTGGCAGCTTTAGATTAGAAATAAAGTACACCATTAATGGCATGTGCGCGAATCACCCCCAAACCATCCCCATACACCGGTCCATGAAAACATTGTCTTGCATGAAATCGGTCCCTGGTACCAAAAAAGTTGGGGGACCACTGTCCTAAAGCCTGCAGACCCTCTGTGGTCCTTTTTCCTTAAAAAACAGATTGACTGGTTGTGCTGGGTCTTCGTTGAGGCTCAGGCTTTTCTCTGGTTGTGGCACGTGGGGGCTGCTGTCGTTGCGGGGTGCAGGCTTCTTGTTGCAGTGGCTTCTCCTGTCGCAGCCCCTGTGCTCCAGGAGTGGACTTCAGTGGTTGTACCACAGGGACTCACTTGCCCCGAGACATGTGGGATCTTCCCAGACCAGGGATCAAACCCGCGTCTCCTGCATTGGCAGGCGGATTCTTTACCACTGAGCCACCAGGAAAGCCCCTGATGACACTTTGGCTTTAGACTTGTGGCCTCCAGAACGTGATGATAAATTTGGGGGGTTTTTTAAACCACGCAGTTGGTGGTGACTTACTGTGGCAGTCCTGAAAAACAGATACATGGCCATACGCACTGTCTCTGATATTTTAGTCTTCAGGGCACATAGGAACAGAGGAGCGTGCAGCGTTGTGTTTAGGGCAGCCAGGAAAGTGCACAGTGGTGGCACCGACCCAGCGGTGGTGGCTAGCAGGTGTGATGTTTCCTGGGTTTAGCTGGAGGGGAGCCCTAGGCCCATCTTCTGCTGGCCTGGGCAGCATCACCCCAGCCCCCCACCAAGTGTCACCACGAGGGAGGGAGGAAGCAGGGAAGGAGGTGAGGGGAAGGCACTTCCTGAGGGCCTCCCATGAAAACTCCCTGCCAGCCAGGCCTGAGGGCTGGGAGGGGTAGGGATGGGGAGAAGAAGAATTGGGTACAAACAGGATGGGAGAATAAGGTTGGGGAAGGGTACAAGGTAGAATAAGGTGGAGCACTGGGGCACTGTTGGGGAAAAGGAGGGTTAGGGAAGAATGATGTAGGGGAGGGGAGAAAAAATAGAGGGGGATGGGTGGGGAGGAGAAAGGAAGATTGGGGTACAGGGGAAGAGTAAAGAAATGGGGTGATGGAGGAGTTTCTTATTTATTTAATTTGTATTTTGTCAGGGGTAGTTTGAATGGAGAAGTGTGGGAGAAAGGAGGGGAAGGAATAAGGAAAGGGAGACAGGAAGAACTGGGAGGTCTGGATGAATGACGCAGCAGAGGGGTGGGGAAGGGGCTGTCCCTAGTCGGCATCGGCAGCATCATCAACAATATGATTTATTGAGCACCTGTCGCCATTGAGCAAGCGTATAGCGGGCACCTCCCTGTGCCAGACACAGTTCCCTGGTGGCAGATACCCCCAACTCCCCCGTCCTCCCAGAGCTCATTCTGAAGATGGCGTGGCCCCGGTCTTTGTGTCAGTGAGCTAACCCTTTCATCATGGGGTGGGTGTGATTGTTCCCATTTCACAAACAAGGAAACTGAGGCCAGGGAGGGGAAGAGCTAAAGTTTAGTGAGAGCAGGGCCCTGGTTACCTCACAGGTCTCTGGGTGCCTGGCCAGCCGCTTCCACCTGACGTCCATCTGCCCCCAGGCCTCACCACTCCAGCATTTCCCATGCATGCTCCCCTGGGAAGCAGGGCCCAGCTGGACCCCCGTACTGGCCCCACTTTGACCTTCTCTGAGCCTCGGTTTCCTCATCTTGGCAATGGGGTAGGAATTTATCACCTTTACAGGGCTGTTGGGTATTTCATTCAGCAGCACATGTTTATTAGCTCCCTCCATGTGTTGGTTGCTGTGTGAGGCTGGGTGCTGGGGGTGTGGAGAGAGCAGGTGGATTGGCTTCCTGATGGCAGGCTGTCAGTGCCCTCCTGGGCTGTCATGCTTGGGTATACAGCAGGCACACCGTAACTATCAGATTCTTCCTGCGCTCCCGACAGGTTGCGCCCCCGCCCTCATCCCACCCTGATCCTGACCTCTCACGACCCCAGCCCCGGGAGGCAGCCCACCGTCCCGCTGGCCTCCTCCCCAATCCGCACTTCCGCTTGAGAAATGAGTTGGGGTCACGTGCCTCTAGCCTTCGCCAGCAGCCTCCCCATGCTGGCGGACCCGCTGAGAGCCTGCCTTGAGCCATCTCTCTCCCTCTTTCTGTACCAGAGAGCCTGCTCCCTTTGTGTTCTCAGTTTGCTCAGGGCTTCCACCTCCAGCTCAGTGGTTGGTCCAGCCAGCCTGGCCCCAGCGTGATGAGGGGGGATGCCACTCAACAGCACCGCGATTTCAGAGCAGAGCCTTGGAGAGGCTCTGGGTTCCCTTTGGGCCAGAAGATCTCAGGCTCTGCCACTTTACTAGCTGTGAGATCTTAAGCTTCAGTTTCCTCTTGGCCTCAGTTTTTCTATCTGTAAAATGGGCTAACCTGCTCCGTGGGGCTGTTGTGAGCATTAAATGCACTTTAGCTGGGTCAACACCCAGCTGTGCTCAATATAAAGAAATAAAGAAATCTTAGCTGTTATGGTTTTTAAAATTTGTGTTTATTTTTGACTGCATTGGGTCTTCATTGCTGCAAGAGTGCTTTTCTCTAGTTGCAGCCAGTGGGGGCTACTCTTTGTGGTGGTGTGTGGGCTTCTCTCTGCAGTAGCTACCCTTGTGGAGCATGGGCTCTAGGTCATAGGCTTCATTAGTTGTGGCGCATGGGCTTTAGAGCATGAGCTGTTATGATTATTCTGCGAAACTTTGACTCTTCACCTGTCTAGCAGCCTTCCAATCGTAGCCTCCAACTTCCCTTTGGGTTCTTCCCCCCACCTCAGTGAGGTGTGGGTGGGCTTTGTGACCAGCTCTCATTCAATCCACTGGTTTCAGGGGCTGACTGGGGGAGGAGTATGTGATCCACTCAGCCATTGAGCTTTTGCTCAAAAGGGGCTTTTGCTGGGAATACTGAGAAACATGTTTGCTCGGGAGTGCGGTTTGAGGCTGAGTTGCTATCTTGGACCACAGAGAGAAAGTTGTCTGAGAATCGAGCCAACAGGTAGAGGAGGTGATAACCCTGAGAACATCATACGAGCCTTCAGCAAGTTGTTGCTGAGGTCCATACCTAGGCTTTTCATCCACCATGCTGTATTTGTTCAACTCTGTTATGTGCCAGCTGCCATTCCAGTTGCTGGGGATGTAACCAGGAACAAGACAGTCTCCACCTCACAGAGGTCCAGTCCCCAGTGCCCCAGGGCCTTTGTGCGTGCTGTTCCCTCTGCCTGGAATGCTCTTCCCCTAAGATCTCCATGGCTCCCTCCCACACCTCCTCCTTCAAGTCTCAACTCAGAGATGATCCCCTTGGCGAGGCCTGCCCTGGCCTCTCTGTTCAAAATCACACATTTGTGCACCTTTTCTACCCTTTTCTGATTTTATTCTTATTCTGATTTATTTTATTCTATAGAATACTTGATTATTTTGTTACCTCTCTAGCTCCTCCACTAGAATGTTAGCTCCATGAGGGAAGCGGTTTTCTTTTTTTTAATTTTTTAAAATTTATTTTATTTTTTAAAACTTTATTTTGTCTTGGTTATAACCAGTTAAAAATGTTATGATAGTTTCAGGTGAACAGAGTAGGGGCTCAGCCATACATGTACATGTATTCTCCTTCAAATCCCCTCCCATTCTGGCTGCCACGTGAATTGAGCAGAGTTCCCTATACTCTACAGTAGATTAGTTACTCGTTTTAAATACAGCAGTGTGTACATGTCCATCCCAAACTCCCTAAATGTCCCTTCAAGGGAGGGGATTTCTATCTGTGTTGTTCACAGCAGCTCCATAGTGCCTAGAACAGAGTGTGCCAGAGGGTGGGTGCTCAGTGTTGAATGAATAAGGAGCCTCCAAAGACCGATCTAAAGAGATGACATTGTCATTGTGGTCTGGATGTTTAATAAGAAGGAGCCATCTATTTGCTGACCCTCAGAGGAGGGCACAGCACATGGCTGCTATAGCAAATTGATTCTCTTCTGTTCCTGGGTAGTTCAAATGGTAAGGAATCCGCCTGCAATGCTGGAGACCTGGGTTCGATCCCTGGATCAGGAAGATCCCCTGGAGAAGGGCATGGCAAGGGCAGAGGAGCCAGGACAGAGGAACCTGGTGGGCTACAGTCCATGGGATCGTGAAGAGTTGGACACAACTGAGGGACTGACCCTTTCTGACTTAAGCCAGATTGGATTGATTTTATTGGGGCGGGGGGAGCGTGTCATTTTCACCCTTAAAATCCTGAATTTCTCTTGGAAGGATGCTATACTCAAGAGTCCCTGGAGGGTGCAAGGAATCCCGCCCCTGCCCTTGGACGTGCAGTCACTGGCACGCTATAGAGAGGTGCAGGTGGTGAGGTGATGAGGGTGATGGTGATAATGAAGCATTTGCTCTAGTGCTCGTGAGGCGGGTACCAGTGTCACCCCTGATCCTGAATGAGGAGCCACAGGCACCAAGAGGTCAAAGAACCTGCTCAAGGTCCCTCAGCTCTAAGTGGAAGAACCAGACACAAACAAGTGGATGAAAGTCACGTTGTCTGACCACCCAGAGGAAGGGAAGGTGCTGCACAGCTGAAGACACCCAGGAGGGAGGGAGTTCAGGAGGGGCCCCGGTCTGGCAGCCTGGAGCCTCCGCCCCACGGCCTACCTGCAGATGTCCCCTCCACCCCTGCAGTGGCCTGGTGTCCTTTTAGCTGTGGAACTAAATTTGGCTGGCTCAGGGGCAGGTGAAACCAGCACAGAGTCTCATACCACCCGGTCTGAGGAGGGGGAAGGCTTCCTGGAGGAAGCTGCATTTAATCAGATCAGGAGGAGGAGTCAGGTACTGGAGAAGAGGCTTGAGCAGAGAGAGCTGAGGCTGGGACGGGGCTGGCCAGAGGCCCCGGGGAGTGTGAAAGTGAGTGATCAGCTTCTTCCGCGCTCTTCACATGTCTCAAGCGCATGTTTACCCAAGCCCACGCTGGGCAAACGCACCGCAACTTTCCCAGCCCACATTTCCATCCGTTCACTCTTTCCTCTGCGCATTCGAAAGATGCATCCACCGCCCTCCACTTTGGCGAAACACATGGTCTTATCTGCAGGCTCATCTCAGAACTGTCTGAGCACCCAGCTGGCCTGGGCCCCTCAGGACGTGGTCTCTGGGATGGAAGGGGGTGAGCAGGTGGCTAAGCCAGTGCCTTTCTGAGGCTGGGAGCCCCTTTCTCAGGCCTGAAGACCCTGGAATCTGGAAGTCCCAAATGCTACCTCCCCCTCGGGTGCCCCACAGACAGGCTGCACACCTTCCAGCTCTGGGGGGTGAGGGGGCGGCCCCACAGGAGCTGCTTTACAGGCCAGCTTCCCTCCTGCTGTGTCCGCCGTGCCTAGGCTACAGGGCTGGACCACCCTGCTCTATCACATCTGGCCACTTGGAGTTGGTGGTTTAACCTCTCTGGATTTCACTTACCTTATCT
This sequence comes from Antilocapra americana, assembly GCA_007570785.1. NCBI lineage: Eukaryota > Metazoa > Chordata > Mammalia > Artiodactyla > Antilocapridae > Antilocapra > Antilocapra americana. Next base: position 3,263,082 of record ML662448.1, read on the forward strand.
GGAAAATGGGTTCACTCAATGCTGTGGCACACAGTAAGTGCTCAGTAAGAGCTACTATTATTATTGTAGGGCCTTGTTCGGATTCTGTGATTTCTCTCCTCTCCAGTTCTCTGGGGTGTTGTTTCTGCACTACTCTGGGAGAAGAGCATGCAAGATGGAAACAAAGATGTCTTTCTGCATCCTGAACTTCACCATGTCCCTGGGGAAAGGGGAGGCTTCTAACAAAACAGTTTTAGGGGAAATCTATGGGTGGGACTGGGTCCCAGGTGACTGAGTGGTAAAGAATCTGCCTGTGAATGCAGAAGGTGCAAGAGACATGGGTTTGATCTCTGGGTTGGGAAGATCCCCTGGAGGAGGAAATGGCAACCCAGAGCTGTGTTCTTGCCTGGAGAGTCCCATGGACAGAGGATCCTGGTGGGTACAGTCCATTGAGTCACAAAGAGTCTAACACGACTGAGTATGGAGCACACACACATATGTAGGGGAAGCTGGAGCTTAGAGAAAAGATCTCCTGAGTGGGGAGAGTGGGGTTTAGGGGACTGGGAGGTAGTAGAGATTGTGCAGAGGGCTCCAGGAGAGGAGACCTGTTGTAAAGCATGGAGGAAGTGCCAGGCCTGTTGGGGAGCTGAGCCCAGCCCCCTCTGGCAGGGCTCAACAGTGGGTCTAGGACAGCCCCACATAGGTCCCGGAGGCCTCACGGTGATGGGCCACTGAAGAGGTTCCCCACCGTTCGAGAAGGCAAGGAAGTGTGGCTGAGCAAGCCCCTGAGGTCTCTGGGCACCAAGGGCCAGTGGGGCAGTGTGGATACGAGGATGGACTCGGCCTTGCAGCCCGACAGCTCTGTGGCCCAAGGGAGCAGAGGTGAGATGTGATCACGTGGTCAGAGGGCGGGCGAAGGTGGGAAGAAAGGATGAGAGGAGGCTATGTGCAGCATGGAAGGTGGTCAGCGGCCAGGCACGGGGTGTGGGGCTGGGCTGGGATCCGTGGGGCGCTGGGGGGACACACTATCTCCCAGACTTGACAACGCAACCGATCCCTCTTAGAGTCTGTCCCCAGCACCCATGGGCTGCATTGGGTTCCACTGTGTACACACAGTGCCTAGGTTTCTGCCATCCCAGCTCTGGCTTCCCTGGTGACTCAGCTGCCCCCTCTCTGAGCCTGTGAGCCATCCAAGGGCAGGGACAGGGCCGTCGTTGTTGGCCTGATGGCTGGCACACAGGAAGTGCTGCGAACCTTTGCAATCTGGACCTACTTCTTAAATTTCTCCTCTCTCCAGCTTTCACCTGCACATGGAATAAATAACTCATATGAGCAGTTCAGCCGTGGTCAGGCCCCAGGTCCACACCCCCTGGGAGGGGAAAGTAAGGGCTTTCTAGTTTCTAGCGAGTCTGGGGGATGCCCCTCCCATTGCCACTACCCCACCCCTTCTCTAGCACAGCCTCCCTCTTCTCCCCTCCCCAGGTTTGGGGGATGCTGTTGGAAGCATCCTACTAGTATAAGCCTGTCTGTGGCTCGCCCCATTCCTCCCACTGCTGGGTGGGCTCTGCTTGGCCCGGGAAGTGCCCTCTGCCCTCCTTGGAGCACGTGGCCTCGCGATTTTCCTTGAACACAGCACTTTGTGACTTTGACGTAAACTTCAAACACGGCCCCATTTCCTATCTACGCATCAAGGAAACAGGCCGAGTTTCACAGAAGGGCGCTTCCAAGAGCACACCAGGCCTTCCGGGCCCATCCCTGCCCCATCTGGGCTTGCTGATCTTCTACGTATCTAGGTGAGTGGCTGTCCTCTGGCCTTCTGCATCCAGCACGGCCACCGACCACAGGGTCTTCCCGGGCAGCCGGCAGAGGGGGACTCAGGTTCTGCGCCCCCCCCCACCCCGACCTGAGTGAGAAACCCTAGTGGGGTATGACCTCTTTACACCTGGCTGGGGTGTATGAGGGGGTGGTTAGCTGGTGGGGGCTCGGGCTGCAGAGAAGCCCAAAGTGGTTTCTTGGACCCCAGTTCTTCATCTAGAGCCAGTTGTCTGGTGGCTTTGGGACCCAAGACCTTGCAGGTGGCCTGGGCCTTGGCATCCATCAGCACATCCCCAGGTAAGTTATGCCGGATGAAGCAGCACCTAGCTGCCATCTTTAGGAGTGGCCTGGGTCTGGTGGAGGATGGAGCGGGAGACAGTCAGGAGGAGCTGGGGTACCAGAAGGGCTGTGGGGCTCTTGTGGGTGGTGTCCCATGGGAGAAGGAAGCAGACATGGCCTGTGGCCCTCCTGAGGGAAAGAGGTCTCTCTCCAGAGCGCCAGCTGTGTGGCCGTGGACATATGTATCCAGGAGCCCCACAGATGCCGGCTCAGTCCCTACCTCCTGCAGGGCCCCATCAGTGAGACAACCTTAGTTCCAGGAAGCAGAGAAACATCCAGAGAAAGCAAACATGTGCTCTGTCCCCCAGGCTCAGGAATATGAGAAGCATCAACAGGGCTGCAAACTGGAACATCAAAATGCCATATGGTTTCCATGAGGAAGCCCAGGGCAGGCTCCAACCATTGGTAGGGAGCTCAGGTTAAAGGGGAAACAGAGGTGAAGGAGGAAACAGCTTGAATCCTGATCAACTGATGTGTGTCCTTGGCAAATTGCCTGGCCTCTCTGAACCTCACTTTGCCTATCTTTTAAATGCAGAAGCGAATTTTGGCGCCTAGGATGTACTTGGCTCTTTGGCTCCTGACTGTTGGGTGAGAGATTGGGAAAGCTGTCCCAGGCAGGGAAGGGTCTTGGCAGGAAGGAACAGGGGTTCGAAATGAGCTTTGTTACTTTTTTTTAATGTTTGTTTATTTACTTGGCTGCCTCAGGTCTTAGTTGCCGCAGGCACTCAAGATTATGTTGCTTCACGTGGGATCTTTCGTTGCCGTGCTCAGACTCCAGTTGCCGCTCTTGGGCTCCAGAGCAAGCAGGCTCAGTAGTGGCAGCGTGAGGGTTTAGTTGTCTCTCAGCATGTGGGGGTCTTAGTTCCCAGACCAGGGATTGAACCTGTGTCTGCTGCATTGCAAGGTGAATTCTTAACCACTGGACCACCAGGAAGGTCCCTGAACTTTGTTAGTGTTGTCTCAGCCAGGGCAGCCGGTACGCCGGAGGTGCTTAATAAAGCTTTGCTGAGAGATTAGGGCCTGTGTCCTATGACAGTAAGTCCTTGGGTGTCACCCGCGGGGCCTCTTCTCCCGCCAATGCTTTTTCCTGTCGCCACCTGGCCTCCAGTCTTGTCAGGGAGCCTGGGCAGGGATTCTGGGCAGGCAGGTGGCCCAGACGGATGGTGTTTTGTGTACACTCTGGAGCCAGGAGGCCGATTCAGGGCCCGCCTGCCACCTGTGTATGTGCGGTGTGACCTTCAGCCAGTTCCTTCCTCTCTGTCCCTCCTTCATGTCCCAAACCCACGAATTCTCCACACAGTGTTCTCGTAGGGATTAGGTGACTGAATTGTGCTGGAGTGCCTGGTGTGCTGGAGGTGCTGTATACGCAGAATGTTAAAGTCTTTATTCTTACCACTAGCTCAGGGTGGTCTCATGGCTCCTGGAGAGTCTCCCAAGGGGCTGCAGCAACCAGCCTTTTCCATGCTGGCCATTCCCCACCCCACCCCGAATATAGGGTCAAGGAAGTGCTTCTTTTTTTTAAAAACATTATTTTTAAAAAATTTACTCATTTCTCTATTTGGCTGCACTAGATCTTCATTGCTGTTCTCAGGCTTTCTCTAGGGTGCCAACTGGGGGCTACTCTCTCATTGTGGTGTGGGGCTTATGGGGGTTTCTTGTCATGGAGGCATTGCTTGTTGTGGGGCATGGCTCTAGGGCATGAGGGCTTCAGTAGGTACGGGACATGGGCTTAGTAGTTGTGGCCCATGGGCTTCATTGCTCCCTGGCATGTGGGATTTTCCTGGACCAGGGATTCAACATGTGTCTCCTGAATTGGCAGGTGGATTCTTAACCACTGGACCACCAGGGAAGTCCCAAGGAAGTGCTTCTTAACTGGAGCCAATTTTGCCTCCCCCATCCCTACTGGGAACATTCAATACCATCTGGAGACATTTTTGGTCATGACTTGGTGGATATTACTGGCATCTAGTAAGACAGGGGCCATGGATACTGCTGAACACGCTGCAGTGCACAGACAGCAAGAGATCTCACAGTCAGCCTCTGTTGTCCTGACTCATCCCACCTTTTCCATCCCTTAAGCCTTTCCCCATCTCCCTCTTACAGTCGCAGAGCCTGACACCCAGAGAGGGCTAGCTCCTTGCTCAGGCTACACAGCCCTTAGAACCCTGGCAGCAGAGGTTGGAATTGGTGCGGAGTGGTGGTGGTGGGAAACTGGTCTTAGGGCATTATTCAGTCAGTCAACAGAGTCTGTTTGAGGTCTGAGGACCTGCCTCCGACCCTGCAGCAGCCCAGCGCTCTGCACCCTGACAGTCAAAGGCAGCTCAGAGTGCAGCAACACCTGGGCCAGGCATGCGTGGGAGCCCTGGAGACCCAGCTCAGAGCAGTGGATGCCACTCTCCTTATGGCCATGCACTGGACTGGCTAGTGCTGGCTGCTGGGTCAGAGAGACCTGGGTTCAAATCCTGACTGCCACTCTTAGGCCACATGACTCTGAACATGACATTACCCTCCCCAAGCCTCAGAGTTTTTAGCCGAGGAATGGGCTAAACAGCGAGGATTAGATTAAACAGATCATGCTCAGAAGAGGGGTCATAAAGTCTTCAGCACACAGGCTATTGTTATTGTTGCTGGTTTGACAAATATTCATTGGGAGGCAGTGGGAGCTACAGTGAAAACAAGACAGGTGTAGGCTCTGCCTTGGGGAGCTCAGGCTGGTCAGAGACTGTGGGGTAAATGGAGACACTGATCATACATGGCCATCAGGGCTATGACGCGGGAGGATGGGGCCCTGGGAGAACAGAGTAGGCGACTCAGCTGGGGAAGGAAGAGGGAATCATGGACCATCTCTGGGTGGAAGGGACAGCTTAGGGGACCTGAGGGACGTGGCTAGGAGAAACATGTGGGTGGCTTCCCAGGCGATGCAGTGGTAAAGAATTTACTTGCCAATGTGGGAGACCCAATAGATGTGGGTTTGATCCCTGGGTTGGGAAGATCCCATGAAGGAGGAAATGGCAGCCCGCTCCAGTATTCTTGCCTGGAGAATCCCATGGACAGAGGAGCCTGGCAGGCTACATTCCATGGGGTCACAAAGAGTCAGACACGACTGAGTGACTGAGCATGCAAGCTGTTGCAGGCAGAGGAAACAGCTTGTGCAAAGTCTCCTCCAATGGGTCCTCTTCTCTTCCACCATCTGTTAGTGAAGGAAGCCTCTAGGTCCGCCATTCCCTCTTCTCTCCTAGGGAAGCCCCCACACCTCTCTTCCCTCCTCAGACTGCGAAGTTCCAAGAACCTGCAAAGGTGTCCCCACCCACCACAGCAGGCTACATACCCTCTCAACTATCTAGTATCAGAGGTAGCCTCTGCCCACCACTGATATTGGGCACCTACTCTGTGCCTGGTTGGTATAGGCAGAAGAACAAGACCGTCTCCGCTCTCCTCAGGCTTACATTCTAGCAGGGGACAAAGGTCTTGTGTCAACAAGTTGATAGAACATCATGATTTTGGTGGTGAAGAACAGTAACACTGGGTCAGTGATAGAGAAGGGGAGGTGATTTTAGAGAGAGGTCAGGGAGGGCCTCTTGGAGGTTGAGACCCAAATGAAGTGACAGATGTTGAGGGAATGGTGTTCAGGCGGAGGAAACAGCCAGCGCAAAGGCTCTGAGGCTGGACCAGGCCCAATTTGTTCCCATTCTCTCAACAAGTAACATATGGGAGCTGGTGTGGCTGGTGGGGAGTGACTGAGGACAAGTAGGTGGCAGGGCAGATCATGCATGGCCTCAGGGGCTGCTGGGAGGACCTGGGCTTTAAGCTTGAGTGAGGTGGGAGTCCTAGAGGGCTGCAAGCAGAAAAGGAGGTGATAGGATGAGAGTGGGCTGGGCCCGTGCTCAGTGCTGGGCAAGCCTTAACTCAGGGGATCTTCCCAGCCCCCCAGCACTGGGCACCTTCGCTGGCCCAGTCTTCCAGGTGGGTCTTGACGAGTGTGCCTCCCCACCCAGATCCACGTTGCTGCTACCCATAGATCTGTGATCCCATGGTCAGATCTCACGCCACCGTGCCGGAAAAAGAGAGAAGGAGCCTGTTGCCACCCACGGCACGGTGCTCACTACTGTCACGGTGACTCGGGATGGAGCAGAGTTGGCGTCTTGTCAGTTGGCAAATGTCTGTACTGCCTCTGTTGTTGGCCTGTGGACTGGGGAGCAGGAAGTGTGGCTTCGGGGGGACTTGGCATCTCGGGCAGAAGACTGGGGTCTGTGAGAGGAGGCCTGGGCGGTGGGGCTGTGCCTCCACTCCGGCAGCGCCGTGGGTGGGGATGCTGTCGATGCCGGGCTGTGGGTGGCACACGGGGCCTCCAGACCTGGCTGCTGTCACTGCCCCGCCTCCCTGCCAAGTCCAATTGGGCCACCCCATTCTGTCAGCAGCCTGATGCCCTCAGTCTCCCCTCTGGTGTCTCAAGATAGACATTTAACTGGGGCTTTGGACGCTCAGAGCCTGTTCTGTGCAACAGTGGTGCTTCCAGGCTCTTCTGCTTAGGTGTGGGGATTGTTGTTGTTCAGTCTCTTAAGTCATATCTGACTCTTTGCAACCCCATGGACTACAGCACACCAGGCTTCCAGTCCTTTACCATCTCCTGGAGTTTGCTCAAATTCATGTCCATTGAGTCATTGATGCTATCCAACCATCTCATCCTCTGCCGCCCTCTTCTCCTTTTGCCTTCAATATTTCCTTCCCTGCATCAAGGTCTTTTCCAATGAGTGGACTCTTCTCATCAGGTGTGGGGATTAAACAAAGCTAAAAAGGGTCCTTCCTGGCAGGTTGCCGGGGTCCAGCCTCGGCAGGGTCCGGGGGTCTTGAGGGATGGGTGGCGTCGGCGGAAGAAGAACTGAGCAGAGTCGATGTGTGGTGATGGAGCAGTCTCTCTTTATTGCTGTTAGTTTTATGAGGTGATGGAGAAGTCTCTCCAAAAGGCGGTGGAGAAGTCTCTCGTTTATTGTTGTTGGTTTACAGTTTTTATAGCCAAAAGACATCCCCATTACATCATTACATCACCTATCATTCTATACAATTTTTTGTTTTCTACCTCCCATAGCAACCTTATCATTGAGTTTATTCCCCAAACTATCATGAAACATACCCTTTGCAGAAGTCAGAATTCTATGTAATTAGATTTAACAATAGTATGATTACCATTTGAATGTCTTCAGTATACTTCATTCAATCAAGATAAGTACATCAACCTAAGTAGAAAGGTTACATTTCTCTTATCAGGTACAACTATGTAGAAGCTAGAGGGAAGGGCTTAAGCTTGAGACTGTTTATTCTAGTAACCTACTCAAGTTCTTACAGAAGAGGAAAGAGGACAAAGAGACAGTTTAGAGAGAGGAAAGAGAACTAAGAGACAGTTTAGCAGCACCGCTTTAGCAATAAGACCCTATTAACCTTATAACTACTATAACGAATTCCTATGTCTACATTATTCTAAAGCAATCAATATCTCCAACTATGCTGGCCACAATTATGAGCATTCCTAAGTCTCTGTCAAGCCTGATTTCTTCAAGGAAGCGAGCCTCCTCTGTGGAGTGGTCAGGGGAGTGGGAGGTGGAAAGGTGACCCAAGTATGAGCCTTTCTGGTGGTGGCCTTGTCTTGACCCCCAGAGAACTCTTGGTAAACTCCCCAGTAATTAGTAGGGGGAGTAGTAATCTGTTTAAATGTCCCTTTCATTCCTCCTTAGCCCCCGGGGAAGGTGATCCACCTTCCCGGATCCTCTGGTCGATAAGGTCTGGGGGGATTACCTCAGGACGAATTCTTTCCAACTGTGACTGACCTACTGAGATGAGCTAATGTTCCGAGCATGGACAGAACTTCCAAGAAAAATACCAGGGTGGGGCCTTGCCTAGGATGCCCCGGAAAAGAAAGTCAGCTTTGCAAATACTTTCTTAATCTCGTGACTTTGTCATCCGAGCAAGGGGGCATCCTGATGGCTCCCGGCAGGTCCTTCCTGGCAGGTCTTCCCAGGGCCCTTAATATGCAAATATGCTCCCCACAACTTTTCAAAATGCAGTTGTTCCCTTGACCTTTTTTCCCTTGAAATATATTTGGGCATCCTGTGCCTAAAACAGAGTTTAACCCCTTTCCCCAGAAAGGAGGCTTGAAGGGTGGAATTTCAGACAGAGCTGTCTAGCCAAGGATCACAGTTTCCTCCCCTCCGCACAGGGCCTAGGCTGTGAGAATGAGCCTGGTGGACTCCTGATGGAGCTGCAAACTCTGGGAAGGCCAGACGAGCATCTCTGAGCTCACGAGGATCTCTCAAGCTCAAGGGGAGGCTGGGGGGAGTCAGCCTGGGCAGGAGTGGGGTGGGAGAGTGTGGTGGGCACGTCTCCTGGGAGAGTCATGCAGCCTGTGGGGACTTGGCTCAGGACAGAAACATCAGACGGGCCAGGCTCCTCTGGAAGCTACTGCTGTTACTGCTGTCTTTGTTACTGACAAAGAGACAGGGAAGTGGGGATAAAACTGAGGATGCAGAGGAAGGCTCTGGCCTCTGGGACACCTTGGACTCAGGTCCGAGGTGGGCCATCACAACTTCTGGCCCTGGACGGGGTCCCCAGGGCTGGCCTCTCCCTACTCCCGCCTCCGCACCAACCTGCCTCTGGCTACCCAGGCTGCACCTGTGGCCACCGTGGGGCGGAGCTTCTCAAACTGTGTTGTCGACAGTTTCCTGCCACAGCTTCCGGCCCCAGAGACCAGCATCACTACCCCCCACCCCTCCCTGCTATCCCTGGACAAACCTCCACTTTGCTGCCTTGTCTCAGGTTCTGATCCCCTTGAGGAGCAGGACTGTGAGTCTGCCAGGCTGGGCTGGGGGAGCAGAAAGGAGTGGGGAGGAGGTACCCAGTGGACGGCACTGCATGGATTCAAGCATGGAAGTGAATTTGAAGAAAGACTGGCACAGCCTGGCTGGAGCAAAGGAAGGGCTGAGGAATTCAGTTATTAATAGAGTCAATGATGTAGGCAGGAGGGAGGCACAGTAGGTCCATTTTGTTTTTTAAAAGTTTTTTTTTTTTTTTTTTGACGTGGGTTGTTTTTAAAGTCTTTATTGAATTTGTGACAACACTGTTTCTGTTTTATGTTTTGGGTTTTTGGTCCCTGAGGGGTGTGAGATCTTAACTCCCCCCTCTAGGGACTGTACCCACACCCCCCTGCATCAGAAGGTGAAGTCGTAACCACTGGACCACCAGGGAAGTCCTACAAAGTAGCTTCTTGAGCAAGGGAGGCCCTGGGGGAGAACTACCTGAAAGCAACTTGCAGACCCCAGAGCTTCAGCTCATGTGGGAAACAGACTGTGGGGTTCAGCCAACCACAGGCACTATGTGAGTTAGATCTGGATCTCAGGTTTTATTAATAGAAAACAGCTGGTGGAGATCAAAGGAGGTGATAGCAGCAGAAACAGACCACAGGGGAAGAGATCTGGACTAGACATGTGGGAGCAGCTGCGTGGGTAGGCAGAGATAGAATGACCTGAGATGGAAACAGAGGATGGGGAAGGAGAGAGAACAGGAACCATCAGAGAGGAAGGAGGCAAGCTGCGGGGGGTTGGTGAAGGACTCAAGAGAACCACGATGCTCAAGTGGGGGGGGGGGCAGTCACTGTGTCCATTACTCAGGGGACCCAGCCTCGAAAAGGGTGCCTGGCGCCCATCAGGTGGTGTATCTTGGCAGCTAGAGGGCAGCCTGGTGGAGGTGGAGGGAGCAGATTATGAGACTGGAGGGACAGAGGGAGTCAAGGGTGTGAGACAGGGCTGTAGACGGCCCGCTCTTTCCTTTTTTAATTAATATTTTTAGTGCCTGGTATATCTATATGTGGGCTTCCCAGGTGGCGCAGTGGTAAGGAATCCGCCTGCCAATGCAGGAGACGTGTAGATGCAAGTTCAGTCCCTGGGTATGGAGGACCTCCTGGAGGAGGAAAGGGCAATCCACTCCAGTATTCTTGCCTGGAGAACTCCATGGACAGAGGAGCGTGGCAGACTACCGTCCATGGGGTTGCTAAGGTTGGGCACAACTGAGCACACACACACGCACATCATGTCTATGGTTTCCTGCTGCCTTTCCTCTATTTACATAAAAAAATAAAGTATCATTTACATACAGTAAAATTTACCCCTTTTAGTGAAAAATTCTGTAAGATTTGATACATGCATACAGCTGAGAAACTATCTTAAGATACAGGCTATTCTTTGGAATTCCCTCATACCCCTTTGTAATCAGTCCATATACCAACACCCCCACTTCCCAGGAGGTCTGCAGCCTCAGCAGCCTCCACCTGTTCTGCAGTTCTGAATGGAATCAGATGGTTTGTAGCCTTTTGAATCTGGCCCTGTGCTCTCAGCATGATGCCTTTCAGATTCATTCATGTGTGTGTATCACCATGTCCTTCCATTTCATGATGGAGTAGGATCCCACGTGGGATGTACTCCCACTTTCCTCAGCTGCTGGAAAACGTTGATCTTCCCAACCCAGGGTCTCCCTTACTGCAGGCAGATTCTTTACCATCTGAGCCACCCAGGAAACCTTTGAGTTCTTCCTACATGTTGGCAATCGTGAACAGAGCTGCTGTAAACACTCCTGTGCAGGTTTTTGTGTGAGCCTAAGTTTCCATTTTTCTAGGATGAATACCTAGAAGCCATCCTGACTCTTTTTATTTTTTTCCCAAACTTTAAACTTTTCATTTTGTATTGTGGTGTAGCCGATTAACAATGCTGTGGTAGTTTCAGGTGAACAGTGAAGGGACTCAGCCACACATACACATGTATCCTTTCTCCCACAAATGCCCCTCCCATCCAGGCTGCCACATGATATTGGGTAGAGGTCCATGTGCTATAAAGTTCCATGTCCTTGTTGGTTATTCATTTTGAACCAATGCTTTTTATTTTATTTAAAAAATTTTTATTATTTATTTATTTGGCTGTGCCAGGTCTTAGTTGCCACAGGATCTTTAGTCGAGGCATGTGGGATATAATACCTCGACCAGGGATTGAACTTGCTGCCCCCTCCCCCCAACCCTGCACTGGGAGCTTGGAATCTTAGCCACTGGACCACCAGGGAAGTCCTCCAATTCTTTAAACACTCTTAAGGGATGATGGGGGCCTTCCTGGTGTTCCTGCCATTGCAGGAGACACAGGGTTGATCCCTGGGTCGGGAAGATCCCCTGGAGAAGGAAATGGTTATCCACTCCAGTATTCTTGCCTGGAGAATTCCATGGACAGAGGAGCCTGGCATGCTACAGGCCATGGGGTCAGAAAGAGTCGGACACGACTTTAGCAACTGAACAAAAACAATAAATGGGTTGGTGGCCTGCATCTCCAGGTCCCCAGCTAATCACCTGCCTGTAACTGATGGGACATCCAGGGCCTGTCCCCCAACTCTGGCCCTCCCAACCCCAGTGTCAGAAGCCTTCTGGTTAGAATGCTGGTTCTGGCCTCTCCTCCAGCTGCCCCGATTCAGACCTCAAATGATTCTCACTCAGTCCCAGTGCCTGTCTTTGCATGTTCCTGAACACCAGGGGAAGGCTGCCGCTGCTGCTGCTGCTAAGTCGCTTCAGTCCTGTCTAACTCTGTGCGACCCCACAGACGTCAACCCACCAGGCTCCACTGTCCCTGGGATCCTCCAGACAAGAACACTGGAGTGGGTTGCCATTTCCTTCTCCAATGCATGAAAGTGAAAAGTGAAAGTGAAGTCACTCAGTCGTGTCCGACTCTCAGCGACCCCAGGGACTGAAGCCTACCAGGCTCCTCCATCCATGGGATTTTCCAGGCAATAGTACTAGAGTGGGGTGCCATTGCCTTCTCCGCCAGGGAAAGGCAGCCTTTCTCAATCCACAAAAGATTTCTTTCCACCCCTTGCTTATAATTGCTGAACCAAGAAAGGTGCCCAAGGACCCTTCCTTGAATGAAAAACTATGCCCTGGTGGCCTTAACTGGACCCATCTTAGTAGAGAAATGACCAGAAACTGTTATGAACATAATTTTTTCAACATCGTATAAAAACTTACATACAAAAAACAAGAACAATTTGTTGTTCAAATTATCTGCCTCTTAGATTCTACAGTGGAATTGTGCTATATTTGCTTCATCACATACACTTGATCCTCATTATTATTGGAGTCTGTATCTGCCAACTCGCCTGCTTGCTAAAATTTATTTGTAACCTCCAAGCTCATGCTCGCTGCACTTTCACAGCGGTTGGAGGGCATGTGCAGAGCGGTGTGAAATTTGAGTCAACCCACATGCTGGTTCCTGCTGAGGCTGAACAAGGCAATGCTTTGCCTTTTCGTTTCAGCTCATACTGTAAACAAGTCTCTTTCTCACAGTCTATTTGGTACCACATTTTTGTGCTATTTGTCCATAAGTTCACTGTGTTAGTGGTCCCCAAGGGCAGCACTGAGGTGCTGTTTAGTGTTCCTAAGTGCAGGAAGGCTAAGCTATGCCTCCTGGAAAAAGTATGTGTTGAATAAGCTTATAGTTATAGGGCTGTTGTCCAAGAGTTCAGTGCTAATGAGTCAATATAATTATGTAAGGTGTCTTTAAACAGAAGTAAATAAAACAAGGTTATATACTGATCTGTTGATGAAATTTTTGTGACCAGAGACTTAAAGGAATTTAACCCTGAATTTCTTTAAGAAGCAATGGCTTAGTACTTCCTCATTCAATATCTTATAGAAATATTGCAGACAGCGAGACTCAACTATATCAATTTACTTATCCATACATCAACTTTTGTTTTTGGATGCCTTCCTTTCAAAATAAATTACAGTCATCATTACCCATCACATCTAAATATTTCTGCACACAGATCATTGACTGGGGTTCAATATTTTATGGTGCCTTTAAAAAATATATTTTAAAATTTATTTTAAATTTGGCTGCATCGGTCTTAGTTGTGACAGGCACCCAGCATCTTCGTTGTGTAATGAGGACTCTGCAGTGCATGCTCTCCAGTTCTGGCCCTTGGGCTCCAGAGTGTGTGGGCCCAGTAGTCGTGGCGCAGGGGCTAGGTTGCTCCACAGCGTGTGAAATTTTAGTTATCCAACCAGGGATTGAACCTGTGTCATCTGCATTGCAAGACAGATTCATAACTACTCAGCCACCAGTGGTGCTTTGTAAAATTGAGAGGCCCAAATACAATGAAATGAACAAGTCGGTGCATCGTCTGAATTTTGAGCGGCTCAGAAACCTGTGTAACCCAATGCTCCTCAAGATATCAGACATCACCATCACTGTGGGAAGTTGAAGGTGGGCAATTTTAGGTTATCTGCCTCTCCAGATATCTGTTTATTTAAATGTCCTTAATTCCTCCTCACCACAAGAGGTCATACTTTCCAGTCAACTTTATTTTGTTTAATGGCCATATCAAAGTTCACATTGCTGTTAAATCCTAATATATTTTTATTTGAACTAAATTATGTGGTGTTCAATGGCTCAGTCCGACTCTTTGCTACCCCATGGACTGCAGCACGCCAGGCTTCCCTGTCCTTCACCATCTCCTGGAGGTTGCTCAAACTCATGTCGATTGAGTCAGTGATGCCATCCAACCACCTCACCCTCTGTTGCCAGCTTCTCCTCCTGCCCTCAATCTTTCCCAGTATCAGAGTCTTTTTCAGTGAGTTGGCTCTTTGCATCAGGTGAACAAAGTACCGTAGCTTCAGCTTCAGCATCAGTCCTTCTAATGAAGCTTCAGCGCTAATTTCCTTTAGCATTGACTGGTTTGATCTCCTTGCAGTCCAAGGGACTCTCAAGAGTCTTCTCCAGCACCACAGTTCGAAAGCATCAATTCCTCAGCTCTCAGCCTTCTTTATAGTCCCCCTCTCACATCCTTACATGACTACTGGAAAAGCCATAGCTTTGAACTAGTTTCTGCTTTCTACAAACTCAGTTCATGAAAGCAGAGGGGCAGGGCAAAGGAACATTTCTTAGGTTGTGGAAGGCTAATGGAGTCAAGCTCCTTTGGTGAGCAAAGGTTGTTCCAGCTGCAGGGCCTTTGTACTTGCTGTTCCCTCTGCCTGATGATTTTTGATAGGTGGGATCCTTTTTATCCTTCAGATCTCAGCTCACATGCTACCTCCCCAGAGATTGTGGCCATCCTGGCTACAGCAGCTTCTTTCTTGGTCTCACTCTATTTCCTTTAAAACACTGACCTCAACCTGTAATTACTATGTTTGTCTCTTCTTTGTTTATTGCATCCTCCCTTCCTCAGACTGTCACCTCGGGGAGGGCAGAGACCATGTCTGTCTTATTTACCGATATCCCCAGCCTGAAACACAGAACCCAACACGTGTTTGGGAGATAGATGTGCCCGGTGCCTGTGTACGCAGGCCAGTGAGGGGTGCCTCGGTGCTCCTTACTAGGCCTGAAAAGTCAAAGGCTGGTTTGGGACTCCCCAGTCTGAGTCCAGCAGGGTAAGGCTCCTTTCCAATGTGACTCCGGCACACACCAGGCTCTGCGCAACTGGCACGCACAGCTGTGCTGCACGGATGCCCTTTACTGCAGGCTCTCTCCTCCTATGTCTGGGTCCAATGGATGGGCTCAGGAAGGGAAACCAAGGCCCTGACGTGCCCTTAATCCCGTTTTGAACCCACAGGGTCTGGAGAGGAGCAAGGCCGCGCACCCTGCACAGGGCGGCGGCGGCGATGCCGGACCCCGCGGCGCACCTGCCCTTCTTCTACGGCAGCATCTCGCGCGCCGAGGCCGAGGAGCACCTGAAGCTGGCGGGCATGGCCGACGGGCTCTTCCTGCTGCGGCAGTGCCTGCGCTCGCTGGGCGGCTACGTGCTCTCGCTCGTGCACGAAGTGCGCTTCCACCACTTCCCCATCGAGCGCCAGCTCAACGGCACCTACGCCATCGCGGGCGGAAAGGCGCACTGCGGCCCGGCTGAGCTCTGCGAGTTCTACTCGCGCGACCCCGACGGGCTGCCCTGCAACCTGCGCAAGCCGTGCAACCGGCCGTCGGGGCTCGAGCCGCAGCCCGGGGTCTTCGACAACCTTCGCGATGCCATGGTGCGCGACTACGTGCGCCAGACCTGGAAGCTGGAGGTGAGAGCGAGGGGTCCGAGGGGCAGGCCCTGGGGGAGCTTGGCCAGGGCGGGTCTTTGTGGGAGGGGCTTGGGGCGGAGCCGGAGGGGCGAGCCTCGAGAAGGTGGGGCCGGGGCGGGCGGGCCCTGGGGCGAAGGAGCAATGGGACGTGGGGAGAGCGGCGCTGTGCTTTGCTGCGCCCGTTTTAGATGCTAGAGGGGTGGGCCTGGTTGGGAGCAGGACCTGGGAAAAGACCTCGGAGGCAGGGGCCTGAGCGATGCTATGATGCTTATCCGAGGCGAAGTGGAAGTCGGGGAAAGTTGAGGTCGCTCTGAGTCCGGAACGGACGAGGTTGGGAGGGGAACCCAAGGAGCCGGGGCTTGGGCTGGAAGCGGGGTCCAGGAGAGGGTGGTGGGAGCAGTGCCTCGGGGTAGGCTGGCCGGCAGGGGCAGTGGCTTGTGGTCTTCGACAGCCTGCACTGCCCGATTACCAGTGTCAGGCCTTCAAGTGGGAGATGAGAGTGGAGCCCACTAGAAGGCGGGGCCTGGGCCGTGGCCTTTGCGCCAGGCCTGGATGGATTGGAGCGGGACCGCGGAGATGAGAGGAGGGGTGGGCTGTCCTCATCAGCCCAAAAGACTTATGTCCTATGCCGGGGTCCAGCCCCGGCGGGGTCTGAGGGTCTTGAGGGATGAGTGGCGTCAGCGGAAGAACTGAGCTGAGTCGGTGTGTGGTGATGAAGCAGTCTCTCTTTATTGCTGTTAGTTTTGTAAGGTGATGGGGAAGTCTCTCACTTTGTTTATGTTAGTTTACAGTTTTATAGCCAAAAAACATCCCCATTACATCACAACTATTCTATGCAATCTTTTGTTTTCTGCCTACCATCAACAACTTTAACGTTAAGCTCATTTTCCTTGCAAAAGGTCGGATTTCTGCATAATTAGACTTAACAATAGTATGTTTACCATTTGAATGTCTCTAGCATACTTCAGATAAGTACATCAATCTAAATAGAAAGGTTACATTTCTCTTATTAGGTGCTGTTATGGCCCTTTAATGGGCAGGGGCTGGGGGGTGCAGAGTTGACGATAAGAAAATAAAGGAAGAGAGAAAAGAGAGAGAGAGAGAAATGAATAGAGACATGGGGACCAAGACTCTGATGGAGTAAAGGTGTTTATTCAGCATAATGTGGGCATACATATACAGTCTTACAAGATAGCCTTTTCAGCAAAGATAAAAATCTTGCAACTTATCCAGGAAACATAGGGCTAGAATCCATCTCAAAGAGAGGGGGTTGTAAAAAACTCACTTTCCATATCAGAGAGGGAAGAAGGCTGTAAAAGGTTACTTTCCTTTAAGAATGTATGCATTTCTTTTGTCCCCGGGAAAGGTGTGCCTCTCCACTCATCTCTGAATATTCAGGGATTGATAAGGGACATCAAAAAACAGCACACAGGAAGCCTCCTGCCAAATGTTCCCTGACAAGGTGCAACTATATATAAGCTAGAAAGAGCTTGAAACTATTAACCTATTTTGGTTTTTACAAGGAAAGAGAAAAGAAGACAAAGAGACAGTTTAGCAGCACTGCTTTAACAATGAAACCCTATTAACCTTACAACTACTAAAAGGAATTCCTATGTCTACACTACCCTAAAGCAATCAGTGTCTCCAACTCTGCCGGCCACAGTTATGAGCATTCCTAAGTCCCATTCCAGTCTGGTTTTTTCGAGGAAGGGAGCCTCTTCTGTGGAGTGGTCGGGGGAGTGGGATGTGGAAAGGTGACCCAAGTACGAGCCCTTCTGGTGGTGGCTTTGCCATGACCCCCAGAGAACTCTTGGTAAACTCCCCAGTAACTAGTAGGAGGTATAGTAATCTATTTAAATGTCCCTTATTCCTCCTTAGTCCTCGGGAAAGGGAATCTGCCCTCCCAGATCCTCTGAGGGAAATAAGGTCTGAGGGAATTATCTCAGGATGAATTTTTTCTAACTGGGACTGATCTGAGACGAGCTAAAACATAAACAGATGAGCATAAACAGAACTTCCCAAGAAAAATACCAGGAGGGGCCTTGCCTTGGGATGCCCCAAAGGAAAATCCACTTTGCAGTTTCCTTCTCAGTCTCGTGACTTTGTCATCCGAGTGAGGGGGCATCCTGATGGCTCCCGGCAGTCCTAGGCGCGCCTGAGTTGGGAATGTCCAGGAGATGGAAGAGGGGTCCTGTAGCGCGCACTTAACGACGCTTACACGTCTTCTTCACCCTCCCTTCCCCAGGGCGAGGCCTTGGAGCAAGCCATCATCAGCCAGGCACCCCAGGTGGAGAAGCTCATTGCCACGACAGCTCACGAACGGATGCCCTGGTACCACAGCAGCCTGACGCGCGAGGAGGCCGAGCGTAAACTCTACTCTGGCTCCCAGACCGACGGCAAGTTCCTGTATGTGGGGCTTGGGGCCTGGGGTTTTGGGGGGGTGAGACTGGGGTGGACCTCAGTGTGCAGGTGGGTAATGAGGGGGTGTGCCTGTGCTCACAAATGCTAGTGACTCCAGAGTTGGGCGGCCTGGGTTGAAAGCCAGTCTGCTACTTAGCAGCTGGGCTCGCTGGGCAAGTATTGAACTCCTTGCTTGCATTAACTCTTCTGCATTCATCAAATATTTACCAAATGCCTACTATGTGCCAGGCACTGTTCCAGGCATTGAGGACGTGGCAGTGCACAAGACAGACACAAATCCAGTGTCCTTAAGGAGCAGGCAGACAGAAAATGAGGAATCACTAAAACGCAGAGTATGTCAGATGGTAGCAAGTGCCATGTGTGGAGCTGGGGAGGGGGTTGCAAGCTAAGCTTGGCCAGAGAAGGTGACTTTTGCGTAAAGAACCGGAGGTGATAAGTGGGCTGTGAGCTCTCTGGGAAGTGTTCCTGGCAAGTACTCAGACCAGCAGGAGGTTCTTGGCATGTTCCAGAAGCAGTGAGGCCAGTGTGTTTGGAGCCGAGTAAGTGACAGCTGGAGTGGGAGGGCTTCCCCGGTGGTGCTAGTGGTGAAGAATCTGCCTGCCAATGCAGGAGACATACGGTACGTGGGTTCGATCCCTTGGTTGGGAAGATCCCCTGGAGAAGGAAATGGCAATCCACTCTGGTATTCTTGCCTGGAGAATCCCATGGACAGAGGAGCCTGGCAGGCTACAGTCCATGGGGTCACACAGAGTTGGACACAACTGAAGTGACTTAGCATGGAGTGGGAAGGGTGAGGCCAGGGAGGTGACTTTGACTTTGACCCTGAGTGAGGTAGGAGCTCTGAGGCAGCATTGAAACTGCTCTGTGGATGATGATAGTACTAACCAAGGATCTGTTAGGGGAATACACCAATTAATATGTGTTAAGCAGTCTTAAACAGAAGAGGGGGACAGAAGTTGAGATGGCAGGATGGCATAACCGATGCAATGGACAGGAACTTGGACAAACTCTGGGAGATGGTGAAACAGGGAAGCTTGGTGTGCTGTAGTCCATGGGGTTGTGAAGAGTCGGACATGACTTGGTGACTGAACAGCAACCAGCAAAAGTCAAGCATCTGGCGTATACTAAAAGTGCACTGAATGTTAGTATACGTGGGTACATGTGGTATCTCTGCCTGAGCCTGGGCCATGGCTGAACCATATGGCTGCCTATGAGTTAGTTCTTATGAAGGAGTCTGTCTAAAGCTATTTACAGCCCTGTGCTGGGGCTGCTGCTTTCTGGTCAGGTCCTGGGTTCCTCTATCAAGCAGATGCTATCCAGATGTCAGCTGAGGTCACTCTGGTCTCGCGATACAGAGAAAGTTGGTGCCTGTCTCTTTCCTATGGCCTCAGGAAGCAAAGCATCCTCCCCTAAGATGTGAATTCTTGAGGGCCTCCCTTCTCAAGGTCTCTTCTTGGCCCGAGATCCTACCTGGCTGAATCGTTGCTCTCATGCACCTCCCCCAGGGCTATCCCACTTGGAGGAACTGACCTTTTCCCCTTGATTTGCCCTCCCCTGTGAGGCCTGAGCATGTGCACCAGATTATCTGCAGGGATTCCTCTACAAGATTGTTGTAATAATAATAAAATATTATTGTCAAATAATACAATATTTTTTTCCCACCGTGAATAACAAAGCCAGACTGTAAATTGAAGTGGAGTTTGCAAAGCTTCGGAGAAATTCCTGAATGCATGTTATAGATAATACTCAACTGCAAAGATGGCTTCTGAACAACTTAAATCTATTTTCTAAGACTGAGGCTGAGGGAGCTAGGATCTGGATATGGTAGAGACTTGAGGCTGATGCTGGGTTTCAGAAATAGATGGGGCAGTGATATTATGAGGGACATGAGTCAGGGAGGGAAATGTTGAGACCAAGAACTGCTACAATGAGCCAGACTCCTGGACAATTAGGCAAGGCATGCTCTGAACAGAAGCTGTCGTAGGCTCTTCTTGTGGTTCCTGTCATCAATAACTGCTTTCTCAATATGTGGATAGTTAGGGACTGAAGGTCAAAGCTGTAGGCACAAAATCTCATGAAGGAACACCCCTGGTTCATCATGATGCCGGGGATAAGCCCAGGACTGGTCTAGTTCTGCAATGAGGGTGCAGGTGTGATGGAAAGTCCCAGGCCCCTGTGGCCAGGAATCAAGACCAGGGCCATACTTGTCACTGACCACTCTTCAGAGCTGCTGGCAAATGGATGGAATTATACGGAATACTCTTTGCTGCCAAAGCTCACTTCCTTTCTGCCTATGCAGCATTTGTGGTCCTGATTGATTCAGCTGAAAAAGATACGTGAACTCTGGAAAGGGCCTTCACAACGATATCATTACATGTTTCTTAATGGACCACAAGCCCCTTTGGGAATCGTACTGAAGCTGAACACTACTTATAATCCCCAACACATGTTTACCCCCAAAGATTCTGCAGACAGTTATAAGAGATCATAGGCTTCCCTGGTGGTTCAAACAGTGAAGAATCTACCTGCAATGCAGGAGAGGCAGGTTTGATCCCTGCGTGAGGAAGATCCCCTGGAGAAGGGCATGGCAACCCACTCCAGTATTCTTGCCTGAAGACTCCTGTGGACAGAGGAGCCTGGCTGGCTACAGTCCATGGGGTCACAAAGAGTCAGACACAGCTGAGTGGCTCACAATTATGTGAGATCATGGTTAATCCCAAACCTCATTTTTGAAGCCCTTTTCAGGATAAGAACGTCTGAGTTAGCTCTGTTCTTTCATTTTACATGTGAAGAAACTGAGGTACACAGAGGAGAAGCAACTCGCTGGAGGTGCACGTAGAATCTGTTACAGGGCTGGGTGTCAGTCCCATGTAGCAGTCAATTGTAGGGTCAGAAATGGGTTTACATCCTGGCTCCATCCCAAACCAACTGTGCAGTTGAGGCAAGAGATTGTAATCTCCTTGAAGCTCAGCTTCCTCATGTGCAAAATGTGGGTAATATAGCACAAGGTGGGTATCTTGTGGAGAACGTGGTGAAGATGAAAGGACAAATATTGAAGACCTGAGCAAGTATATTCATGAATGGTAGCTTATTTTTATCACCATTATCAGGTTCCATGTATTATTTTGTAACTATTTATCTATTTTTGGCTGTGCTGGGTCCTCATTGCTGCACTGGGCTTTTCTCTAGTTGCAAAGAGTGGGGGCTACTCACTAGCTCTGGTGCGTGGCCTTCTCATTGTGGTGGCTTCTCTTGTTGCAGAGCACAGGCTCTAGGGTGCCTGGGCTTCAGTAGTTGTGGCATGTGGCCTCAGTAGTGGCAGCTCCCAGACTCTAGAGCACAGGCGCAATAGTTGTGGCGCATGGGCTTAGTTGCTCCATGGCATGTGGGATCTTCTCAACTCAGGGATCAAACCCGTGTCTCCTGTATTGGCCGGCGGATTCTTTACCACTGAGTCACCAGGGCAGCCCTCTATATTCTATTTTAAAAGTGGAGATAGAAGTTGATATGTTAGTCTGTACCTCTGGTTTTTAAGTTCAGGTTTGAACTTCAAGGACAGGGAACTGCCACCGACTGGTGGATTTTTAGTAAACAAAGTAGAATTTGTGGTATTGAAATGTATTTGGTGAACACACCGGTGTCTTTGCCCATAGCGGACTGGTGGCTATTCTTTTGTGAACGCTCATGTCTCATCCCAAAGACAGTGTATCAGTCAGCCTGGCTGCTGGGGTCCAGCCCCAGTGGGTCCAGGGGTCTTGAGGGATGAGTGGCGTCGGCGGAAGAACTGAGCTGAGTCGATGTGTGGTGATGGAGCAGCCTCTTGTTTATTGTTGTTGGTTTACAGTTTTATAGCCAAAAGACATCCTCATTACATCATTACATCACCTATCATTCTATACAATTTTTTGTTTTCTATCTTCCATAGCAACCTTATCATTGAGCTCATTCCCCAATCTATCATGAAACATTCCCCTTATAGAAGTCACATTTCTATGTAATTAGATTTAACAATAGTATATTTACCATTTGAATGTCTTTAGTATACTTCATTAAATCGTGATAAGTACATCAATCTAAGTAGAAAGGTTACATTTCTCTTATCAGGTACAACTATGTAGAAGCTAGAGGGAAGGGCTTAAGCTTGAAACTGTTTTATTCTAGTAACCTACTCTGGTTCTTACTAGGAAAGAGGACAAAGAAACAGTTTAGAAAAGGGAAAGAGGACTAAGACAGTCTAGAAAGAGGAAAGAGGACTAAGAGACAGTCTAGCAGCACTGCTTTAGCAATAAAACCCTACTAACCTTATAGCTACTATAATGAATTGCTATGTCTACATTATCCTAAAGCAATCAATATCTCCAACTATGCTGGCCACAGTTTTGAGCATTCCTAAGTCCCATTCCAGCCTGATTTCTTCAAGGAAGAGAGCCTCCTCCGTGGAGTGGTCAGGGGAGTGGGAGGTGGAAAGGTGACCCAAGTACGAGCCTTTCTGGTGGTGGCCTTGCCATGACTCCCAGAGAACTCTTGGTAAACTCCCCAGTAATGAGTAGGAGGAGGAGTAATCTATTTAAGTGTCCCTTTCATTCTTCCTTAGCCCGCAGGGAAGGTGATTCACCTTCCCAGATCCTCTGGTCGATAAGGTCTGGGGGGATTATCTCAGGAGAATTCTTTCCAATTGGGACTGACCTACTGAGATGAGCCAATGTTCCAAGCATGGACAGAACTCCCAAGAAAAATACCAGGGGGTGCCTAGCCCGGGATGCCCCGATAAAGAAAGTCAGCTTTGCAGTTTCTTTCTTAGTCTCATGACCTTGTCATCCGAGCACGGGGGCATCCTGACGGCTCCCGGCACCTTGCTGTGTAACAAACCAACCTAAAGTGCTGTAGCTTAAAACACCAGTTGTTTATTCATTCTTGATTAAGTGGGTTGGCCCTTTGGGCTTAGTTCAGCTGGGTGGTTTTTCAGCTGGTTTCTTTAGCACTTGTTTCTGTGGTCACAGCTGGAGGGCTGACTGGGGTGTGGGGTGTGGGGTGTGGGATGGCCTCACTCACAAGTCTGGCAGCTGGCAGGCTGGGGTGCCTCGGTTCTCCTTTGTGTGGCTCCTCCAGCAGGCTAGCATGGACTCATTCTTGTGGTGGTTGCAAGGTTGCCAGGAAAAGCAAGAAAGGGCAGGCAAGCCCCAGTGCTCAACCACTTTTCAAGCCTCTTCCTGTGTCCTGTTTGCTAATATTTTATTGGCAAGTCATGTAGTCAAGCCCTGATTCAAAACATATAGAACTAGAGCCCATCTCTTGATGGGAAGAAATGCCTAATATTGTGGCTGTATTTTTTTTTTTTTTTTCAATATTCCACACACGTTTGCAGGTGAGTGGCTGGGCACTGAGTTTTTGTTTTCAGTTCAAAAATCTTAAGACTTTGAACTTACGAGGTATTTTCACTTCTCAAAAGGAGAGAACTAGAAATTAGAGGCCATTACCTCCAGGCCAGCCTACCAGTCTAGTTATGGAAGCTCCTTCCTTTCTGTGGGACATTTGCATTTCTTAGTCTGTTGTAGGATTCTCTTCCTTGACTTTGGTGCTCCCCTGTTGCCTCCCAACATACCCTGTTTCCTGTCTCTCCAGGTGTCCCCTGGAGAGAATATTGTGAGCTAGCCTGGGAACCATGTCAGCCTTCATATTGAATTGTTCTTTGGGGAATTTGCTATCTGGGAATGGATGGGATATTCACAGTCACCCCTCCATTCTTCACTCAGGTTTTGCCATGGAGATTTAAGGGATATTTCTCTGTCCCTTTGGCCTAAGGAAGGGTTGCAAGGTAAACTCGCATCTGTCTTGTTCACCACTGGACTCCTACCCTTAGAACAGTGCCTGGCTTGTGCTCAAGATTTAGTAAATATTTGTCCGTTGAATGGATATCCACGGGCAGGACCCAAGCCCTGAGAGTGTTCGGTCTGAGGGTACCCACATGGCTTATCCCATGACTGTTTCCTGCTGCATGCTGCTGGCCGACTCTTGTGTAGCTCAGTTCAATCCTCTAGGTTATTGGTCAGTTCTTGCAGCTCCCACCGTGCTAGAGACCCCAGAAACAGCTGCCCTCCCTCCTCTGCTGGAAACCTGAACTTCACCTTGGAATGGAACCTTGAGCCAGGAGGCGGACTAGTTTAATGGGATGAGAGGATGCAGGGTGCCCTCAACTGGCCTGTGTGCATCCATGTACATGTGCATGGTTGGACAGGTTCTTACTGCACAAAGACACCGTCTTTGAGGGGCTCCATTCCCATTCATAGACATGGAAGATTTTAACATTCATTTTGACAAATCTCCAGAAGAGTACAATCAAGGGTCTCATTCTGTTAAAGGTCACCTGTTGCGATAATTGATGAGTCTGTTGTGATGATGAGGTGACGTGTTCTGATTTGTATGAAGGTGCCCTGTGATCTAGCCATGGACCTATGCTTACCTTTATCACTCAATGTATAGAAATGGCTTTGCCTCCCCAGGAGAATGGTCTTAAGGCTGTGTGTCCCCCATGAGTGGCTCTGTGTCCACCCCAGATGGAAAAATATCCCACCATGAGTGGCCAGCTGTCTTCCTCCACCCACTTGTGGCCGAGTGTCTAGCCATGGGTGGCGTGATGTTGAGCCACGGAGAACCAGGTGTCCGCAGTGTATAGCCAAGTGTTCCCCCTGAATGGCCAAGTATCCAGCTGGGGGTGGCTGAATATTAAGCTATGTAGGGCTGAATATCCACCACAGGTGGCCCAGTATTCCCCTGTGGATGGCCCCATGCCTGTGCTTGGACGACTATGAACATGGTCCTCCTCTTCTCTGGTCGCCCCTCCCCCAGCCCCGCCCAGAGTCTGTTACCAGTAGGTCTGGAGGTCAAGTGGGGTCTGACCTTGGTTCCCACAACCCCTGCCCACTTCTCCATGAGGCTCTGGGGTGCAGAGCCCGTAGGGTATGTGCGTGGGAACTGAATTCCATTAGGAGGGAACCACCAGGGGCCCAGGTGGTTGTCAGGGTGACACCCTCTCCTCCTGCCAGGCTGAGACCCCGGAAGGAGCAGGGCACGTACGCGCTGTCTCTGATCTATGGGAAAACTGTGTACCACTACCTCATCAGCCAGGACAAGGCGGGCAAATACTGCATTCCCGAGGGGACCAAATTTGACACACTCTGGCAGGTAAGCCACCCACCCGCCCTGCTGTAGGGGAGAGGCTGTTTGGGGAGGGCTCAGGCTCCTGGAGAAGGGGGGAGTCCCAGCCCTGACCCCACCCCCCATAGCTGGTGGAGTACCTGAAGCTGAAGGCTGATGGACTCATCTACTGCCTGAAGGAGGCCTGTCCCAACAGCAGCGCCAGCTCGGGTGAGTGGGGCAGCGGTGGGGGTGGGGCGGGAGACCGGAAACCGCGGCTCCGCCTCCTCACCGCCCCTTCTGCTCCCCCAGGGGCCGCTGCTCCTACACTTCCCGCCCACCCGTCCACATTCAGCCAGGTGAGTCAGGGGCCTCCCAGAGTTGGGGCCTTGCGGATGGGGCACAGTGGACGATGGGTCCTGTTCCCAGGGTGGGACTTGGCAGGGAACAGAGGAAGGTCCCCCAGCACTGTCCCTGGGGGTCCTCAGAGGATGTGGGCCCCTGAGATGGGCTGGTGCCCCGGCTCAAGCCCTCCTGACCCCATGATTTTTAGCCTCAGAGACGGATCGACACTCTCAACTCAGATGGATATACCCCTGAACCAGGTGAGCCGGCAGAGGTGAAGGTGTGTGGGGGTTCGCGTCAGGCTGAGATCGGGATCCTGGCTAGGCCCTGGGGTGTGTCAGGGGAGGGACCTAGGCCAGGCCTGACCTCTGGCAGTGGGCTGGGTTGCCCTGTACAGAACGTGCCTACAGGTGTCCATGTGGGCATACGTATCATGCCTGCCTGCGTGTGTGTGCCTGGGGGCATGCTGACACACAGGGGAGTACACCTGGACATGCCCAGGCAACCTCGGGCATAGAAACACATCCATTAAGTACCTACTGTGTGCCATTTTATGCCCTAGCACACTGAGTGTGTGAGCTTTGCAGAATCCTCCTGACAAACCACAAGAGATGGTGATGGTCATTATTCTCACTTTACAGAAGAGAGAGGAGGGCAGGAACTGTCGGGTCCCACAGCGAGCCAGGGGTGGAGCTGGGATTTGAACTTAGGAAGAGAGACTCCACAGCCCACATACCTAAAATGCCTGCCACAGAAGCTCGTGTGTCTCATGTGTGGATGCAAGCCTGTGCACGCAGAGACTCACCAGGAGTCCTTGTACACATGGCTGTGTGGTTCACAGGTAGACAAGGGTGGGCAAGACGCGTGTGCACATGCGTCAGTGCACACACACGCACAGACGTGCACATGCAGCTGGCACACTGATGGTTGCTTGTGTAGACACACTTAGGACCCCTATCACACACCAAGAGTGAGTTTGTGGGTGCACATGTGTGAACACGCAGGGGCACATGTCTGTGCACACATGTTACATGTGCACAGATGTGGCTTCACAGTTGGCGCGGCCAGGGGCACACACGTGTGCACACACACACACATGCTCTGCACGGGGCGACTCGTGCCTTGTGGCGCGTGTGCCGGGTGGGTGCCAAGGCTGCTCTGTCCTCCTCCCACTCCTGACTCGGGCGTGCACACCTGTGTGTGTGTGCCCAGCACGGTCAGTGTCCTCAGAGAAGCCGCGAACGATGCCCATGGACACCAGTGTCTATGAGAGCCCCTACAGCGACCCCGAGGAGCTCAAAAACAAGAAGCTCTTCCTGAAGCGTGAGAACCTCCTCATGGCTGACATCGAACTTGGCTGCGGCAACTTTGGTTCAGTACGCCAGGGCGTCTACCGCATGCGCAAGTAAGTGCCCACCTTGGCTGGGGCACCACTGCGGGTGGGACAGAAGGGGCATGGCCTCTCCAGGCCTTGTTGAGTGGAGCCAGGATGAGACTTCAGATCAACTGTGAGGGGGGCTTACCTGGCAGAGTTCAGGACAGTCCCGAGAGGGAGTGAGGGGAGCTGGCCAGGGGCAGGGAGAGTTTGGGCTAGCTGCAGTTGCCATGGAGTCCTTGGCTGATCTAGGGGAGCTGCAGAGGGGCCAACCCTGGTCTCCTCCATTGATTGGTCAATGGATACACGCTGGTCATTGGATATAGGCTGCCCCAGGGAGGGTGAAACTGAACCAGTTCTTTTTGGTGAGGGTCAGTTCCTGGTGAGGGGCTTGGCTGTGAGCTCTGAGTGACAGGGAGGTCTAGGCGGCAGGCCACAGCATCCACTACACAAGTCTGGGGAGAAGAGAGGCAGGTCCAGTGGGGATGAGGGAGTGATCCAGGCCCGCACGGGCTCAGGCGGTGCCCTTCCATGTGTCACGGCAGGAAGCAGATCGACGTGGCCATCAAAGTGCTGAAACAGAGCACGGAGAAGGCGGATAAGGACGAGATGATGCGGGAGGCACAGATCATGCACCAGCTGGACAATCCCTACATTGTGCGGCTCATTGGAGTCTGCCAGGCCGAGGCCCTCATGCTGGTCATGGAGATGGCCGGCGGTGGGCCCCTGCACAAGTTCCTGGTCGGGAAGAAGTGAGTCCCTGGGCTGGTGGGGTGTTTGGGACTGGGGGCTGAGCCTATCTACCCAGAGGTGTGCTCCACACTCATTTCCCCATGTTGGTAGACACAGTGAGGCCTGCCACCCACACTTACACCCCTGACAGAGATGATCTCAAGTTTGAGTTTCAGCTCTTTCACTAACTCTTGTGAATCCAGGCAGGTCTCTTAATTCGTCTGTGTCTCAGTTTCTTCATTTGAAAAACTGCGATGCCCCCTCCAGGGGCCCTTGAAGTCAGATGAGTTGATAAAGTGCTCAGAACAGGGCCTAGCACTTCTTGTAGGAGCTTTGTAAGTGTTAGCTCTGTTGCTTCTGCCACCCCAGCTCTCTCTGCCAATTCAAGATCCACTGTGATGGTTGATTGCCTTTGACCTAAAGCAGGGTCAGAAAACTGCAGCCAGGTTTGTTTTGTATAGTTTGACTTTGCATTTTCAAAGGTCTCCAAAAAAAAAAAAGACTATGTGATAGAGACCATATGTGTCCTGCAAAGGCTGAAATACTTACTCTCTGGCCCTTAGAGAAAAAAATACAAAGAAATTGCAGTTTCATTTGGTTTCCTCGTGCCTCAAACTCTTACCCTTATGACAGAATCTTTTGTATTCATGGAGGCACGTGGCCTTGAACCTGAGGGCTCACTGAAGCACGTGCCTTCATGGGTCCCAGCTCAGGTACTCACTTACTCCACAGGTGTTTCCTGGGCAGTTTCTCTGTGTCGGGGACTATTACCAACACTTGGGATTATCACTGAAGAGAGAGACAAAGTTCTTTGCCCTTATTCTGGTTGAGGAAGAGAAGCTTTAATAATAATTATAATAAAGTATATAGTGTCAGGCTGGGAGGTGAGAAGTGAGGATGTGAGGTTTCTGCAAATTGAGGGAGGCAGCCAAGTGCAGCTGTAGAGGAAGAGTGGGCGGCTGGTGCAAAGGCCCTGAGGTGCCTAGAGTGGTGGAGGAACCATGAATTAGGGCCCTGAGGCTGAAGCTGAGGCGCACAGGAAGGGGGAGAGGTGATGTGGGCAGGGGTGTGGTAAGGTGGATGACGCGTGAGCTTGTTGAACATTTACCTTGAGTGAGGTGAGAGCTGTGGGGGCTGTGAGCAGAGGAGGAGAGGTGGGACCTGCGTCCAGTGTGTGAAGGACAGGCCATGGCGGGTGAGGGCGGAGGTGGCTGTTCAGGTCTAGGCTGGTAATGATGGGGGCTGGACCAGGGTGGCAGAAGCAGACGTGGAGAGAAGTTGGGGAATACTGGAGGAATTCTGAAGGCAGAGCTGCCAGGGTTTGCTGATGCATTGACTACTGCGTGTGAAAAAGAGGAGCTGAGGGCAGGCTTGAGTACTTGAACAGATGAAAGGGAAGTGTGTGTGTGTGTGCACCTGTGAACAGTCAGAAGCTTGACTGTATCTTTATTATCTTAGAGATACCCAGGAGACTCCCTGAGGGCTAAGTCTGGGGATCATGGTGCGTAGAATTTAAAGCCTGAATGAGGGCAAAAGTTTGTGCCTGTTTTGTTCACACACTGGATGTGTCCCCACCCCATGCCTAGCACACAGTGGTTGCACAATAAGCTCCTGTTGAACTGAGGCTCAGCTGGATTAGACTTGGGCTTTGCCCCCCTTCGGGACTTGGGCGTCCTCTCCCAGCTGCTCCCCCTTCCCCCTCACCCTAGGGAGGAGATACCCGTCAGCAATGTGGCAGAGCTGCTGCACCAGGTGTCTATGGGGATGAAGTACCTGGAAGAGAAAAACTTTGTGCACCGTGACCTGGCGGCCCGCAACGTCCTACTGGTCAACCGGCACTACGCCAAGATCAGCGACTTCGGTCTCTCCAAGGCCCTGGGTGCCGACGACAGCTACTACACCGTGAGCCCCCGGCCCTGGATGCCCAGGTGGAGGAGGGTTGGGGTGGAGGGTCCCCAAGCCCTCTCTCAGCATTATCTCCCGCCCCCCAGGCCCGCTCAGCCGGGAAGTGGCCACTCAAGTGGTATGCGCCTGAGTGCATCAACTTCCGCAAGTTCTCCAGCCGCAGCGACGTCTGGAGCTTCGGAGTCACCATGTGGGAAGCCTTCTCTTACGGGCAGAAGCCCTACAAGGCAGGCTTGGGCAGAGGCGGGTGGTTGGCTGGGTGGGAGGGGGGACTGGGGGAGGGAGCCCTGATTACTCACACGTGCACTCGACTTTGGTTTGAGCAGAAGATGAAGGGCCCGGAGGTCATGGCCTTCATCGAGCAGGGCAAGCGGATGGAGTGCCCACCAGAGTGTCCCCCAGAGATGTACAAGCTCATGAGTGATTGCTGGACCTACAAGTGAGTGCCAGCGGGTGGGAGGGTACCTGGGTGAATTGACACCTGGGCCTGGGGCAGGAGGCTGTGGTGTCCGACAGTCAAGCATCACTCTTCCCACCCAAAGACCCACGCAGTTCATGGCCTTTCCAACCCACAGTACCTTTATTCCCCGCATCTGTACTAAGCTCTTCAACACATTGACCTTACAATGCTCTAGCACCCCAACACCCTACCTGTGGACACCCTGGGCTCCAGCATCTAAAACCTCAGTCCCCCTCAGCCAGCAGTTCAGCAATCCTGCAAGATTCAAACAAGTCAGTATTGTTACCCAAAATATGACACGAATACTCAGGGCATGGGGTAATATTCCATTGTATAATATAATTCCTTTTCCCCATCAGCCAACACCTAGTTGCCCATTCAGGTCAACACTGAAGCCCCCAAATATTCAATATCCCCCACCTCCATCTGCTTGAAGTCCAGTGCTTGAACACCCTAACCCCTAACACCATCAGCATCTCCACTTCCAAGCAGAGGTAATAATGTGTACCCAAACAAGCTGTGACCCTTCACTCATCATGCAATGCTTAGGCATTCCAATATCTGATCCCTTTACTGCCCCAACGTCAATCATTCCACTGGACAACACCTGTCACACTGACACCCACATCCCAGCAATCCAATACATAGACACCCTATGTATGTTGGGTGATGGTACAGGACAGGGAATCCTGGCATGCTGCAGTCCATGGGGTTGCAAAGAGTCGGACAGGACTGTGCGACTGAAGAACAAATTTATGATAAAATAGTAACAAATGATCAGATCATTCCTACTCCAGTATATATTAAGCCAGCCTCTATCAGGAAACGCTCAATACACCAGCACCTCAGTATCCAAAGAGACTGGTGTCTAACACTCCAACACAATTAATGGATATTTCACACACAGTACTGTTAATACCTGGAATCTCCACTAGATGAACCCACCCCCCTCCACACTCCAATATTCCTTTCCATTCCAGGCAGCATACTTGCATCCATGTGAGCCCACACCTAGCACCCAAGTACCCTGCCCAAATACACACGCTCAGAACTTCAGCACTCAGTGTCCCGGCTCCCTGGAGTCACATTGTCACCCTAACGCCCAGTGAGCTCTTATTTCTAAGTCTCCAGCAGTCAGGACTCGGTATATGCTTCCTGTCCATCCTGTGTGTCAGCCCTTCTTTTACGCCAGAGGGCAGCCCCTGAATTGCAGCTGAATTACACGCAGGAGATCCACCCCCATCACCCAATAACCCCTGCCCCACTGCTTTCTGAGCCTCGTGCTTGCCCACCCACTAGCTGAAGTTGGGTTCCGGGGGTGTGGTCAGCCGCCTGGATCTCCACTCTCCCTCACAGGTGGGAGGACCGCCCGGACTTCGCCAGAGTTGAACAGCGCATGCGCACCTATTACTACAGCTTGGCGAGCAAGGCAGAGGAGCCCGCCGGTTGTGCAAATGGGGTTGAGGCTGCGTGTCCGTGAGCTCCAGCCGGTCCAGGGCCTGCGGCCCCCACGCCCCCAGCTTTCCCTCCTGTGCCCTCAGCTCTCTCCCGAGACCGCCAGGCTGGGCCCGGCTCAGTTTCTCTCTGGCCCACATTGGTCTAGCGTTGCCAGCCTGGTCACCTGGCCCCTCTGGCTGGGGCAGGAAGCAAGACCTGGGGAAGATGGTCCAGGACTGGAATCTACGGGGGAGCCCTGAGCTGAGAGGGTGTTGCTCTTACAGCCGGGACCCTCCTTCCTCTGGGTCCAGAAAGCCAGACTCTGGGAGTCCTCAGGCTGGAGACCTGTAATCATTGGAATAAACTCCAGCTTCTCCCTTGTTTGGGATCCCTCATCTTTCTGGGGTGGGGCTGGGAGGACCAGGAAAGTGTCAATGCAAGGGGTCCATGAGAAGTGCCTGAAGCAGCTGGTTTTGTGTGGGTCTAGGGGCTGGTTTTCCCACCCCTCTGCCCTGGGAACATGTTCCTATGAGTTGGGGGTCTGAGGGAAGTGAGCCTGGGGGCTGAGGGGCCAGGGGCACTGCTGACCCCAGCTTCCCGACGACTTTCGTGGACAGTGTGAAATAGGTGCTGCCTGTGTTCACTGCGTGTGAGCCATCGCCTGCAGAGACTTAAACACCCTGCTGGCACCTCCCCCAGCCATGCCCCAACCCGCGTTTTTCAAGTTTCTTCAGGTGATTCCAGCATTCTGTCCCGCCTACCCAGCTGCCCAGGCAGCCACAGCTGGGACCCTTTATCAACCTGATGCCCCGTGTGTGGACTCAGTCCCAGCTCAATCCCGCTCCAGAGAAGACCCGTCTCCAGGCCCTTGCTGCCTCAGTTTCCCCACGCGGAGATTTGGGGTGCTGGAGCTCAGAACCCAACCCTGCCTCTTTCTTCTGGACTCACTCCCCCTCATCCTCAGCCGGCCCTGTGCTCAGTTCGCTGGCCTCAACGAGCTGAGGGCTCCAGGGAGGCCGTGAACCCCCCTCAAAACCAGGGAGATGTCAGGAGATTTTCTTTCTTTCTGTTTGTGGAGCTCTAGGAAATCTGAGGCTCTTCTGTAGAAATATAGGGTGCGGGTGGGGGGCTGGGACTTTTGGGATTGTGTGGAGACTGAGCACGAGACCTGGGTGGTGGGGCGGGCAGAAGGACGACCTGGAACCTTGGCAATGTGCGTGCAGTGCTGAAACCAGGAAATTGATGCTGAGATTATTAACTTAGGTATAAACCTTACTCTGATTTTTACCGCTTACGGAGTTGTAATAATTTACATGTAAGCTTCATGTTAGCATATTCTTTCATGAACTTTGCATTCTACCTGCAAGGTCATTCAGAGAACTCCCAGTTTTACAATCAACGCCAGACACACAAAGACTCTCAGCTCTGTGTGTGTTTGGAGAGTAAATCTGTCATGGTTTGGAATTGTTTGAGGGTCTCCAGGCCCTGCAAGACAGTATCTTCCTGCAAAGACTGACAGCAGACAAGGAGAGCACAACAGTTGTGAAGATAAAGACACAAACTTGAATTACCGTCATTTTGTGCAGCCGCTTGGAGATTTTTATTTGTCTTTAAAATTTAAAGCTGTGAAGGCATGCAAACCATGCGATATATTCTTTTATTTGGTAAATGTACATATTAGTTCATAAACTGACTGTATTACTGACTTTTAACACCATTAAAATGCAGAACTTGTTTTTTAACTTTTCAAATGAATGAACAAGAAAAGTTACATCAATAGTACTATTTTGTGGCTTCCGAAGTTGTACTGTTTGCAGATATTTTAGTTTTATTAAACCACTTGTTATTCCTGGATAATTATTTACATTGTCACATAAAGTATTATATCACAAAGGAAAACATTTTCGCTGTCTGCATTTCTTTTATGGTCATTATTGTTTCATGTTATAATTATTGCTGAAAATACTTTATGGGGAGGAGGTGTTTAAAGTGATCGCTTTGGGTGTCAAATACACTGGAGAATGCTGTGGTCATTGAGTTGCTAAGTCTTGTCTGACTCTTTCCGACCACATGGACTGCAGCAGGCCAGGCTTCCCTGTCCTTCACTGTTTTCCAGAGACTGCTCAAACTCATGTGCATTGAGTGGGTGGGTGATGCTGGAGAAGGCTGTGTGCTGGCACTAAATGACTGTTGGAGCCAGTGACAGAGGGTGCAGTTTCAAAACGACACCACGAGATGGCACTGTTCCCCAAGCCCCGGTGGCTCAGCTTCTGAAACCGGGCTCTCGCCTGCTGCCCTATTTGAGCTGTCTTTTGCCTGGAGCAGAACACGCGACCCCCTCCTCATCTCACAGCCCCTAGTCCTGTGCCCTGCAATTCATTTACTCCACAACCACTTGAAGAATCTTTCCTGTGAGCAGCTCTGACCTCTTCCAGGGTTCCTCAAACATACTCATGTTAACACTTACCTCTGGGCCTTTGCAATTTATGTTCCTTCTGCCTGAATGATTTTCACTATTTTACTATGTCCACAAAATTCGTACTGTATTTAAAATATGAGTAAGTTACTGGGGGAGGTTACTTAATCTCTCTGTGCCTCTGCTTTGACCAGAAAGAGAAGGTAAATCCAGGTTGAAGAATTAGAAAACCTGAAAGGCAGTAGGGAGAGTCCTGGGAGGTAAAAAGAGAGGCCTCCCTTTCCTCCAGCCCTTCAGATGTAGGGGACTCTGGCTTTGGCCAACCCAAGCCTCATCTATGGGTCCACCCAAGTGTCTCGTCCAGAGGATCTTCCTCTCTCTTTGCTTTCCCCGGTGGGGCCGTTGCCCTCTGGTGACCTGCTCTGAGCCTGAGCCGGCCTCTGGTCCCTGGGAAGACACGAGGTGTGTGTGTGGGGCCGGTCCCAGTGGGGAAGCTGCCAGCTGCGGGTGGGACCTGGGTGTCCCCTTTCTGGAAGTGTTGGTGACTCTCTCCACTACAGAGGATCTCAGAGGCCACAAGAGGCTCACAGGATTCAGTGGGACACAGCCGGGAGTGAAGTCCCGTGTGTAGGCGCTGAGCCCGCCGCGTTCTGGGGGCTGTGGGATGTCCTTGGGGTGGCGTCCAGCATTGTCACCCTGTGTCTGTCTCTCTGTCCTCCGCACTCTGTCCCCTCTGCTCCGTCTCAGTTTCTCTGTCTGAAGTCCCTTACAGCCTTCACCTTGTCTTTCTGTGCCTCTCTCTCTCTCTCTCTCCTTGTTTCTGCCCCATCTCTGTCCACCATTGTCTCTGTTGATTTCCATCTTTGGGCTTCTCAACCCTCAGGGTCCCTCCTCTCTCCTCTTGGGTTCCACTTCCTCTGACCTCAATGCCCTGGAAGGAGAAGGAGGGGCTGCCCAGGGAAGGGGCAGGGCCCGGGGCAGCTGCTGTGTGGAGTCACACACCCCAGTGCTGAGCTCCACTTTGGAAGGGCCTTACCTGTGACCCCCGGATCACCGTGGGCCGCCTCTTCCCTCTTCTCTTCTTGCCCTTTCTCATCACCAGGCTCTGACCTCTGTCCTGTCTCTTTGCTGCTTCTGTAGGTGTCACCCCCACCCATGCTCAGCTGTCTGCGTGCTGCAGCTTCTGGTCTTTCCTGTCATTCACTACCACGGCCTTGACACTGACCAAAGGCCAATCCTGGGCTATGTGCACCTCTACTGTGTTATCGTAGGTCCTTACACGACCATTGGCTGGGGGTGGGCTGTGCAGTGTGTCTTGGCTGGGACTGTGCTGGAGGACTAAGAAGATAGCACTTTGGACGCCAGGGAGGGCCCGGCCGTTGAATGGCTCTAGGGGTAGTTGTTCCTGGTCTTGGCTAGAGGATGTGGGGCTTCTTAATGGGGAGCCTGGCATTGCTGTGGAGGTCTGACTGTCCTGGGGAAGCAGTTGTAAAGATCCAGAGTAACTGCTGGTACAAAGCTCTGGTTGCTGTGTGGGGTGGTTCCATGGGCTGGTACCATGTGTTCATGGGCTGGGCTTTTGAGTCAGTGGTCGTCATCAGTTTGGGGAAGGCACTGTTTGTTCTCGGCTCTGGGAGGTCAGAGGCTATCCTTGGCTTTGGGAGGTGAGCAGTTGTCCTTGGTTTTGGGAGGTCAGTGGTAGTCCTTGGTTTTGGGAGGTCAGTTGTCCTTGGGTTTTTTAGGTCAGTGGTTATCTTCAGCTGTGGGAGGTAAGTTTTTGTCCTTGGCTTTCAGAGGTCAGTGTTTGTCCTTGGATGTTGGGTGTTCATTCATTGTCTTTGGTTTGGAGAGTTTGGCTGCGGTTTGGCCTTTTCCCCCCATAGCTGGTGGTGGGTCTAGGGGGGTACTGGGGAGTTCCAGCTGCTGAGTCAGTGGATGAGTGTGTGTTGCAAGCAGTCACTGCTTATAGGCCTCTGGCTGTTATCTGCTGGAGTCTGGGTATTGTGTGTGTGTTGTCTTGGGGGTGTAGTTAGCAGAGATCAGCTCCCCCATCTTTCCTTCTTCCTGTGTTTATTTCTCCCTGTTCTGCCCACATTTCTGTTTCCATCTCTCCATCTGCACTTCTCCTTTCCATTCAAACATGCTGACCACTTACTGTATGTGTAGATCAGCTGTAGCAGGGCTCTGGACCCTGCTCATAGGGGAAGAGGTGGGACCCCCGCCATGAAACCTGGTCCTTGGACTGAAGTCATAGGTTTATATGGGGTGAAAGAGCTGGATACTGTGTGTCAGAGTACCCTTGATCAAGTTCCTTCCTTTGAGCCTTAAGGCTGAGTCCAGGAGGGTGCTTGGACTGGCCTTGGGTGTATGGGGTCAGGGGTCTCAGCCACAGACTTTGGGCAGGTGCAGGGACTCTCCCCTGGGGATCGAGGGGACTGAGAGCATCAGGGGAGAACTTAGCCATGCTGATATCTGGGCAGGTAGGGTGGGAGGAGAGTGTTCCAGGGGGAGGGAAGAGCTCATGCAAAGGCCCTGGGGCATGACAAGGAGGCCAATGCGGCTGAGCAGAGTGGGTCAGGTGGAAGGGGTGGGGCAGTGTGCGGAATTTTGCCTTCACTCCAAGTGAGGCGGGAAGCTCTGGGGTTGGGTGCACACAGGACTCCAAGCACAGACTAGCTCAGTCTGCAAACGTGGCTCCTGTGTGATGCCCGCTGTCAAGGCGGATATGGGCTTGGCTGGGCCCAGGTGGGACTCATTCTAAGGCTCTCATGCATGGGAACCTTCTCACCATGAGTCAGGGCTCCTGAGGCCCTTTGAGGAATTCCCTGGGCTGCCCGAAGCTGTGGGAACAGCCCCTGTGGCCCCTTGGCCCAACCCCACTGGGCAGCCTTTTTCACAAGAGGAGGGAGCCCAAGGCCCATGGAGCAGCCTGGGGCAGAGGGCACTGGACAAAGACTGGAGGCAGGATGGCCCTTGGCCAGGGCTCCCTGGGGGTGAAGGAGAGGGGCTGCGGGAGGCAGTGTCTGACATCTCCTATATAGCTTCTTGTGATGAGCAGCTCATTGCCTACCAAGGCAGCCAGGCCGGCCCATGAGCTAGAATTCTTAGAATGTTCTTTCAAATGCTGATGCCAACCTGGACCTCCACCCCTCTCCTGTGGTCCCCTCACCACAGCAAACTCACCTCTTTCTCCAAATATTTCACTCCTCCGATACTCACCGCATGCCTGCTGTGGAGATGTGTGTCACTGGCACACAGACCCCGCGTCATTGTCACAGTGATGCTGGAAGGCCATGTGAGTCCAGAAGTGGCTCCTGACCTGATTGAGAGGAGGTCAGTCTGGTGGACTTCATGTAGGAAGTGACGTCTAACCTGAGTCCCCCGTAGGATGAATGAAATTAGGCC
The DNA here is from genome assembly GCA_007570785.1 of Antilocapra americana. Taxonomy (NCBI): domain Eukaryota; kingdom Metazoa; phylum Chordata; class Mammalia; order Artiodactyla; family Antilocapridae; genus Antilocapra; species Antilocapra americana. The sequence goes on from ML662448.1 coordinate 3,299,923, forward strand.
ATGGAAGAGGTGAGGAAAGAGTGTTCCAGGCACAAGGAACAGCATGTGGAAGGCAGAGAACATCCTTTTGGAAACCAAAAGAGGTTTTGAATGGCTGGAACATTGTGTTTGAGGAGGGATGCTGAGGCCAACAAGGGGGTCATGCTGGAACTGTGACCCCATGGGAGACGAGTGATCTTTGCTTTTGTATTTCCTGGTTGCTCTGCCAGAAAGCAACTTATTCCCCATCTTCCCCCACCCTCCCATGGTGCATGAACTATATAATTTTTTCTTGTTTTGGAATTGAAGTATAGTCGGTGTGTAATAATATATGTTACAGTTGTACGATAGCTATTCACAATTTTTAAAGGTTACCCTCCATTTTTAAAATGTTGGCTATATTCCCTGTATTGTACAATATATCCTTTTAGCTCATTTTGTACTTGAGAACCTCTTTTTCCCCCTCCCTTTTCTTGGCCTTCCCCGCTTCACTCTCCCCACTGGTAACTACTAGTTTGCTCTTTATATCCTTGAGTCTGCTTCTTTTTTGTTGCATTCACGAGTTTGTTGCATGTTTTTAGATTTCACATGTTATATTGTACAGTATTTGTCTTTCTATGTTAATTATTTTACTTATAATGCCCACCAAGTCTGTCCATGTTGCTGCAAATGGCAAGGTTTCTTTTCTTTCCCCCTATGGCTTAGTGGCATTCCATTGTGTGTGTATATGTATGTGCGTGCGTGCTAGTGGTGTCCAGCTCTTTGTGACCCCATGGACTTGTCAACTAAAAAATCACAACCTTAGAGTTGTGAATTAAGTTTTATCTGGGGCAAAACGAGGACTGCAGCCTGGGAGACAGCACCTCCGGTAGCTCTGAGAGACTGCTCCAAAGAGGCAGTGGGGGAAGGTCAATATATAAGATTTTGGTGAGGGGGGAGCTCAGTGCAATCAAGCACTTACTTTCCAACAGGTTTTCTGCTGGTCACAAGGAGCTGATGTCATCATGAAGGGATGTAGTGCTGTCACGTGAGTGTAGATGTCACGCGAGGGTATGTTCCTCGGTTCCTGTCTTGTCACAACAAAGATTTGGAGTGACGGACATTGAAGCCCTTGGCGGGCCACAGCTCTCGGGTCTTGGACAGACCGTGTTATAGCTCTTAGATAAATCAGTGTTATAGCTCTATTTTACTTAGAAGATGATAGCCGGAGAATCCATCCTTCAAGTGTGAGGGCATGCCGATCCAAAAACGGGAAGAGAACACCCCAGCGCGTGGGGGAGAGAGGGAGAGTCCATCTTCGAAGCGCGGGGGAGAGAGAGCTTTGGCTCCTCTTTTATATGTTTTTTTCTGCCCCCTGGGCCTGTCCTATGCAAATTGGGCTTAGACAGGAGTGCTGTTCTACCTGCAGTTCTCACTCAGGTCCTCGGACCTTCCTTGTTTTATTTTCGCAGGCTTTTCCCTTCCTTGTCTTCTAGCCACCGCCATTTTGGACTCCTGTTTCCTATTCATTCTAACTATCTAACAGTGCCTTTCTAGATATGAAGAGATGCAAGGACTGGGATCATGAGATCAGTTCCTGAAAGTCTCTAACTATCTAAAGACTTGTCCCACCAGATTCCCTGGAGCACAGAGTGCCTCACTCTCCACCCTGAGCCCCCTCAGGAATGCTGAAGGTCAGCAGCTGCAGCAGCTCGGGGTTCAGTCTCTGCAGAGGCAGATGGCAAGTGCCCTTGTTGTTCAGCTGCTGGCAAATGCTCCTGGCAAGTGCCAATTTGTAGTTGACAGACTGTAGCCCACCATGCTCCTCTGTCCATGGAATTTTCCAGGCAAGAATACCAGAGTGGGTTGCCATTTCCTCCTCCAGAAGATCTTCCTGACCCAGGGATCGAGCCCACGTCTCCTGCATTGCAGGCAGATTCTTTACCACAGCCACCTGGGAAGCCTATTGTGGCTGAAGCCCATCATCTTTATCCATTCACCTGTTGATGGATACTTAGGTTGCTTTTGGTGAACACTTAGGTGGCAGTTATAAATAATGATAGATACTTAGGTGGCAGTTGTAAACAGCGAACACCAGGATACATGCATCTTTTTAAATTTGTTTTTCAATTCCACCTAGGAGTGGAATGGCTGGGTCATATGGTAGTTCTATTTTTAGTTTTCTGAGAAACCTACGTATTGTCCTCCACAGTGTTTGTACCAATTTATGTTCCATCCACAGTGTACAGGGTTTCCTTTCGCCACATCCTCACCAACCCTTGTTACTTGTGTTCTTTTTGATGACAGCCATTCTGACAGGTGTGAGGCGGCATCTCGGTGTGGTTTTGGCTTGCATTTCCCTGATTAGTGATGTTGAGCACCTTTTCACCGTCGGCCTGTTGGCCATCTGCATTTCCTCTTTGGACAAGTATTCAGCTCTTCTTCCCACTTTAAAATCAGGTTGTTTGTTTTTTGACGGTGAGTTGTTTGGGCTGTTTGTATATGTTGATATTAATCCCTTACTGGTCATACAATTTGCAAACGTTTTCTTCCGGTCAATAGGCTGACTTCTCTTTTTGTGGATGTTTCCTTTGCTGTGCGAAAGCTTGTCAGCAATTGGGTAATGAGCACATTGGAGCAAGCACCCTCATGGGACGCAAGGGACTTCTGTATTTTCTAGTTGCTCTGCCCAGAGGCTACTTACTCCACTCCCACCAACCCCCTCCTACCCAGTTCTCTGCCCCTTGCCATTCCCATGTGACTGCATCCTTCCTAATGTGGGTTTTATAGTTTTAGAAATCTTCTCAGACTTCAGATGGGAAAGATTATGTCTTATTGTGTAACTGAAGACAAATCGACATTTCTTGTGTATGTGGCATGGTCAGACAATGGTTTCAGAAACGCCTGTATTATGAGGCCTCAAGCCCAGCAGAAACTGTGCGTCATCTCAGGAGCAAAAGAAAAGCTCCATGCTCTGGCCATGTGGGTGGGGAAGTGGTATGGCAGTCTCCCTGCTCTCTTTTGATTCAGATTTTTTCTTCTCCTTTTATATCCCTTTGCAGTTTTAAATATTTCTCTTTTCTGTTGGAGCCTGGGGTCTCTCTTGGTGCCTGTAGCTTTGTTCTTAGTGTCTGAGGGTGTCTTTGCGCTCAAAGGACAGGACGGTGAAGCCCCAGGTGATGTTCCTTGTGAGAAAACTCGATGTGGTGAATGTCTTATACATCCTCATTTAATTTTCATGATGGTGGTGACCCTCATACCCATTTTATAGATGAGGAAACTGAAGCTCAGGGAGGTTAATTTACAAACCCAGCATCCGATAACCAATATAGAGGAGACAATTATTTTTTAATTTTTATGTTTTATTGGAGTTTATTTACAATGTGTAAATTTCTGCTGTATAGCGAAGTGACTCAGTTTTATATCTATATACATTCATTTTTTATATTTTCCATTATGGTTTATCCCAGGACATTGAAAATAGTTCCCTGTGCTGTACAGTAGGACCTTGTTGTCCTTTCATCCCATACATAATAGTTTGCATCTACTAATCCCAATCCATCCCTCCTCCACCCTCTCTGCAACCACGAGTCTGTTCTCTGCGTCTGTGAGTCTGTTTCTGTTCCATAGATAGGTTCGTTTGTGTTGTATTTTAGATTCCACATATAAGTGATACCATACAGTATTTGTCTTTCAAAGAGGCGATTCTGTTGGTGGCTTTTCTAGGCTTTTAACCAACTTCCCTTCAGAAATTTAAGAATTCTGTTTGATTTAACTCAAGTTCCAGGGGAGAGGGCTGCTAACTCTCCACCCCGAAGAGAAACCCATTGTCTTCCCGGCCCAGTGTGGGAACAGAAGCTCTGTCTCTCAACTAGAAAGGGGCTATGGAGTTCAGCCCTCACAGCAGCCTTACATTTCAAGGAGAGAAGAGAGAAAGGAGAAACAAGAGAGAGGAAAACAGAACGTCCACTCTCCTTAGAGAACCTCACTCCCAGAGGAAAACAGAATGTCCATTCTCCTCAGAGAACCTCACTCCCAGAGGAAAACAGAACGTCCATTCTCCTCAGAGAACCTCACTCCCAGAGGAAAACAGAACGTCCATTCTCCTCAGAGAGCCTCACTCCCAGAGGAAAACAGAATGTCCATTCTCCTCAGAGAGCCTCACTCCCAGAGGAAAACAGAATGTCCACTCTCCTCAGAGAGCCTCACTCCCAGAATCCAGTGTTGGTTCTAGTTCCATATCTGCCACTGAAACCTGATGCGACCTCATTCAGGTCCTTCCCAGCTCTGCATCCATTCCCCATCTATTGAGTTTTTATTCTATCAATTATACTTTTTATATCTAACCCTGAGTCTTTTATATCTGCCTGTTTATGTTCCATAGTCTCTTATTCTTTCATGGCAGTGATTCCATCCTTTATCTCTTTGAGTGATTTAAATATATTTGATGTTGAGCCCTTTTTATTTATTTAATTTATTGGAGTATAGTTGCTTTAAAGGGGTTCCCAGGGGACTCGGTGGTAAAGAATCTGTCTGCCAATGCAGGAACTGCAGGAGACACAGAGGCGTGAGTTTGAGCCCTAGGTTGGGAAGATCCCCCGAGGAAGAGAATGGCTACCCACTCCGGTATTCTTGCTTAGAGAATCCCATGGACAGAGGGACCTGCTGGGCTACAGTCCATGGGGTTGAAAAGAGTCGTACACAAATGAATGACTAACATTTTGTGTGTATGTGCGTGTTGTGCTATTTTATACTGTAAAAGTGAATCCGTGTGTGTGTGTATATATATATATATATATATATATATATATATATATATATATCCTCTCTTTTTTGGATTTCCTTCCTAATTAGGTCACCACAAAGCATTGAGTAGAGTTCCCTGTGCTATGCAGTTGATTCTCATTAGACCGGGTTCGATCTCTGGGTCGAGAAGATCCCCTGGAGACGAGAATGGCTACCCACTCCAGTATTCTTGCCTGGAAAATTCCATGGACAGAGAAGCCTGGCGGACAACAGTGCATGGGGCCACAGAGAGTCAGACACAACAGAGTGGCTGACAGTCTTCCTCTATTCTATGTGTAGTATCCGGTGTGTTTATATGCGCCATCCCAGCCTCCCAGTTTCATCCCACCAGCCAGCCCCTCCTTGGTGTCCATACATTTGTTCTCTACGTCTGTGTCTCTATTTCTGCTTTGCAGATAAGGTCCTCTCTACCATTTTTCTAGAGCCCACATGTATGTGTTAATATGTGATGTTTGTGTTTCTCCTTCTGACTTATTTCACTCTGTGTGACAGTCTCTGGGTCCACCCATGTCTCTACAAATGACCCAGTTTTGTTCCTTTTTGTGGCTGAGTAATACTCCATTGTATACATGTACCGCATCTTTTGCCCATTGCTCTGGAGATGAACATCTGGGTTGCTTCCTTGTCCTGGATATTGTAAACAGTGCTTGCGTCCTTTGGGGCTGTGGTTTTCTCTGGTGCATGCCCAGTAGTGTTAAGCCCCTTTTAGACTGTTCCTTTTCTCTGTTTCCTCAGATGTAAACCCTCCCAGTCGGGGAGTTTGGGGAAGCTCCACGAATGGTTGTGCACCCACCGCTTCTGGGTAGCTCTCTCACGTGCAGCTGGGCATGGTGGTGTAAGAGCGTGTGTCCTTGACCTGGTACATGAGGTGCTCCTACACTGGTCCCAGCCTCCCGCGGGTGGGTGGGGGCCTCAACCCTTGCCATTGGGCACCTCTGCTATGGTCTTTTGTTCGTGTTCATGTTTCCTGTCATTTCTGAGTGTTTGGAGTGGAATGGGTAGTTTTTAGTGTGTACCTGGTTGGATACTTTGAATGAAAGTTCAATTGCATCGTCTGTAGACAATTCACAGGTGAGGACATGGAAGCCCAGGGAGCTAGCATGACTTGCTCAAGCACACACAGCTGGAAAGGAGGATTATAAACTGATTAAATCCTCTTCACTCCTGCATCTGGTGGCCTCAGTGCTCTCCTCAGCTCTGACTCATTGCTGGCAGTGTATTCTGAAGACACATTTTTTTTTTTTTTTTTGCTCTGTGAGCTGAAGAGACTGACCTCTCCCCTTTAGCATGCAGAACAAACTCAAAACTGTGCCTTTGGTGGAAGTGAAATAAAAACTGACAAGGTTTAACCAGAAAAGGTGTGAGGTCTGGAGTCTGACCTTAAGTAGGTCACTTAACTTCTTGGAGCCTCAGTTTTCTCATCTGTAACATGGGGATAATAATCACACTTATCTCTCTGGATGGTGATGCATGTGAAGTAGTGGAAATGCATGAGTTTGGAACATAGTAGCTGCCTAATAAATACTTCTTCCCCCCATGGAGGAAAGTAGACTCGTATAGGGGAGCTGTGGACTGGGGCAGCTGATCTATTAAATCCCTCAGGGTTTTGAGAGTACAAGGGAGGAGAAGTTCTCCAAAGACAGAATAGAGACGATCAGGGAAGGGTCCAGGCAAGCCAGACTTCAGCTCCATTTTGGGAAAATGATGAGAGTTTACCTGATCTGAAATGAGTTGATTTTAGAGGAAATGAGCTCCCCATCACTCAAGCGAGCTAAAGAGAGTTAAAAAATGAGCCCATTCATCTATGGCCTATTGATTTTTTTTAATGTGAAGTATGGTTGATTCATAATATTGTGTTAGTTTCAGACATACAGAAAAGTGATTCAATTATAGGTGTGTGTGTGTGCATTTGTTGTTCAATCATGTCCAACTTGTTGCAACCCCATGGACTGCAGCATGCCAAGCTTCCCTGTCCTTCACTATCTCCCAGAGTTTGCTCATACTCATTCCCCAAAGCATATGGTTGATGCCATCCAACCACATCATTCTCCGTCATCACCTTCTCCTCCTGCCTTCAGTCTTTCCCGGGGGGGTCTTTTACAGTGAGGTGGCTCTTCACGTCAGGTAGCCAAAGTATTGGAGCTTTCAGCATCAGTCTTTCTAGTGAATTTTCAGGGTGGATTTCCTTTAAGATTGTCGGGTTTTATCTTCTCGCTGCCCAAGGGACTCTCAAGAGTCTTCTCCAGCACCACAATTTGAAAGCATCAATTCTTCAGTGCTCAACCTTCGTTACAGTCTACCTCTCACATCCGTATATGACTGCTGGGGAAACTGTAGCTTTGACTGTACAGACCTTTGTTGGCAAAAGTGATATCTTTGCTGTCTAGGTTGTTAGAGCTCTCCTTCCAAGGAGCAAGCATCTTTGGATTTCATGGCTGCAGTCACCATCCATGGTGGTTTTGGAACACATTTGCCACGAAGTTATGGAACCGGATGCCCTCATGTTAGCTTTTTGAATGTTGAGTTTTAAGCCAACTTTTTCACTCTCCTTTTTCATTTTCATCAAGATGCTCTTCAGTTCCTCTTTGCTTTTGGCCATAAGGGTGGTGTCATCTGCATATCTGAGGTTATTGATATTTCTCCCGGCAATCTTGATTCCAGCTTGTGCTTCATCCAGACCAGCATTTAGCATGATATACTCTTCATAGAAGCTAAATAAGCAGGGTGACAATATATAGCCTTGACATACTCCTTTCCCAATTTGGAACCAACCTAGCGTTCCATGTCCAGTTCTAACTGCTGCTTCTTGACCTGCACACAGATTTCTCAGGAGGCAGGTAAGGTGGTATGGTGTTCCCATCTCTTTAAGAATTTTCCACAATTTGTTTCCACAGTCTAAGGCTTTAGTGAAGTCAGTGAAGCAGAAGTAGATGTTTTTCTGGAATTCCCTTGATTTTTCTATGATCCAACAGATGTTGGCAGTTTGATCTCTGGTTCCTCTGCCTTTTCTAAATCCAGCTTGAACATCTGGAAGTTCTCGGTTCATATACCATTGAAGGATTTTGAGCATTACTTTGCTAGCATGTGAGATGATAGCACAGTTGTGTGGCAGTTTGAATGTTCTTTGGCATTGTCTTTCTCTGGGATTGGAATGAAAACTGACCTTTTCCAGTCCTATGACCACTGCTGAGTTTTCCAAATTTGCTGGCATATTGAGTGCAGGAATTTAACAGCATCATCTTTTAGGATTTTGAAATAGCTCACCTGGAATTCTGTCACCTCCACTAGCTTTGTTCATAGTGATGCTTCCTAAGGCCCTCTTGACTTCACACTCCAGGATGTCTGGTCTAGCTAGGCAACCACACCTTCATTATTATCTGGGTCATTAAGACCTTTTTTGTACAGTTTTTCTGTGTATTCTTGCCACCTCTCCTTAATCTTTTCTGTTTCTGTTAGTCTTACCATTTCTGCTCTTTATTATGCCTACCCTTGCTTGAAATGTTCCCTTGGTATGTATATAGTCTCTTTTAAAAAATCGTTTTCCACTATAGTTTATTATAAGATATTCATTGTAGTTCCCTGTGCTATAGAGTAAATCTTTGTTGTTTGTCTATTTTATATATGATAGTGTATTCCACGTCCTGGCTATTGTAAATAGTGCTGCTATGAGCATTGGGGTGCATGTATATTTTCTAATTCAAGTTTTTGTTTTTTCTGAATATATGTAAATTAATGGGATTCCTAGATCGAATAGTAGCTCTGCTTTTAGTTTTTTAGGGAACTTTTGTACTGTTTTCCATAGTGGCTATATCAATTTACATTCCCACCAAGAGCGTACCGTGTATCTTTTTTTAACACCCTCTCCAGCATTTGTTATCTGTGGACTATCTTCTCTATTGCATATTCTTGCCTCCTTTGTCAAAGATTAATTGACTAAAAATGAAATGAAAAATTAGCAAAAAAGATTAATTGACTGTAGGTATGCGGGTTTGTTTCTTGGCACACTATTGTGCCCATTGATCTATATAACAGTTAATTTGTGTGTGCAGTACCACACTGCTTTGTTATTGGAGCACTGTGGCATTGTCTGTATGGACAATTTTTTTCTCTTTTAAATTATGAAAATGTTAATACATTTACAGGAGACTTGGAAAATACAGAACAAAGTTCCACTATATATTACAATTATTTTTAAGAAGATAAATGGATTTTTAGTTGGCTGTCAAACTCTCAAAAATGAATAGAATGAATATACAGGGAAGTAGAAGGATACAGGACACAATGAATGATGGACTTCTTGGAATCTAGAGCCAGGTGTAGAAATGTCAGATTCTTGGGTTAGCCTCTCTTGATAGTTCATTTTGCAGATATTTTTCTAGTGTCAGGAGTGTCTGTTACCTCGAACAGTGTAGTGCGGTGATTGTTTGTAGCCCCGTGAGGATGACAACTTGACTAGTGGGATTTGATTTCTTGTTGTCTTTCTGATGGACATGCCTGCATTCATTTGGAACGAGGAGCATCTTGGTTTGTAGTTGAGGGTTAGATTTTGTTTGTTTTCTTCAAAGGTAAGAGGATAATTTACCTGTGGCACTTGGCTTCCTGAAATTCCATTTTGGTCAAAATTTATTCCTGCAATAACCACCCCAGTACATATCCTAGTGAAGTAGCTTAGTCGTGACTGACTTTGTGACCCCATGTAGCCCACCAGGCTCCTCCCTCCCTGGGATTCTCCAGGAAAGAATACTGGAGTGGGTTGCCCTTTCCTTCCCAGGGGGATCTTCGGGACCCAGGGACCGAACCTTGGTCTCCCGCGTTGCGGGCAGCCGCTTTGACCTCGGAGCCACCAGGGAGGCCTCAGCGCAGCGGTTATCGACAGCCCGCCGCGCCTGTGTACGCCAGGTGGCCGCAAGCCCTGGTGACCCAGTCGTAGTTGCAGGATATGTCCACAAGGCGGCAGCACTTCCCCACACCCTCCTTTGGTTTGTCCTGCAACCAGAGCCCTAGGGAATGTCAGGTCCCTCGGGGGTGCAGTGGAGTGGAATGTGTGTGAGCAAACACCAGAGGTCTTGTGTCCCACTACTTACTCTCCCTAAAGTTTTACATCCCAGAATTTTAATAAATTCCAACAGGGCCAGCTCTAGATGCCAAGGTGCCTAGGAGGCTGCACTCCCAGGAAGGAGGCTTGTGTTGGGAACCTTAGCCCCGGGAGAGGTAGAGATTAGTTGACTCTTGCCTCCAAGATCCTCCAGGCCTGATCCCACTCCCGACTTTGGTCCCAGCCAGAGCCAAGCAGACACTAGAAGTTTCAAAAGGGTCTCAGTGAAGGGCAACCTGCCAGGCTGTCTCAACCGGACCCCATGCAAAGGTGGGATACAAGCCCGTGCAGATTCCAGGTATAGGATGAATGCTAAATGAGGTACGTTCAAGGGAATCGAATAGGCACTGCTCTTCTTTCTTTTCCTTTGACATCATGCTCTTGTTACGTCGCAGTAGAGTCGCTTGGCCATTCTTGTTGTCAGTGTACAGATGCCTGATTCAGGTATGACTTAACCATGGGGTGTATCTGTGTTTTTGTTATTTGTTTTTTTTTGTCATAGGGCTTATTGCAGAGGGTCAGGCAACCTGCTGAGCACAAGGTCCTTGATGATTATCTGTCTCAGACCCAGTTTTCAGTGTTTATGAGGAAGGAAAGAGAATCTCTGTGGACTATCTTTAGAGATCAACATTTCTCTCAGTGGGTCAGAGATAGAGATTTCTGTGTATACATAGAAAAACAAATGAAAGAAGAGACTAAGAAAGCTGAGAATCCTAGTGGGTCATCTATGACAGATGCAGATTTCTCTGTTTATGCTAGCCTCGACCCCCTAATTCTTCCCCATCCTTTCACTTATGTTATTTTTTTCCTGAACCCTTGGTATGAGTTAGAATTCTCAGGGTTTCTCTTTGGGTGTAAATTCGATCCTATGTTTCTGGTTTTTCTTTTGCCCAGAAGGGACATCGTGTGGTCCTATGGGCTTGCTGTCAGGCTGAGTCCCTTTGGTGTAGGATCCTTGCGTTTCCATCCCTGTGGCCACCAGGGGCATAATATCCATCTTTCAGTGGCGGTTTTCTGTGGCTGAGTAATAGTCCGTCCTGTATATGTAGCACATCTTGTTGAAGCTTTAATGTGTTGGTGAGGGTTTTGCCGTTTCTCTATCTTGGGTCTTGTGGGTATTACTGGGGTGCATGTTGAAGTGCATGCCGCTTTTTGAATGATGGATTTCTGGGGATCTAGGCCCAGGTGTGGGAATGTCAGGTCCTAGCAGCTTAGGCTTGGTAGCTTTTTTGTAGGCATTTGGAGACTGTCCATTTAATAACTGGGAGTTGCTGGTGTACGTTCACAGCGATACTGTAGGGGGTCCCCCTTTTTCCCAGCCCTTCCCTGGCATTTATTGCTTGTAGCCTCATGAGGATGGCTAACCTGACAGGTGGGATTTGGTTTCTCCGTGTCCATTTGATTGGCATTCCTTCAGCCATTAGGGAGACTAAATATTTTGTCCTGAGCTTCCTATTATCTGTTTTTTATTTTTCTTTAAAATTTGAGTTGGAAAATTTACCTGTCCAGTTGGTCACCTGAAAGTCCATTGTGTTTGGAACTGATCTTTGCAATAGCCTCCCCAGGACAGGTCCCGCGGGCAGCTGTTATCATTTATAGCCCCTATGCCTTGTGGACTAGAGGTGCCCGCATACAAGCACCCTGGGGGTTCAGATGGTAAAGAACCCACATGCAATGCGGGAGACCTAGGCTCGATCCCTGGATTGGGAAGATCCCCTGGGGCAAAGCATGGCAACCCACTCCAGTATTCTCGTCTGGTGCCGCAAAGCGTCGGACAGGACCGACGACTAAGCACTCGCACCCACAAGCAAGCGAGGTGTCGTCTCGTTACAGGCAGTGTCCACAAGGTGGCAGCACTACTGCGGTCCGCCTCTGGTTCCTGAGTCAGTTGCTTACAAATTCAGCTCCTGTGTTGCGAATTTGAGCGGAATACGCCTGAGTAAAACATTTACGGGCTCGTGTCTCAGTATTAATCCCCCAGTGCTTCATATGCTGGACTGCAGGAGCCAGCCACGGCACCCAGCTGAGGGTATACTTTGCCTCGGAGGGTGCACTGTCAGGAGGGAGGCTTGCCCCGGGAACTCCAGCACCAGCACCCCTGCAGACTAGCTGACTGTGGCCTCCGAGGTCTCCAAGGCCTCTGTCCCACTAGGGAGTCTTGTCCCAGCCACAGACAAGCAGACAGCATAGACTTTAAAATGGGATTAAAGGGCTGTCTCCACCCTCACCCAAGTCCAGCCCTGGACCCAAGGCTGCTCAGGTTCCTGGCAGGAGGTTGCAATCAATTCAGGGACATCGGAGGGAATACAAAAGGCATCACTTTCCTTTCCTTTCTTTTAATAACAAGAGGAAGCCATATTAGAGTCCATGAACCATGCTGTGCTTATTGTCCAAGTACAGACCCCTGATTCAGGACTGACCTAACCATGGAGTATATCTACTCTCCTTTGGATTCTTTTGCCAGAGAGTTTATGGCAGAAGGTAAAACAAATGTGCTGAGCGTCACGTCCTTGTGAATTTTTTATCTCACATGCAATTTTTGGTGTATATGTGAAAGAACGAAAGAGATAATCCTTGTAGATCATCCCTTAGAGATCCACATTTCTGTGCATAGGTGATGGTAGAAAGCTCTGTGGGTATATGGAAGGAAGGTGGAAGGAAGGAAAGAGGCAAGGAAAGAAGAAAGCTGACAATGTTTGAGGCTTATGTATCACAAATACAGATTTCTCTATGTTAGTCCCGACCTTGTAATTAATCTTTGGCCCTTCCTTAACTTTTTTCTTTTTTGGGGGACCCTAACTTTCAGTTTGAATTCCCAGGGCCTCTCTTTGGGCTGTAAACCTGCTCCTCTGTTTCTCTGTATCTCTTTTGTCTAGAAAGGACACCACACGCGGTTGTCTCCCTGTGTCTGGCTCAGCTCCCTTAGTGTTGATCCTTCACGGCCCAGCCCTGTGGCTACCAGTGGCATCATTTCCTAATTCCAGTGCTGGTTTCTTATGCATAAGAGTCCATCATATAGATGTAGCACGTCTAGCTTAAGCTTTCATCTGTTGCTGAGGATTCTACTTTATCCCTACCTTGGCCTTCGTAATTAGAGCTGCAGTGCATGTTGGGATGCTGGTGTTTTTTTGATTGATGGGTTTCTCGGAATCTAGAACCCAGTGTAGGAACGTCATAGCCTCTCTTGGTGGTCTTTTTTTGGCGGGTGCTCAGAGGCCATCCTTTATAGTGTCGACAGTGTATATTCCCTCGGACAATGTCGGGGATCTCCTTTCCTCCAGGCTCTCTCCCACAGTTATGGGCATCCTGTGAGATTGCCCACTGGACTAGAGGGATTTGATTTCCCATTGTGTTTCTGATGGACATGCCTGCAGTCATTAGGAATGCAGATCATCTTGGTTTGTGGTTGAGGTTTAGGTTTTGTTTTCCTTTTTTCTTAAGTGGTGTGAGGATAATTTCTGTGGCACTTGGCTTCCTGAAATTACATTTTGGTCAGCATGTATTTCTGCAGTACCCGCCCCTAGGACATATCCTAAGGGCAGCCCCCATGCAGTTGTGTGCTCCAGGCGCCCATAAGCGCTGGTGGCCCAGTTGTAGTTACAGGACATGTCCACAAGGCGGCAGCGCTTTTCCGTGTCCACTTATGTTTCCGTCTGCAACCAGAGCCTTAGGGATTCACAGGCTCCTGGGTTGTGCCTTAGAGTGAAACGGCCTGAGCGAGACATAGCGGCTTGTGTTCCACTACATCCTATCCCTAAAGCTTTGCACCCCCGAATTTTAACCAATCCCAATGGGGCCAGTGCACCCAGCTCTAGATACTAAGGTGATTGGGAGGCTGCATGCTAGGAAGGAGGCTGGGAAACTTAGATCCAGGAGAGGTGGAGGTTAGTTGAGTACTGCCTCCACGATCCTTCAGGCCTTGATCCCACTCCAGATCCTGGTCCCAGCCAGAGCCAGACAGACACAGAGGTTTAAGGAGGGTCTCAGCGAAGGGCACCCTGCCAGGGTGTCCTGACTCCACACTCCTGTTATAGGATAAATGCCAAATAGGATGGGCTCCAGGGAATAAGATAGGCACTGCTTCTCCTTTTCCTTTAGCATCATGCCCATGCTGTGTTGCAGTCGAGTCCATTGGTCCTTCTGCGCTTGTCAGTGTACAGACGCCTGACTCAGGCATGAGGTAACCACAGGGGGTATCTAATATGTTTTATTTGTTTATGTGTTAGAGTTTATTTCAGAAGGTTGAGCAACCTGCAGAGCTAAAGGTCCTGGGGGATTATCTATCTCAGACCCAGTTTTCAGTGTCTATGAGGAAGGAAAGAGATTATCTCTGTGGATTATCTTTCGAGATCAACATTTCTGTGATGAGTCAGAGACAGAGGTTTCTGTGTGTATGCTAAAAAGTGAATGAAAGATTAAAGTGAGAAAGCTGATGGTCCTGGTGGATTATCTATGACAGATATGGATTTCTCTGTTTATGCTGGCCTTGACCCCCTAATTTGTCCCCGTCCCGTCAGTTTTGTTTTTTCTGGAACCCTTGCTATGAGTTACACTTCTGAGGGTCTCTCTTTGGGTGTTAAATTTGATCCTATGTTTCTGGTTTTTCGTTTGCTCAGAAGGGACATCATGTGGTCCTATGGTCTCCGCTGTCTGGCTGAGTTCCTTTAGGGTACGATCCTTCCATTCCATCCCTGTGGCCACCAGGGAACATAATGTCTTTCATTGGCGGTTTTCTCTGGCTAAGTAACAGTCCGTCCTGTGTATGTGGCACACTTGTCGAAGCTTTAATGTGTTGCTGAGGGTTTGGCTGTTTCTGTGTCCTGGCTCCTGTGAATACTGCTGCAGTGCGTGCTTAGGTGTGTGTCTCTTTTTGAATGATGGATTTCTGGGGATCCAGGCCCAGGTGTGGGAATATCAGGTCCTAGGCTTTGCTTCTCTTGATAGCTTTTTTGCAGGCATTTGGAAACTGTCCATTTTATGGGAGTTGCTAGTGTACGTTCACACAGTATAGGAGGTTCCTTTTCTCCAGCCTCTCTCCTGCATTTATTGCTTGTAGCCTCATGAGGATGCCTAATCTTACTGGGAGGATATATCTTATTGTCCGTGTGGTTGGCATTCCTTCTGTCGTTAGGGATACCGAACATTTTGTCCTGAGTGTGGTATTGTGCTTTTTGTCATTCCTTAAAGTTTGTGTTGATGTACCTGTGCCACTAGCCACCTGAATGTCCATTGTGTTTGGAATTTATCTTTGCAATATGGGCTGCAGAACAGGTCCTGAGGACAGCTGTTATCATTCACAGCCTTCTCTGCCTTGTGAATTAGAGGTGCCCATGAGCAAGGGTGAGAATCCCAGGGATGGCGGAGCCTGGTGGGCTGCCGTCTATGGGGTGGCACAGAGTCGGACACGACTGAAGCGACTTAGCAGCCGCAGCAGCGTGAGCAAGGGTGGGGCCATTACAGTTACAGATAGTGTCCACAAGGTGGCAGCACTGTTCCCGCCCACCTCTGGTTCCTGGGTAAAACAGCGCCTTAGGCAAAGCCAGCTTCCTGGGTTTTGAATTTGAGTGAAATATGCCTGAGCAAACATTTATGGACTTGTGTCTCAATATTCCTTCTATTAATGCTTCACATCCCGAACCGTCAGACTAATGTAAGCTCCAGCCACAGCACCCAGGTGAGGGTGCTAGGGTGCCTAGGAGGTTACACCGTCAGGAAGGAGGCTTGCGTGGGGAACTCCAGCATCAGGACACTTGCAGGCTAGCTGACTGTTGCCTCCAAGGTCCCCAAGACCTCTGTCCCTCTTGGGAGTCTGGTCCCAGCCAGAGACAAGCAGAGAGTATAGATTTAAAAGGGGCTTCATTGAGGGCACGCTGCCAGGCTGTCTCCAGTCCTCCCCAGTCCAGCCTTTGAGCCCAGCCCTGCTCAGGTTCCTGGCATGTTATTGAAATCAATTCAGGGACATCCGAGGGATACAAAAAGCACCACCTTTCTCTCCTTTTCTTTAACAATAGGCCGATACTCTGTTGGAGCATAATCCATGGGCCATGCTGGCCTCCTTGTCCGTGTACAGCCCCCTGATTCAGCAGTGAAGTAACCATGGAGTATATCTACTCTTTCCTGGGTTCTTTGGCAGCAGAGTTTATTGTACAAGGTTGAACACTGTGTTGAACATTAGGCGCTTGCAAATTTTCTGTCTCACAGGCAGTTTTCTGTGTACATGTGGGACGGAATAGATATCCGTGTGCATTATCCCTTACAGATCCACATTTCTCCAATTAGGTGAAGGGTAGAAAATTCTTCATGTATGTGGAAGGAAGAAAGGAAGGATGCTGGTGATTTGTGAGCATTATCTGTTACAGATAAAGATCTCTGTGTCTCCGTTAGTCCCCACCTAGTAATTGATCACTGGCCCTTAAGTTTTTTTCTTCTTCTGGGGACCCCTTGTTTGAGTTTGAATTCTCAAGTTCTCTCTTTGGGCTGTATATCTGTTTCTTTGTTTCTCTATTTCTTTTTTGCCTAGAAAGGACATCATTTTGCTGTTTCCCTACCTTGGCTTTCATAATAAGAGGTGCACTGTTTGCTGGGGTGCCTATGTTTTCTTGAATGATGGGTTTCTGGAAATGTAGAGCCAGGTGTAGGAATGTCAGATGCTCGGCGTAGCCTCTCTTTTTAGCTTTTTGTCAGATGTTCAGAGGCTGTCCTTTATACAGAATGCCGGCAGTGTGTATCCACGGACGGTGTGCGGGACCCTTTTCCTCCAGGCTCTCTCCCAGAGTTATTGCTTGTGGCCCCGTGAGGTGCCAACTTGACTAGTGGGATTTGATTTCCCTTTGTCCTTCTGATACACATGGCTGCAGTCATTAGGATTGGAGCATCTTGGTTTGTCATTGAGATTAAAGGGGTTTTTTTGGTTTGTTTTTCTTCAATAGTTTGAAGATAATTTTACTATGGCACTTGGCTTCCTGTCATTTCTTTTTAGTCAAAATGTATTTCTGCCACACCCACCCAGGGCATATCCTCAAGGCAGCCATTATCGTTATCAGGCCTCCTTGCCTCTGCGCTCCAGGTGCCCGTAAGCGCCGGTATTCCAGTTGTAGTTTTATGACATGTCCACAAGGCGGCGGCACTTTCCATAACCACTCCGGTTCCTTGTGCATCAGAGCCTTAGGGAATATCAGGTTCCTGGGCTGGGCATTTAAGTGGCGTGTGTCTGAGCAAACACCCAGCGGCTTGTGTCCCACTTCTTCCTCCCGCTATTGCTTTACAAATTTTAGCTAATCCCATCGTGGCCAGAGCACCCAGCTCTAGACGCTACAGTGCCTAAGAGGCTGCGCCCTCAGGAAGGAGGCTCGCGCTGGGAACCTTAGCACCAGGAGAAGTGGAGGTTAGTTGACTTTTGCCTCCAAGATCGTCCAGGCCTTGACCCCACTCTGAACTCTGGTCCCAGCCAGAGCCAAGAAGACACTAGAGGTTTAAAAAGGGTCTCAATGAAGGGGACCTTACCGGGATGTCCCGACCTCACACTGTCCAGACACGGAACCACAAGCCTGCACAGAGTCCTGGTATAGGATGCCTCAAATAAGGTAGGTTCGAGGGAAGAAAGTAGGTATAGCTTTTCCTTCTTTTCTTTTAACTTCATGCCCATGTGTGTTGCAGTAGTCGATTGTCCATTCTGTGCTTGTTGTCGGTGCACAGACGCCTGATTCAGGTGTGACGTAACCGTGGGGGTGTATCTATGCTTTTGTTTTTTGTACAAGGGCTTATTGCAGAAGGTTGAGCAACCTGCTGTGCAGGGATTAATAGTCAGCTGCCTGTTGCTCTGGCTGAACCATGAGAAAATCACCATGGGAAAAGAATAAAAGCAAAATATAGCAATACAGCATAACCCAAATAAACGTACATTGGGTTGATCAGTTGGGATCGTCGTGCCCTGCTAAGCTAAAGAAAAACAGTGTGAACCTGGGAACCCCGGGTCAGCACAAGTTCAGAATGCTGCTTGTGCGCACACCAAGATGCTTTCCCAAGGCATATGTGGGTTCATGACCTCCGGCTAGGTGATAGCCCTTGTACAAGAAAATAACAAATAGTTTAAAGCAATCAATGAAATGGGAGACGTGACCGGGCACACGGGAGGCTGACTCCATCACAGCACAACAGACACTTCCTGCTTGCCAAGACACTAAATAACAGTGATGTGGCTCCAAGGAACAGGGCTCTGGACCCAAGGGGTCTTGAGTCCCCTGGTCCCATCTTTAAAATTTAAATTCTGTCTCTAGTTTTGTTTTATCCAAACTGTGAGCAAACCATTTTCGATCCCTACCTGCTCTGCTGACCACAGCAGTGCTGAGCACAGAGTCTTTGGGGACCCTCTGTCTCAGTCCAGTTTTCAGTGTATTTGAGGAAAGAAAGAAGGTCTCTGTGAATTGTCTTTAGAGATCGACGTTTCTGGGATGGGTCAGAGATAGAGATTTCTATGCGTACATAGAAAAGCAAATGAAAAAGAAAGAAGCCAGTAAAAAAGCGGATAATCCTGGTGGATCAGTTATGACAGATTTCTCTGTTTAACTAGCCGTGAGCCCCTAATTGGTCCTCGTCCCTTTGCTTACGTTTTTTTCCCTGAACCCTTGGTATGAGTTAGCATTCTCAGGGTCTCTCTTTGGGGTGTAAATTTGATCCTATGTTCTGGGTTTTCTTTTGCCCAGAGATACATCCTATGGTCCTATGGTCTTGCTGTCTGGCTGAGTCCCTTTGGTGTAGGATCCTCCCGTTTCCATCCCTGTGGCCACCAGGGACGTAATATCCATCTTTCAGTGGCGGTTTTCTCTGGCTGAGCAGCAGTCCGTCCTGTGTATGTGGCACATTTGTTGAAGCTTTAATGTGTTGCTGAGGGTTTTGCTGTTTCTCTGTCCTGGCTCCTGTGAATACTGCTGCCGTGCATGCTGAGGTCCGTGCCTCTTTTTGAATGATGGATTTCTGGGGATCTAGGCCCAGGTGTGGGAATGTCAGGTCCTAGGTTCAGCCTCTCTTGATAGTTTTTTGCAGGCATCTGGAGACGGTCCATTTTACTGGGTGTTGCCAGTGTACCTTCACACCACCAGTGTAGGGGGTTAGCTTTTTCCAGGCCGCCTCCTGAGATTATTGCTTGTAGCCTTCTGAGAATGCCTAACCTGACTGTTTTTGGATTTGATTTCTCCTTGTCCGTGTGATTGGCATCCCTTCAGGAATTAGGGACACCAAGCATTTTGTCCTGAGGGTGACACTATTCGGTTTTTGTTTTTCCTTAAAGTTTGTGTTTGAAAATTTACCTGTGCAGTAGGCCACCTGAACGTCTATTGTGTTTGGAATTTATCTATTCAATACCCAGTGCAGGATAGATCCTTAGGGCAGCTGTTATCATTCACAGCCCCCTCTGCCTTGTGAATTAGAGGTGCTCAAAGCATCTGCCTGCAATGCGGGAGACCCAAGTTTGATCCCTGGGTCGGGAAGATCCCCTGGAGAAGGAAATGGCACCCCACTCCGGTACTCTTGCCTGGAAAATTCCATGGACTGAGGAGCCTGGTAGGCTACAGTCCATGGGGTCGCAGAGTCGATCTCGACTGAGCGACTTCACTCATTAGCAAGGGTGGTGCCGTTGTAGCTTCAGGTAGTGGCCACAGTTTCCCGCCGCCTCAGTTTCCGGGGTCTAGCAGGGCCTTAGGCCAAGTCAGCTTCCTGCGTCATGAGCCGGAGTGGGATACACCAGAGGAAACATTCCCTGGCTTGTGGGTCACGGCACCCAGCTGCGAGTGTTCTGGTGCCTGGGAGGAAACACTGTCAGGAAGGAGGCTGCACTGGGACTCCGTCACAGGCCCGCTTGCGGGCTAGCTGACCGCTGCCTCCAAGTTCCCCAAGGCCTCTATTCCATTCAGGAGTCTGGTCCCAGCCAAGACAAGTAGACAGTATAGATTTTTAAAGGGTCTCAATTAAGGGCACACTGCCAGGCTGTCTCCACCCCACTCCAGTCCAGCCCTGGAACCCAAGCCTCCTCAGGTTCCTGGCATGGGATTAAAATCAATTCAGGGACGTCTGAGCAAATCCAAAAGGCACCGCTCTTCCTAAATTCTCTTTAGCAACAAGACGATGCCATGATGGAGTATAGTCCATGGGCTTGTTGTCTGGGTATTTCCCCCTGATTCAGGATTGATGTAAGCATGGAATATATCTACCCTTTTTAAGATTCTTTTGCAGGGGTTTATGGCAGAAGGTCGAACAATGATGCTGAGCATCAGCTCCTTGCGAATTTTCTATCTCATAGGCAATTTTCAGCGTATATGTGGAAGGATGGAAGAGATAATCCTAGTGGAGAGCCACATTTCTGTGTATAGGTGAAGGACAGAATGCTCTGTGGGTATGTGGAAGGATGGATGGAAGGAAGGAAGCTGATAATTTTTGAGCATTATCTACTGCAGATAAGATTTCTGTGTCTGTGTTAGTCCCGATCTTCTAATTGATCCCTGGCCCTTAACGTTTTTCATCCTTGGGGATCCCTCGTTTGAGTTTGGATTCCTAGGGTCTCTCTTTGGGCTGCAAACCTGCTCCTTTGTTTCCCCACTTCTCATTACCTAGAAAGGAGATCACACGCGGTTGTCTCCCTGTGTCTGGCTGAGTTCCGTTCCTGTTTCTCCAGTGGCGTCATTTCCAGATTCAGTGCCGATTCCTAACGGCTGGGTAACAATCCATCGTATAGATGTAGCGCATGTTGTTGAAGCGTTGATCTGTCGGTGCGGATTTGCTGTTTCCCTCCCTTGGCTTTCATAATTAGAGCTGCGGTGCATCTTGAGGTGCCTGTGCTTTTTTGAATGATGGATTTCTCGGAATCTAGAGGCCAGGTGTTGGAATCTCAGGTCCTTGGCTTAGCCTCTTCTTTTGGTTTTTAACAGGTATTCAGCGGCTGTCCTTTATACTGAGCGTCGACAGTGTATATTCCCTCGGACAGTGCGAGGGGGTTCCTTTTCTCAAGACAGTTTCCCACAGTTATTCTTTGCATCTCCCTGAGAATGCCAGCTTGACTAGTGGGGTTTGATTTCTCATTGTCCTTCTGACGGACGAGCCTGCAGTCACTAGGAATGAGCATCTTGGTTTGTCGTTGAGGTTTAGATGTTTTCTCTTTGTCCAGGGTGTGAGGATAATTTACCAGTTTACTGTGGCACTTGGCTTCCTCAGATTCCATTCTGGTCAAAATTTACTTCTGCGATACCCGCCCAGAACATACCCTAAGGGCAGCTGTTACCGTGAGCAGCCCCCGACGCCTGTGCTGGGCGCGGGTGGTCTGGTTGTAGTTGCAGGACGTGTCCACGAGGCGGCAGCACCTCCCCGCAGCCGCCTTCTGTCTGGCATTCGGTAGCGCCTCAGGGAATGCCGGGTTCCTGGACTGCGCCCAGTGGAATGTGTCGAAACAAACACCTAGGGGCTTCTGTCCCACGACTGCCTTTCCCTCAAACTTTACGCTCCCGGATTTTAACTAATCCCGAGGGGGGCAGAGCACCCAGCTCTAGGTGTGAAGGTGCCCAGGAGGCTGCACTCTCAGGAGAGAGGCTTGAGCGGGGAATGTTGGCACCCGGAGAGGCGGAGGTGAGCTGATCATTGCCTGCAAGATGGGCCAGGCCTTAATCCCAGTCCGGACTATGGTCCCAGTCAGGGCCAGGACGACGCTAGAAATTGAAAAACGGTCTCAATGAAGGGCACCCTGCCAGGCTCTCTTGTACCCACCCTGCCCAGGCACACACTGCTGGTATAGCATAATGGAAAATTAGGTAGGTTTGAGGGTAGGTGTTGCTTTTCTTTTTCTTTAACATCACGCGCATGTTATGTTGCTGCTAGTTGACTGGCCGTTCTGTGCTTGCTGTCAGGGCCACAGATGTCTGGGTCAGGTGTGGCGTAACCATGGGGTGTATCTAGGATTTTTGTTTGTTTTGTTTTCTTGTCCCAAGGTTTGTTGTATAAGGTCGAGCCTCCTGCTGAGCACAGGGTCCTTGGGGAGTGTCTGTCTCAGACCCCGTTTTCAGTGTATGTGAGGAAGGAAAGAGAATATCTCTGTGGATCATTTTTAGAGATCGACATTTCTGTGGACAAGTCAGTGACAGAGGTTTCTGTGTATATGTTGAACAACGAATGAAAGAAGAAAGAAAGCTGAGAGTCCTGGTGGATTATCTCTGACAGATACAGATTACTTGGTTTATGCTTGCCTCGACCCCCTAATTGTCCCTGTCCCTTCACTTTTTCCCCCCTGGAACTCTTGGTATGAGTTAGAATTCTCAGGGTCTCTCTTGGGGGTGTAAATATGATCCTATGTTCCTCTTTTTTATTTTAACCAGAAGGGACATCATGTGGTTCTACAGTCTCTGCTGTCTGGCTGAGTCCCTTTAGGGTATGATCCTTCCATTCCATCGCTGTGGCCACATCTTTAGGTGGCGGTTTTCTGTGGCTGAGCAGCAGTCCGTCCTGTGTATGTGGCACACTTGTTGAAGCTTTAATGTGTTGCTGAGGGTTTTGCTGTTTCTCTGTCCTGGCTCCTGTGAATACTGCTGCCATGCATGCTGAGAGCACCCCTCTTTTCGAATGACGGATTTCTGGGGATCCAGGCCCAGGTGTGGGAATGTCAGGTCCTAGTTTTATCCTCTTTTGATAGCTTTTTTGTAGGCATTTGGAGACTGTCCATTTTACGGGGTGTTGCCAGTGCACCTTCACACCCGACCGTATAGGGGCTTCCTTTTTTTCTAGCCCCTCTCCCACATTTATTCCTTGCAGCCTCATGAGGATATTTAACCTGAATGGGGAGATTTGCTTTCTCATTGACCGTTTGTTTGGCATTCTGTCAGGAATTAGGGATACTGAGCGCTTTGTCCTGAGTGTGGTATCATGTGGTTTTTTTTTTTTTTTTGCCCTTAAAGTTTGTGTTGGAAAATTTGCCTGAAATTTACCTGAAAGTCCATTGTGTTTGGAATTTATCTTTGCAGTACCCGCTGTCGGGTAGATCCTGGGGGCAGCTGTTGCTGCACGCAGCGCCCCCTGCCGCGTGAATTAGAGGCGCCCATAAGCAAGGCTGGTGCCATGATCGTTACAGGTCGTGTCCACCAGGTGGCAGCACTGTCCCCACCCACCTCCGGTTCCTGGGTCCGCGAGAGCCACAGGCCAAGTCACCTTCCTGGGTTGAGAATTGGAGTTGGATATGACGGAGCCATCATTTCAGGCTTGCGTCCCACTACTCCTTCCCCCAGTAGTTCATTTTCCAGACTGTCAGACTAATGTAAGCCCCCGCCGCAGCACCCAGGGTGAGGGTGCTATGGGGCCTAGGAGGTTACACCGTCAGCAAGGAGGCTTGCGTGGGGAACTCCAGCACAGGCACACTTGCAGGCTAGCTGAATATTGCCTCCAAGGTCCCCAAGACCTCCGTCCCTCTTGGGAGTCTGGTCCCAGCCAGAGACAGACAGACACTATAGATTTAAAGAGGGGCTTCATTAAGGGCACGCTGCCGGGCTGTCTCCAGCTCACCCCAGTCCATCCCTGGAACCCAAGCCTGCTCAGGTTTCTGGCAAGTGATTGACAGGAATCCAGGGACGCCCGTAGGGATACAATAGTTATCACATTTCTCTCCTTGTGTTTAACAACAGCCAATGACATGTTGAAGTATAGTCCACGGGTCAGGGCATGCTCGTCATCCGTGTACAGCCCCCATTCAGCAGTGAGTAACCATGGAGTACACCTACTCTTTTCTGGATTCTTTGGGAGGAGAGTTTATGCAGCATGTCAAACATGGTACTGAGCATTAGGTGCTTGCGACTTTTCTGTCTCACAGGCAGTTTTCGGAGTATATTCAGAACAGAAGAGATATCCTTGTGGATTATCCCTCAGATATCTGCATTTCTGTGCATAAGTGACGGACAGAAAGCTCTTTGTGTATGTGGAAGGATGGAAAGATGCTGATAATTTGTGAGCATTGTCTGTTACAGATACAGAGCTCTGGGTCTATGGTAGTCCCCACCTTGTAACTGATCACTGGCCCTTAAGTTTTTTCTTCTTGGGGGGGACGCTTGTTTGAGTTTGAAGTCTCAGGTTTTCTCTTTGGGCTGTAAATCTGTTCCTTTGCTTCTCTCTTTCTCGTTTGCCGAGGAAGGATGTCTCATGCTGTTGCCTTCCTGTGTCTGGCTGAGTTCCCTTGATCCTTCAAGGCCCATCCCTGTGGCGACCAGCGGCATCATTTCCTAATTCCAGTGCTGATTTCTAATGACTGGGTAACAATCCACCATATAGAGGTAGGGCATCGTGTTTAAGCTTCGATCTGTCGGTGAAGATTTGCTGTTTCTGTCTAGACGTTTGTAATCAGAGCTGCAGTGTGTGTTGTGGTCCGACTCTGCAGCCCCGAGGACTCAAGCACGCCAGGCCTCCCTGACCTTTACCGTATCCTGGAGTTTGCGCAAACTCATGTCCGTCGAGTCGGTGATGCTATCCAACCACCTCTTCCTCTGCTGTTTCCCCCTCCTGTCCTCAGTCTGGCAGCATGCGGGATCCTAGCTCCCGGCCAGAGACTGAACCCATGTCCCTGCAATGGAAGCATGGAGTCTGAATTACTGGACTGCCAGTGAAGTCCCTGAGGTGGCATGTTATTAATTCATAGGGAGCCAACTTGGGCCCTGCAGGTGATCGATTTTATAAACTATGCTAACGGTGATCTTTAAAATCTTTTTTTCTTAATGAAAAAAATAGTTTTATATATTTTTGGCCGCACTGGGTCTTTGTTGCTTTCTGTGGGTGTTCTCTGGTTGTGGAGAGTGGAGGCTGTTCTCTCTTTGCAGTGCTTGGGCTCCTCACTGTGGCCCCTTCTCTTGTTGCTGAGCACAGGCTTGGTTGCTCTGTGGCACACAGGATCTTCTGGACCAGGGATCAAACCTGTGTCCTGTGCATGGGCAGGCAGATTCTTATCCACTGCACCACCAGCAAAGTCTTAGTGTAATCTTTTTACATTAAAACTTTTTTAAGGTTTCTCAGAGGTTTGGTGTTTCTTACTTTTAAAATATCATTAGTTCTATTTCTTTAGAGGATTGTAGACATAAAGAGAATGAAGTGTCTGGATTAAAGGCAAAGCAGTGTTTCTAGTAACAGTGCTAGAAAAAAAGATACTCTGTTATTAGAGATGCAAGCAGGAATTTTCCAGGTTGGGAAACGCAATTAAGCACTGTCGTGGGTTTCTTTTGCCTTAGTTAGGTCTGTGGTGCTCTCACAAGGAAAATTTCAATCTACGGTTGAAAATAAACACCAGTCAGAATGTATTTCAGAGAAGGCAATGGCACCCCACTCCAGCACTCTTGCCTGGAGAATCCCATGGACGGAGGAGCCTGGTGGGCTGCAGTCCATGGGGCCGCGAAGAGTCGGACACGACTGAGCGACTTCACTTTCACTTTTCACTTTCATGCATTGGATAAGGAAATGGCAGCCCACTCCAGTGTTCTTGCCTGGAGAATCTCAGGGACGGAGGAGCCTGGCGGGCTGCCGTCTATGGGGTCGCACAGAGTCGGACACGACTGAGGCGACCTAGCAGCAGCAGCAGCAGCAGGATGCATCTATAATCCCTGGCAGGAGGCATGTATTTGACATCCCCTTGGAGGTGTGTAAAGTACCTTAGGCTTCTGGTTTTGCCCCTGGTCTCCTATACATTTTATCAGGATTGTTTTGTTTTGGGGGAGGATGTATTTTAGAGACATCCTTGGTCATACCTCTAACATTATCCTGTGAGTGATGGATGAAGAGTGTCGATCTATCTCTGCTCTTATCATGAAAAATTTTGTTCAACTCCATTGTAAATATTTTTGGTGCCTAAGTCAGCTATCCTAAGATAAGTGTGCATCGTGACTTCTCCCATCTTTTTTTCTCTGACGGTTAATACACAGCATCTCTGAATTTCTCCAGCTTTTCTCACCAGTGAGGTGACGGGTGTATTTCCCCTTAGCGTGGTGGCCAGCCCAAGCCTTATCAGCGTCTTTGTGTCTTTTACCGTTGTTGCTTTGTCACTAAGTCATGTCTGACTCTTTCGTGACGCCATGGACTAGCCCGCCACGCTCCTCTGGCCATGGGATTCTCCAGGCAAGAGTGCCGAAGTGGGTTGCCATTTCCTCCTCCAGGGAATCTTACCGACCTAGGGATTGAACCTGAGTCTCCGCATTGCAGGTGGATTTTTTATACCACTGAGCCACCTAGGAAGCCCTCTTTTACTGTTACTATTTCTTAAATAGCAGAAAAGCATCTAAAATGTCTTTTTCATTCAACTGTTGACTTAAAAAAAAAAAAAAGCATGATGTGAGAGTTGTGAGCTCAGTTTTATCTGGGCAAAACGAGGACTTTAGCCCAGGAGACAGTACCTCAGACAGCTCTGAGAAACTGCTCCCAAGAGGCAGGGCAGAAGGTCAGTATTTATGTGATTTTGGTGGAGGGGGAGTACATGCAATCAAGCCCATATTTTTTCAAAAGTTTCTACTAGTCTCATGAAGGTTTGCTAGTCACGAGGAATAATCGTCACCATGAAGGGTTTGACTGTTTTTCTAGATGTGGGGAGATACAAGAATTTGGCTCATAAAATCAGCTCCCAAAAACGTCTAACTATCTGAAGGCCTATCCTGCCAGATATTCCCCCTAGCATGGAGGCCTCATTTCTGCTCTCCACCCTGAATTCCTTCAGGGGATGTTGAAGGTCAGCAGCTTCAGCAGCACATTCTTTAATCTTTGTAGAGGTAGATGGCAAGCACCCATGGCAAGTACCAATTTGTAGCTGACACGAGTTTTATAGGCTTTGCCAAACTTAGAAGCTTCTCTGTGGGAATTACCTGATGGAACAGCGGTCAGGACTGAGCGCTTTTACTGCAGGGGTCCTGGTTTGATTCCTTGTTCAGAGAATTAAGATCGTGCAAGCCATGTGGTACATGCAAAAAAAAAAAAGCTTTTGTTTCTAAACCACTCACATTTGGTGGATTGACACCCTCTTATCCCCACGCCATTTATTTATATGATTAGTGTAAATATTTGCTTTTAGGGTTTCTTTTTGCCAACTTGTCCAGGTATAGGCAAATATTCCAGGCATCAGAGTATGAGTTAATTTCTTGCATAGGCCTATATTTTAAGAGTGAATTTAGGTCTGTGATAGCCTTTTCTGGTAGGAACAAATAAAATTAAGTCTGGCTATTCAAAGGACTCCAACAAAATTATATATTGTTTGGTTGCCAAGAAGTGGCCAACTCTCAAGACCTCATGGACAGTAGCTTGCCAGTTTCCTCTGTCCGTGAGGTTCTCCAGGCAAGAATACTGGAGTAGGTTGCCATTTCCTCCAGATTTCCCTGACCCAGGGATTGAACCTGCATCTCCTGCTTTGGTAGGAGGATTCTTTACCTCTGAGCCACCTGGGAAGCCCAACAAAATTATTAAGTGTATGTAAAAAAAGTAGTGAGAGTTAACGATTTCGTCTCTTCATTTGGTATACTTTAACCAAATCATCTCACATTAAAAAAACCCAAATACAAATTCTACTCCTTTGGTACATTATTTACATAAGACAAGTGTAAAAAGGATTAATATGCATTTATTTGTATGCATTTAAGTATATATAGATATATAAACACTGCTGCTGCTGCTAAGTCACTCAGTCGTGTCCGACTCTGTGTGACCCCATAGACGGCAGCCCACCAGGCTCCCCATCCATGGGATTCTCCAGGCAAGAACACTGGAGTGGGTTGCCATTGCCTTCTCCGATATAAACACTAGTGGTAAGAAATTTGCCTGCCCGAGGGTGGGAAGATTTGAGAGAATAGTATTGAAACGTATACCTTACTGCTTCCCTGGTGGCTCAGCTGGTAAAGAATCCGCCTGCAATGCAGGAGACCGGGGTTTGATCTTTGGGTTGGGAAGATCCCTGGAGAAGGGAACAGCTACCCACTCCAGTATTCTGGCCTGGAGAATTCCATGGACAGAGGAGCCTGGCGGGCTACAGTCCATACGGCCGCAGAGTCGGGCATGACTGAGCAACTTAGAAGAGATGACCAGTGAGTGTGTGTCTGCTGCATGAAGCAGGTGCCCAAAGCCAGTGCTCTGGGACAGCTTAGAAGGATAGGGTGGGGAGGGCAGTCGAAGGGAGGGTCAGGGTGTGGGAACACGTGTGCCTATGACCGATTCATGTTAGTGTATGGCAGGGACCTTCACAATGTTGTGATTATCCTCCAAATAAATCATTAAGAAAAAAAAGACTGCCTGCTAATGCAGGAGATGTAAGGGACTCGGGTTCAATCCCTGGGTGGGGAATATCCTCTGGAGAGGAAATGGCAACCCACTCCAGTCTTCTTGCCTGGGAAAGCCCATGGACAGAGGAGCCTGGTGGGCTACACTCCAGGGGGTCACAAAGAATTGGACACGACTGAGCGTCTGAGCACACGCAAACACAAAGTAGATGATTTAGAGTTTTTCTGTAGCTTTAAAATATTAACTTTTCAGTATGAGCACTGTATCACATTAAATTATTAAGATGGATTTTAACTTTTAAAAATCAATAGGCAAACACATCTTCTATTATCCTATGCATAGAAGTTGAGGTTTCTACATTGTTGCTCCTCGTATCACTCTCTACATTAATTATGACTCATAATAGTAATCAACTTGTACTTTTTCCTTCAGACATAAGACTTCCTTCTAGACAGAAGTATAAAACCTATCAAGTTAATATTTTATGAGTACTTATTCCAATTACTCTAAAATTTTGAGGTGGCAAAAATATAATCATCCAAAACTGTCTGCATAGTTTGTCCTCCACTGACATAAGGGTAAATTAAAATTCTTTCTGTATCAGTTTTTCAGAAACTAACAACATTTAAAGATTTCAGTCCAAGTTTTTAAGGTTAATCTGGATATTTTGTTAACATATTAAATTTTCATGAATTGCAGTCATATATAAAAATTTATAACCAATATATTTGTTTTTAAGTTACATTTGAAGTGAAAGTGCTAGTCACTTAGTTGTGTTCAACTCTTTGTGACTGCATGGACTTTAGCTCACCTCTGTCCATGGAATTCTCCAGGCAAGAGTACTGGAGTGGGCTTAGATTTCCTCCTCTAGGGAGGATCTTCCCAACCCAAGGATTGAACTCACGTCTCCTGCATTGGCAGGTGGATTCTTTACCATCTGAGCCACCAGGGAAACCCATGTTACAAACTTCTAAATTCAGCCTTGGCCTAGTACAAAGCAAACTACTATGCTAACTGGTTTTGCAGGTAAATTGTTAGGCTGGATCTGGTCAAAGGTTTGGGTTTGGTTGATGAGTAGGAGAGCTCTGACAGAATGTGGTCCACTGGAGAAAGGAATGGCAAACCACTTCAGTATTCTTGCCTTGAGAACCTCATGAACAGTATGAGAAGGCAAAAAGATATGACACTGAAAAATGAACTCCCCAGGTCGGTAGGTGCCCAATATGCTACTGGAGATCAGTGGAGAAATAACGCCAGAAAGAAGGAAGGGATGGAGCCAAAGCAAAAATAGTACTCAGTTGTGGATGTGACTGGTGATAGAGGCAAGATTAGATGCTGTAAAGAGCAATATTGCATAGGAACCTGGAATGTTAGGTCCATGAATCAGGGCAAATTGGAAGTGTTTCAAACAGGAGATGGCAAGAGTGAACGTCGACATTCTAGGAATCAGCGAACTGAGATGGACTGGAATGGGTGAATTTAACTTAGATGACCATTATATCTATTACTGTGGGCAAGAATCTCTTAGAAGAAATGGAGTAGCCATGATAGTCAATAAGAGTCTGAAATGCAGTACTTGGATGCAATCTCAAAAAACAACAGAATGATCTCTGTTCCTTTCCAAGGCAAACCATTCAGTATCACGGTAATTCAAGTCTATGTCCGGGCCAGTAATGCTGAAGAAGCTGAAGTTGAACGGTTCTATGAAGACCTACAAAACCTTCTAGAACTAACACCCAAAAAAGATGTCCTTTTCATTAAAACGGACTGCAATGCAAAAGTAGGAAGTCAAGAAACATCTGGAGTAACAGGCAAATTTGGCCTTGGAGTATAGAATGAAGCAGGTCAAAGGCTAATAGAGTTTTGCCAAGAGAACGCACTGGTCATAGCAAACACCCTTTTCCAACAACACAAGAGAAGACTCTACACGTGGACATCACCAGATGGTCAACACCGAAATCAGATTGATTATATTCTTTGCAGCCAAAGATAGAGAAGCTCTCTACAGTCAGCAAAAACAAGACCGGGAGCTGACTGTGGCTCAGATCATGAACTCCTTACTGCCAAATTCAGACTGAAATTGAAGAAAGTGGAGAAAACCACTAGACCATTCATTTATGATCTAAATCAAATCCCTTATGACTATACAGTGGAAGTGAGAAATAGATTTAAGGGACTAGATCTGATAGACAGAATGCCTGATGAACTATGGACGGAGGTTCGTGACACTGTACAGGAGACAGGAATCAAGACCATCCCCAAGAAAAAGAAATGCAAAAAAGCAAAATGGCTGTCTGAAGAGGCCTTACAAATAGCTGTGAAAAGATGGGAAGTGAAAAGCAAAGGAGAAAAGGAAACCCAAATATACCCATTTGAATGCAGAGTTCCAAAGAATAGCAAGGAGAGATAAGAAAGCCTTCCTCAGTGATCAATGCAAAAAAATAGAGGAAAACAATAGAATGGGAAAGACTAGAGATTTCTTCAAGACAATTAGAGATACCAAGGGAACACTTCATGCAAAGATGGGCTCGATAAAGGACAGAAATGGTAGGGACCTAATAGAAGCAGAGGATAGTAAGCAGAGGTGGCAAGAATACACAGAACTGTACAAAAAAGATCTTCATGACCCAGATAATCATGATGGTGTGATCACTCACCTAGAGCCAGACATCCTGGAAGATGAAGTCAAGTGGGCCTTAGGAAGCATCACTTCGAACAAAGCTAGTGGAGGTGATGGAATTCCGGTTGAGCTATTTCAAATCCTAAAAGATGCTGCTGTGAAAGTGCTGCACTCAATATGCCAGCAAATTTGGAAAACTCAGCAGTGGCTGCAGGACTAGAAAGGTCAGATTTCATTCCAATCCCAAAGAAAGGCAATGCCAAAGAATGCTCAAACTACCACACAATTGCACTCATCTCACATGCTAGTAAAATAATGCTTAAAATTCTCCAAGCCAGGCTTTAACAATACGTGAACTGTGAACTTCCAGATGTTCAAGCTGGTTTTAGAAAAGGCAGAGGAACCAGAGATCAAATTGCCAACATCCGTTGGATCATCGAAAAAGCAAGAGTTCCAGAAAAACATCTAGCTGCTTTATTGACTATGCCAAAGCCTTTGACTGTGTGGATCACAATATACTGTAGAAAATTCCGAAAGAGCTGGGCATTCCAGACCTGTATGCAGGTCAGGAAGCAACAGTTAGAACTGGGCATGGAACAACAGACTGGCTCCAAATAGGAAAATGAGTACGTCAAGGCTGTATATTGTCACCCTGCTTATTTAACTTATATGCAGAGTACATCATGAGAAACGCTGGGCAGAAATATCAATAACCTCAGATATGCAGATGACACCACCCTTATGGCAGAAAGTGAGGAAGAACTAAAGAGCCTCTTGATAAAAGTCAGAGTGGAAAACTTGGCTTAAAGCTCAACATTCAGAAAACTAAGATCATGACATCCAGTCCCATCACTTCATGGCAGATAGATGGGGAACAGTGGAAATAGTGTCAGACTTTATTTTTCTGGGCTCCAAAATCACTGCAGATGGGGACTGCAGCAATGAAATTAAAAGACTCTTACTCCTTGGAAGGAAAGTTATGACCAACCTAGACAGCATATTAAAAAGCAGAGACATTACTTTACCAACAAAGGTCTGTCTAGTCAAAGCTATGGTTTTTCCAGTGGTCATGTATGGATGTGAGAGTTGGACTGAGTAAAGAAAGTAAAGAAAGCTGAGTGCTGAAGAATTGATGCTTTTGAACTGTGGTGTTGGAGAAGACTCTTGAGAATCTCTTGGACTGCAAGGAGATCCAACCAGTCCATCCTAAAGGAGATCAGTCCTGGGTGTTCTTTCGAAGGACTGATGTTGAAGCTGAAACTCCAATACTCTGGCCACCTGATGTGAAGAGCTGACTCATTGGAAAAGACCCTGATGCTGGGAAAGATTGATGGCAGGAGGAGAAGAGGACGGCTAAGGATGAGATGGCTGGGTGGCATTACCGACTCGATGGCCATGGGTTTGGTGGACTCCGGAAGTTGGTGATGGACAGGGAGGCCTGGCGTGCTGCCATTCATGGGGTCACAAGGAGTCGGACACAACTGAGCGACTGAACTGATGAGTAGGTTACCTCTCAAATACCTGCCCCAACTTATCTGAAAAACCCAGGTAACAGCAAACTCTTTGTGCTTTTCCCCTTTCCACATGTTTCTCAAGCCTGAGGAAGAGGGTCCCACGGGGTCAAAGAAGGCATTTGGGAGTTTCAGGTGATTATTCTAAAGGCGCAAGTTTAGGATCCCTGAGATACTGACTGAGGTAAGGTTTGCCAACAAAACCTTTTTCTTTTTGTAAACTAGGGTTTGTGTGAAGCTCAAGTTGTTCTCTGGATTTGTAATAGAATGCCAAGCTTTACACGTGTCTTGATTTTTCACTTGTGCACAGAAGCCCCTGCTAGGCAGGTGCAGGTCCAAGGCCCAGGTCTTCCATGAGCCTGACACGCCTGCGCTCTGAATGGACAGGACGCTGGTGTCCAGAGTCTCAGACAGAGCACAGAAAAGGTCAGGTTCAGAATCTCTCCAGATGATGCTTCAGCTCAGCCGCTCTGACCTTTATGGGGAAGGCTGATTTCTCTGTGGTGTGACTGACCCCCCCACGGAATGTTCATGTTTAGCATCTCTGGTTACCCCAGCAGAGGCTGGCTTTACAGGCCAGGAAAAGGATGACAAGAGGAGCCTGCTGAAGCAGGCAGCACTTTCTGAGAGACTAAACCAAGCCGATGTGTTACAGCCTGTGGAACTTGCCCGGTAGCTGTGTGGTCTTTACAGGCACCACTTGGAGGAGCTGTGGGAATAAGAAAACTGGAAAAGGGTCGAACACTTCTTTTTAGATGTGTGGGCTTTTTTTCTCTCAAGGGCCTTTAGGGAACACTATGGAAATACTCAGAATTTCATCAGACCACAGAGCTTCCAGCAGTCAGTCCAACTCCACAGGATGAGGCACTGACAGAATGACTTATTTCAGTGTGAGAGAGCTCCAGCATGTTCTGTGTTTAAAAAAAAAGACACACAACAAATTCAAGGCTTTTGAAAAAAGCATCATTTATTTCAAAGTACAACATAAAGTTGTATTTTTAAGAAATACACCTTCAATCTTGTATCTCAAGACTTGGCGATGTGCATTTCAGTTTATCTTGAAAATAAATTCAGGTATACAAATGTTACATACCTCAAGTACAAACAGCACAGAAAATGCATATGGTCTCAACCGAATGTTTTAACATTCATTCACTGTTCTTAAAGTTGACTTAACATTTCTGTAATCTGCTTTTAAACCGAGACAGCCTTATTTTAAAAAAATACTCTGTATTTTTCAGCACAAAGTCCTCATACATTTTTAAAATTAGATCTTGGCGTGTAATATTGTGAAATTATTAAAAAACCAACCTTGGTAATTTAATAAAATTGTCACATGCCAGGACTTCTGAAATCAACTTGAGTTGTCACCTTAGCTGTAATATCAAATTGGTGTTGACACAGATAGATAAGGACTGGAGGAAGACAGTGGTGGACAGCTGATAACAGGTAAGGTTTCCAGATGTAGAGGTCTTACTGGAGTTTGTGGCTGAGTCCAGACTTTTCTCTAAGAGCACAACAGCAAATCTCGTATTATCATAATTGCAAGAAAGATCTGAAAGAAGCGAGTGGTATAAGCCTGCCCTGCAGAGATGAGGAGGGTGAGGGGTGGGCAGCGACAGCGGGGAGAGCCTTCGAGATGTCTCGGAAACGGGCACATCATGATCTAGACCAGGGGCCACCACCGTTTTTTTTTTTTTTGGCCTAATTTCAATTCTCATGAGGGAAGTGCGAATTCGACCAGGGGTCGGAGCTCCTCCGTCCGATGGTGGGGCTCCATATCCGCCAGGGGTTGTAGGTCTGGCCCAGGTCGTCGGTGGGACTGGCGGTGGAGGGCGCGTGAGGTGCCGGGGCACTCTCGGGGCCCATGAGGCCGATGCTCGGCAATGCGCTGGCGGGGCTGGTGAAGGGCAGAGTGCTGTGCAAGCTGCTGGACCAGATGGAGCTGCTGAACGGAGTGGATGACCACAGGCTGCTGGTGCTGCCAAGGATGGGCTGACGAGACAAAACAGACGACGCTGAGCATCAGACTTGAGGGGGCAGATGGCAAAGTGGTGAGGGTAACGCTAAAAACGGGCTAGAACACAGGTTTCTCTCACTCTGTTGACTTTAAATGTTTTATACACATAGCCACCTCAGCATCTGAACAGATGGTTCTGAAATTCTAAAGGGGAACCCACCACAGCCGGTGGGCTGAGTCCAGCCCGCCTGTTTCTGAAGGTGAAGTTTACGGGGCCGTGAGCCGCCCCTGCCACCTCTGCACCACACAGAGGAGCTGGACAGGCTCCACCAGCAAAGCAAAGAAAGCGACTGTGTTAGTCGCTTAGTCTTTTGTGATCCCAGGGACTGGAGCTGGCCAGGCTCCTCTGTCCATGGGATTCTCCAGGCAATAATACTGGAGTGGGTTGCCATTCCGTCCTCCAGGGAATCTTCCCGACCCAGGGATTGAACCCGAGTTTCCTGCATTGCAGGTGGATTCTTTTGCCCTCTGAGCCACCAGGGAAGACCCAGCAATAATGGCCTGCAAGGTCTCAAAGAGTTATAACGAACGGTTAAGATGCTTGGAAAACCAAAGCTGGAATGATTACGAGTGAAGACAAACTTTGGAACTGGTGAAGTTAAAATATCTACTGTTAAACCTTGCACATCTAATTGAGTTTTCCTGAGGATGAAGAAGTAATCACAATGGGATCCTATTTTTCTGTCATGATTTTGTTAAAGCTGAAACCAGGAATCATTTACTTTTTGTGGTGCATGATCTTTGCAGAACCATTTAGCTGAGAAACAAACAGACGCACTGAGAAAACGCTCACACACAGGCGGGCCTCTAAGGACCTGGTAAGGGCTATGCTTGGGCACCGTCTGAGCCGAGATGGGCCCCCGTCACCCTGCAGTCTAACTTACAGGGTGGGAAAGGCTGAGAGAATTCAGAGGTCAAGCCCCAGCGTCTCAGCCTTCCCCCTGTAACTTCTGGGCCCTCTCGGCTCTGAAGGGCACTGACAGCCACTTCGGCAGAAATGAAGACACAGCGATGGACAGGGTGAGCGTGCTAACCCACGCCTTCCTGCTGCTGTTATCGTTCACCTCTGTCAGCATTACCCCAGGGACAGCAGCAGCCGTGACGCTGCCTGAGCAGACAGGCAGAGCAAGCCTACTCACTGTGGCCGTGTGGGTCGGGGAGCCAGAACTGGCTGGCCAGGAAGGGCTGGGCTCTGTGGCCGGCGAGTCCCAGAGGTAAGAGGGGCCGCTGCTCAGCTCATTCCAGCTCCTCTGCGAGGCTTGATTGCACGATCGAGATAACCCGAGCTTGCTGAACACTTCTGGAAGTGAGGAAGCAAAGCAAGTGTGTGCTGGATCCGGCCGTGCTCACCGGGCAGGTCGGGACTGCATCCCACCCACTCCAGCAGCCCCCACCATTCAGGCAAAGGGGGTGTGGGGAGATTCCCCAGACCCCTGCCCATCATCTCAGTACCTCACCCACACCTTTCACTGGGCTGTCAAGTGCAAACACCATCACAGCTAATGTGAAACTCACATCACTGCCTCTCACTCTGAACAGTAAGAAAATTAAGGAGCTCCAGCGTAGCCAGGAGTCACCTCTCAGACACAGAACTTTCTTGAAGCTCTTAAGTCAGTTCTGCAGAACATAAGCCAGCGGGGACCCCCACCACATGGAAGAGACCCACTGAACCTTCAGGCTGGGGTGTGGGGAGGGAGCTGCCAGAGGGCCAGGACAGCAGAGACAGACCCACCTCCCGGAAGTCAGCTCCAGGCCCACATCTACGGCTGCCTGATAGTGCTGACATGGGAAATGCATCTTTCAAACATGTCCACTAGATGACCACCACAGTCTCCTCCACACGTCAAATGACCTTTTCCTCCGTCTGTCTCTGTCCACGGCTCATTAGTCATGGTCCAGGGTTTAAACACTCACCACCAGTTAGGTTAAAAGAGTTCCCAAAAGCCGAGAACGAGTTGAGCGGTGTGAGGTCAGGGCTGCTGGGGTTGCTCACGGGGCTCCACAGACCCGAGCTGCATGTTGGGGAGAAAAACACGACACACAAGAACACGATGGTCAACGGAGACAGATCCATCGCCCTCAGCGCCACACACTGGCGGCCCTGCTTCAGTGGGCACGTGCGCGACAGACAACAGGGAGGCCTGGAGACCGCGCCATCCCCTGGGGGGTCAGAGCTCAGGCCACTCTGTCACAGGCTGAGAGCCTGGCTCGGAGCAAGTGTTCTGCAGAGCAAAGAAGTATTTCTTCCTTGTTTACCATTTGGCGATGGAAGATTTCTTGAACTGTTTCAAATCTAGGATTCCTTTTCTTGTTAGTATCAAGCAGGTAAAACTGGGAGTCTACTCGGTTTTTATTATTTTACTGTCGGAATTTTATCCAGGAAAGTGAACAAAGGCAGTCCCCGGGTGCCACCAGGCCACTGTGGCTGCTCGGGGTCAAAGAGCACAGTGCACACTAACCCCCTGGAATCTGTCCCAGTGTCCTCCTCTCAGAGACATTTTGGTTCTGTTTCTAATGACGAGGTCACAGCCTTCCTACAATGACCATGATAACGGAGAGGGATGAGAAAAGACTTAAAAGGCGGAACACACGCCTGTCCCCCTCCGCTGGGGTGGGGCTGTGTTGCTCCTCTTGGGGGGCCTAGGAGGGAACAGAGCCCCCACCTACAGAGGCGTCTGACCATCACCAAACATCTGCTTGTCACAAAGAGACCCCAGAGCACACTCACAGCTAGAAGATGTTAACCTGGCCTGGGAAGCCCTCTTGCCTCCACCCCGATGGCCGTACCTGTCTGAGCCATCGCTGTCAACAGGAGTGTGTGAAATGCCAAGGCTGCTGGAGAAATCTGTTTTGCTTGAAGAGACTTTAGCAAAGCCGTTCCCACCTGTAATAAGGGGCTCCAAGTCAGCTGAAGGCAGCTGGGCCACAGGTACGCCCCCAGGCCCAAGGCCAGTGGTGCCTGGTCTCTGATGCCAAGCCACTCACCTGGGCTCTTGTCGTACCCAGCTGTGACCGCGGCGAAAGTGGGGTTGCCATTCTTGCCCGGGAGAGAAGCGGCTTTCGTCAGTCTGTGTTTGCCTCCGTTTGGCTGCTTTGTTTTAGAGTCACTGGAGGGAAGAAGAGAGGCAAGAACACCTCAGTCCTCCGTGGCACTACCACCCCCCACCCCCGCATGGAGGCCCCAGGGGCTCG
Organism: Antilocapra americana; assembly: GCA_007570785.1. Taxonomy (NCBI): domain Eukaryota; kingdom Metazoa; phylum Chordata; class Mammalia; order Artiodactyla; family Antilocapridae; genus Antilocapra; species Antilocapra americana. The sequence continues at coordinate 3,337,380 of ML662448.1, forward strand.
TGTCCCAGGGGCTGCGGCTCCAGCAGGGCTGGGGTGGCCAGGCCCGAGACCGCGTAGTCAGGCGGAAAGTCAGGGACGTGGGGAGAAGGCAAGGAGGGCACAATGAGCAGGGCGCCAGGCAGGGACTGCCAGCCACTGCTGCAGGGGCTCCATGCCGCCAGCGGGTGAGGAGCCCCGGCCTCTGGGGCAGGAGCGGAACACGGGGCAGGGTGCCTGGGCGCCTCCGCGTGTGGGAGGCGGGGCGGGCGACAGGGCCTGGGTCTGCGAGCGTCACCCAGCCAAGGTCACCGTCACCCTGCCGGCCAGGCTCCGCGCCTCCCTGTGTGCTCGGCTCTGCCAGGCCCTGCCCCGTCACTGCGGCCTTCGCCTGCCACAAGGCACAGCCAAAGACCCGTAAACCTGTCTCCTCGACTCTCAGCAATAGCTCCTGGGCTGCATTCAGGAAGGATGTGCTCTCTGGCTTCTGAGCCAGGCGATGGGTGGGGAAGGGGCTGAGCCTGCATGGGGCAGGATGGCCACAGACATCAGGGGTGGGAAGGGCTGGCCGCCTGCAGCCTCCGAGGGTCCCACCGACCCAGCCCCAGCTCCAGGGAGAGGCCCTGGCTTGGCACGGGTGGGGCCGCAAGCCCACCTGCCCGGGCTGCCATTGACGATGCTGCTGTAGCTGCCCCGGGATGTGAACGGGCAGGGTGCGGCGGGCGGTGATGGGGAGGTGGGTGGCGGCGAGGTCTGGTGTTGTTTCAGGAAGATGTCTGCGTTGAGAGTTTGCAGAGAGAGTTTATAAAGACTATCTGTAGCTGCAAATTAAAAAGAAAAAGTCTCAGTTGTGACATTTCGATTTTTACTCTTCAGAAACAGCTGCTTTTGATACTCTGATAGTAAGGCAGCAACTCAAGCGCTTCTACTGAGAAAAAACCTACAGCTTCTATGTGTGTTCTGTTTCTCCGCCTTGCTTGGGGTCACTAACGTGACCCAGCTCCGCAGGCCCTTCCTGGCAGGTGAGGTCCCCTCCCTCCTCAGGCTGGCAGGAAGCCTCCCCACGTCCTCAGGGACGGGCAGGTGGAGCCCCTGCCTGGACCTGGCAGACCCTGTACTACCTCACAGGCCCAACCCCCAGCCCCACTTGCACTCTGCGGCGCCTGGCCCCTGCTTTACAAGGCTACAAACTGCTACTCTCTTCCTGCTGCCCTTTAAAGCACAGCTGTTTTAAAAATCTAAAACAGAAAGTAAGACAGATTCTGCATTCACTCAATGGAAACACGTAACTTATCAGAAACAGGTACCACCTGGCACATCCGTCATGTGTGCCCAGGTGCTGGGACACGAGGCCTGAGGAGAGGGCTTGGCCTCCACAAGCTCAGTCTCTGGGGCCCTACTCGCCCAGTGACCTGGCATGAACCCCCTGGCCCAGCACCCCTCGTTTCTTCCCTCGGCCCAGGAGGCTTTGCCCAGCTCAGCGCATTGCTCCCCTGGTCCCTCTGTGTCCCTGGCCGTGTCCAGGCCCTGGATCGGAACCGCCACACAAAGCCCCACCCCGCCTCTTGAAGCCCGAGTTAGTTTTCCCGTCCTCAGTGGTGCACCTGCCCTAGAAGCCCACCCTGAGCTTCCCCAGTGGGGCCGGCACCTTTCACCCGCCGTTTCCACCTGTCCCTCACCCTTGCCCACCGGAAGTCTCCCCTCCTCAGCTGCCCAAACGCCTGCTGACCTGGCACCCACACCTCCTCCCTGCAGAGTACCCCAGAGGCTTCGCTGGGCTTCACACGGCCCAGGGAGAAGGGCTCCCTGGGAACACGGTGTTCACTCCCTACACTGAATCGCTGCTTCCTCTGCAGGGAAATGGCCCCCGTCGCAGGGTACGATCTGAGCACCGGTGTCCTGCTGAAACCTCGGAGGGGATCTAAGGGCCTGAAAGCAGCGGCCTGGACCCCGGGAAGACCCAGAGACTCGTTCAACTCATTTCTTGAATGACCAGGGATTCCGGACTCTCCCTCATCTCAGGCAAGAAGAAAGTACTAAAAAGGCTCCAGAAAGTTTCACAGAAAATATGGGGTTAACAGGTTTTAACCCAGGGAATGTCACTCTCCAGGACGTATTTACACAGGCTTGTGCTCAACGCCCACCTCACCCAAGTTCTTCATCCCCATTTAACTCACTGGCCTCCAATCACCCTTATTCTCTAAACCCCCATGACCTCAAACCTGGTGCTCGCCCCTAATTTTCCCTTTGGCACAAATGGGCCCAATGGAGCCACTCTGACACGGTGGCTGAGTGTAGGCAGATCAGCTCGACAGGACCGATCACCAGTGCCCTGCCCCCAGGCCCCTGCTGTGCTGGTCTCTCATCTTCCAGGTCCTCTGCGCATCTAGAGCCTGAGGGCCTCCACCCTATTCTAGGGGACAGTGCTCCTGTCAGGCCAGACCCGGGGAACAAGGTCAGGAAGCTGCTGAGAAAACTAACACACCTTCACAAGGGTTGTCTACGGAGAAGATGTGGTAAACTGGGAACAAAGTGAATTCTTACAAAAGTGGTTACGCTGTAGACATGAGAAACCAGTCAGGTACCGGGATGTTGAGCCCTTCTCTGGATGGTTCACTGCTCTGATGGAACTTTCCATGTCATACAGAGGGAAGCCGAACCAGCTCCCTGAGTTGTCTGACTGCTCTGTTACGAACACTTACTACGGCCGATCAAACTACCACCGTTTAACTGCTCGCAGACCCTTTACCACTGTGTCTGCTGGCTGCTACAAACCGGCTCCAGCACACCAGCCCCTGGGTCTCCTTGGGAGGCAAGACGCCCCGCAGTTTTCCCGCCCAGATCTGGATGTGCTGCGGGTGTGGGGAGCACCGTACTTACAGCTGCCAGGCTTGTGAACGGGCACGGAATCCCACTCTGGCGGTGGAGAGTCTTTTTCACCTTCTGAGCTGCTGGTGTTGCCTAGTTCTTGACTATTTGGGAGGAACTTTGCGAGGGCAGGTGGCCTGCTATCCACTAACTTACTTGTACCTGTCCAGAATTCAGAAGAGAAAGCCATGATGGAGGATCCTCCCTTTCCTTCGGGCCAATTTCAAAAAACCTTCTGATGAGAATGAGAATCCGTCTATGCCCGACGACTCCTGACTACTGTGAACTCACAACCAACAACTACTATTACAACGAATCGCTAGACCACCCACACGAGGAGAAAGGAAAATACCTTTTGATTTCTGGGAGTTTCGTGGTTTGGATCCACTGGTCAATGTAGTTGGAAGAGGAATCTTGGTTGGGAGATTTCGGCGCTGTTTACTTTCCAAGGGGGCAGTATACGGTAGCTCTAAAGAACTGAAAGATAACCACGGATGGGACGTTCAAACACAACACTTTGTTTCAGAGCTGAGAGGAGAAGTCACTGATCTGGCTATAATTTCAATGGCTTCTCTGACTTATTGGGCCTCATGTATTATCCACCCACCGTCCTGAGGGCTGGCTGCCTTCCAAGCACTTCCAATACTGCTCAGAAGACATGGACAGATTTATCCTCCGCTATTCTGAAAGCACACAGGGAACTGAGGTCCATTATTTAAAAATATGTTACGGGTCGGAGCACCTGCCTCAGATAAGGAAGCTGTTTGTACAAACTAGCCTTGTAGGAGCTGCTAAGTGCTTGTGAAGGAGTCTCCCCCACCTGCAGCCGCCTTGCTAACTGCTTGTGAAGGAGTCTCCCCCACCTGCAGCCGCCCTGCCCAGTGCCCAGATCCTCAGCCAACATGGGGACTGCCTGCAGGACTCTTGAATATGGAGACTCTGAAAGGTCTCAGACTTAGAACTGTCAAAGGTCCGCGATGCAAAACTCTGAACCCATTTCCCCATGGACACCATGCAGTGAACCAGGGCCAAGTTCACCCAGGGCTAGTTCCTGGGTGACCTACAAATCCCCCAAAGCCCACAGCAGGGTGGCAGGACTCTTATTTCCCTAAGGTCTGGGCCGAGTGGGTGGGACAAATGTTCTCTATTCTTGAACTCAGGGTTCATCTTAGGCCAAAACTTAAATATTATTTTCACTGATCTATTTGGAGCATATTACTTCTAAAATATTAAGAAGTAAGCTTAACATAATAAACATGTACAAACAGGATAATTGGCTCTGAACTTCTTGTCAGCAAGGCAAAACAGGAGACAACTTTAAGTTTTAAGGGCTATTTTTAAGTTTCCACAGCCCAATGAAGAAAACATTGAAGTCTGCTGAGAGAGAAGTGATCTTTAGGAGAAATGACATGGGGAGATGGCCCACATAAGGCAGTATGGTGAACAGTGGAAACCCATGAACCATAAAAACCTTCGCAAAGTCGCCTCCGTGCTGCCCACCAGATCGACGGAGGCCTCTCTGTTGACAGGAGTTAGGCTGATGCGGCCCAAAAAAAGGATGCCTTTCAGCTGAGGGAACCCAGTGGCCCCTTGTAAGAATTACTCCAAAAATTGTCAGTGGGCTCCTGGTGACGGCAGCAAAGCTGTCGGTTTAAGGCTGAGCTGATAGCTGGCTTTCCACTAAAAAACTTCAGAGTTCACTGATGAATATAGACGCTCTTAAAGTGGGCAGTGTCTGGCATTTTCCACCCAAGTGCACCTGCCGCCCAGCCTCCAGGGGTGTGATCCCGACCCAGCACTCTGCCCCCACCCCCACAGCCCCACCCTTCAGGTTCTTAAAGCGCCACACCCTTCCACTACCCCTCTGAGTTCACCCTGCTAGTGGGTAGCAGATTTCTGCTGGGCTCTGGGCCTGGCACCAGCCACCAAGCTCGTCCACACCAGACTGCAAACGTCAGGATGGCTTAGACTTTCTATATCCAATGGCATCCCACTGTCCATCACTAGCATATGCCCCCCCTTTTCAAAAAGGTAAGCAGATGATAGAACAGTAGTATATAAAGCATGATTTCATAAACAAATTTTAACGGAGATGCTTTATAAACACTATATAAGGTAGTTGGTCAAAGGTCATTTTCTTTTCATTCTTTTGTTTCTTTGTATTTCACAAATTTCCTATCATAAATTGTTACATTTGGAATTAGTATAAAGGCTAACCAAAAATCCAAAGGGCTCGGTTTACCCAAATGAGTAGAATTTTAGGTGGGCTAACGAACTGACATGAAAAAATGCACTGTTTATGGGTGAGACTATTAAGGCTACAGTTTTATAAATCTGGCTTTCTACTTATGATTGACGAAGACAATTTAGAGCATGTTGCTTAAACTGCCTTCTGGCAATGATCTCTGTTAACTACACACATAAAGAGAACATGGGCTGAGACTCCCGGGCTGGTCCAGTGGCTAAGACCCTTGCTCCAGTGCAGGGGGCCCAGGTTTGATCCCTGGTCAGGGAACTAGATCCTGCGTGCTGCAACTAAGACCCGGTACAGCCAGATAAATAAATAAAATCTTTAAAAAAATGTGCGTCCTCCTTCTGCCTCGTGACTAGGGGCTGGAGAGTGGGCAGCTCTGGCTCTGGGAATAGCAGCAAACTCCCTCAATACCCGCTGCAGGGTCAGGTCGGTCAAGTGAAGTCTTTCACAAATCCTCAAAGTCAGATCTGCTAACAGTCAACTGATTTCCTAAACAGATCAGAATACAACAGAAGTCACTGGAAGAAGGACGACGAGCGGACTAATGTGTGTGTACGATCTGTTTTAAACATACTGAGCTTGGGCGTCAAGGAGAATGAACGGCGTCCCTATGGTGACAGTCACCTTTGGACTGGTTCCACTAAGATAATCCTCAGAAGCTGGGCTTTTAAACTGATGATACAATGACAGCACAACACTCCATTCCCACAAGGTCTCAGGATATGTAAAAATTAGGGTTTTCATAATTTGGATATTTAGCCTCTCACTTTAAAAGCGCAATGAGCACAGGGAGGCCTGGCGTGCTGCAACCTCAGGGGTCGCAGAGTCGGGCATGGCATGGTGGCTGAGCATCAGCACTTTGAACACCTCATCAGTCAAGTAAGCCTGAAAAAGGCCTAGGAAAATAGTATCTAGCCGCCTGACAAGGGCTGTTACTCCTGTCTTGGGGCGCCAGAATGTTAGCACCAAAGTGCCTCAGGCTGTTTCCCCTCAGGGCAGAGTCAAGTGCATGAGCTGTTATTCCACTTGACACTGCTTTTTAACCAGGTCAGATCGGTCTCAACTAATTGTGTAGTTAGACCACGTCAACTAACATTTTGAACAAAAGGGTAACTTTAAATACTCCATTACTAATATTGCCATGTACTGTGTTGCTTCTTAAGTTCAGGGACAAGGTTAAGTTTTTCTGCAGTAATCACTAATTTCTGATTAGCTTCTGGTTCTACAGGACACGCTGGCCCTGCTGAGTTAAGCTGTGTAATCTAGGGACAGAGTCCAGTTTACTGGTGTTTTTGCAGAGTTCAAGCTTCATTCCTAGACTCCAAGTGAGAACAGACTTTCTGCAAAGCTACAGTCAGTTCTGATGACAACAAACCATATCTTCCTTTATTAATTTATGCATAATTCCCTCAACTTCCTGGGCTGATGTCCACTTATCAGGGAAGAAGGTCAATACTGGTTTCCCCGCAGATGGCCATCTTACACGATGAACCAGTAGGGCACTGCTAACAACCCTAAAACCAGGATTGGTTTAGTAGACCCAAAGTTCAATGGAAGAATGAAGTGACCTTAGGAAATAATAACCCAAAAGTTGAAATCATTCATTTCCTTGGGGAAACATTTTGTAGGGCGCCCTCCCTGTGGGCCCAAGGCCCCTGGCCCAGGGGACTGGACAGGAGCTATTCCATGGCCACTGTCTGGTGGCAGTATCTGCCTTGAGCACTTTTTTTGTTTTAAAGGCAAGAATGTATGTGCCGTGTGTTAAGTCGCTTCAGTTGCATCTGACTCTGCTACCCTTTGGACTGCAGCCCACCGGGCTACTCTGTCCATGGGATTCTCCAGGCAAGAATACTGGGGTGGGTTGCCATGCCCTCCTCCAGGGGATCTTCCTGATGTCTCTTAGGTCTCCTGCATTGGCAGGCAGGTTCTTTACCACTAGTACCACCTGGGAATCACAGGTTAAGAATAAATTTTTCGAAGTTTTACAGCCCCGGAGTCCAGATCCCCAGGACAGCCTTGGCTGAGTGAGCAGACCCAGAGCTGTTATGAGAGAAATTATGCTCACATCTGCAGCTGGAACATCAAGTCCATCTTTGGGCAGAAGTGAAACCGCTCTCTGCCTGGGAGCAAATCACCAACTGCAGTTTTCTCCTCCATGCCTCCCTGCCCCGCCCATATTTTGGCTGAGCCACGTGGCATGTGGGATCTTGGTTACCTGACCAGGGGTTGAACACCCTGGTTGCACGCCCCTCGCAGTGCAAGCATGATGCTTTAACCACTGGTCCTCCTCTGTTTTTACAAGTTTTAACTCTGCCTTTTATATGTCTGATCTCAGAAGCATGTGCCTGTCCCTCCCCAGTGACACTGAACGCTGGGCAGCAGAAAACACCCAGAGAAACATAAGCTTTTGTTGCAAAAAAAAAAAAAGGTACACAGCTTTTGCTGCAAAAAACCCCAGAAAAACCAATCAAGCAGACAGAACCATTACCGAGTTCTCACCAGTAACTTCTCTTACTTATACCTTATTTCTCTGAAATCATATCCTTTTCTTACCTGGGTTTCACATCTGCTGGGATTTCTTTCTTAACATTAAGGAGTTTTTTGCTTTTTTGTTTCACTTGAGACATTTCGTTTTCATGTTTTTCAGGCATGGCTTGTTTTCCCTTTTGCTTTTCTGTATCCTGTGAGGGGAAAAAAGTATACTTAATTGCTGAGTAAGATTAAAAATGCCTGATACAGTCCTATTTGAAGGCAGAGACACAACACCAAAGACGGAGAAGATACATGTACCCCAAGGATACAACTGATAAGCTCTTTTCTTCAAACCTCTCTCTGTTGTGGCTGTCAATTTCCCAGCCTTCGACTTATCATAATCATGTTTTAGTGGGTCTGAGTTCTAAGGCGTGTCACTTAAAGTCATAGTCACACCCTGGCTGGGGGGGGGGCGACAGTGGCAGCAACAAACTGACAGCTTGTGTTTGAGCACGAGGGGGCAGACCTTGCCCTTTTCGCACCAAGAGTTAAGGCAGGACTGCAGGGTAGTGACACCTCCTGGTGATGGTCCGGATCCTGTGCACGAGGAAGCCCCGGGGGGAGACCGCACAGCAGCCCCGAGCGTCAGCGCGCTCCCCCAAGTGTCCATGGTGACGCGTGCCTGTCAACAGTGTCATGCTAACGGATGCTCACCACCCGGGGCGGGGCTCAGCCATTCATTCACTTACGGGCTACCAAGAGGGCCCGGCCCCTTCCCTCAGGGATGGTAAAGCCTATCAGGAGGGAGACACAGGACGCAGATCAACCTGTGTCTTCACGCAGAGATGTTCACTGGCTGGGACTGGAGCCTGGAGGAGCTGGCCTGTGGGCTCCAGTCTGGCACCTGGGCCGAGAAGGCCACAGCCCAGGTGCTGCTCGACTAGCCCAGCTGCCCCTGGGTGCTAGCTCAGGTGCACAGGAAACTACACCTGGTGCTCAAGAGCAAGGTGAAGCTGCTGCGGCACCCACACCTGAGCCCGGGGGCTTGTCTCTCAACAGGGCAGGCATCACTCAGGCGCTGGTGACCCCGCCTGGAGCCACCTGGAAAGCGGGTGTGAACTGCCCAAGTGCAGAAGACCACACACAGCACAGACGGGGAGTGAAAAGAGCAGAAAGCTGGCTCTGTGTTCAGGGCGCATGGGGCCAACTGGGGGCAGCACCCTCGGCTGAAGGGCAGAGCTGCTGGGAGGGGTGGAGGGCTCCCACCCAAGGGCAGACGAGTGTCCACCCGACGGGGTCAGGCTGCAGTGCAGGCAGCCTGGATTTCAACAGGTCACACAGACCCATCCACCTAAAGGGCACAGTACCCTTCTGCCCAGGCACCTTCTGAGACTGTGCTGAGTCATGCAGGAAGTGTTTCCGGAACACCCGACTCATCAACAACTTTGCGAGCCCCTTGAGCACAAGAACCTGGCCTTTCTGTCCATGGTTGTTTCTTAAGCGCCCGCTATGCGGGTTCTCAACACGTATTTGCTGAGTGCGTGGGGAGAAGAGGGCTGGAAAAGACAACATGCAAGAGAAAATGACTTGCCAGGTTTGTCATCTAGTTGGGAAGAAAACACACGCAACAGGTGGATGCATCAGTCACAAGAAAACAAGAGCCCAGGAACTGTAGGCAGAGCACCAAAGGGGCACCTTGAGGCGGTCCAGTGGTTAAGACTGAGCTTCCACTGCAGGGGGCACCGGTTCAATCCCTGGACAGGGAAGTAAGATCCCGCCTGTGACTGAAAACAACAACAGGCACTAAGGGGGAGGAATAAAAACTGCTCAGCAGGGAGAATGCTAACAGCACGGAGGTGGCCAGTCCTGAGCAGTGTCTATGAGAAAGCCCATGACAGGGCAAGAGACGGATGACCAGGAGGAAATTAATGCAGAGAAGGGAGAATGAAGTCAGCGGGGGGTGGGGGGAACACAGAGTGCTGGCTGATGGGGTCAGCTGGAGAGGAGCACCTGCGGAGTGGGCAGGAAAATGCTGGGAAGGCAGAAAGACGGTGTGGAACAAAGCTGGGGAGCAAGTTTGTGCTGAGAACGCCTTCCAGATGCTTAAAGTTTCTGTGCTCTTTTCTTTGTCACTGATGCATTCGCCCGTTTTGTGTGTGAAACACATCTCTAGTTTCTTCCCAACTAGATGACAAACCTGGCAAGTCATTTCCTCTTGCACGTATGTCTTTTCCAGCCCTCTTCTCCTCATGCACTTAGCAAATACGTCTTGAGAGCCTGCATGCTGGGTGCTTGAAAAACAGCTGAGGACAGAAAGGCCAGGTTCTTCTCCTCAAGGGGTTCAGAGGCTGGTACCCCCCTTGAGGACCATGAGCTGGTGCTCTGCTCCTCTGCAGCACCCGTCAGAGGAGATTCAGGAGAGAGTGCCAGCCCCGGCCATGGACAGCGCTGAGCGGACCCAGAGCGCCTGCCAAGCCTCAGGGACGCACAGGCGAGGGCAGCCGACCGGAAGTGTCACGTGTAAACTTTACTTTAAAAATTAGCACATGAAGATGATACTGCTGGATGTCTCTAAGAAATGATTCCTTAAGCCACTAGATTAAGACTGGAACAGAAATTCAGCTCCACAATATTAAAGGCTCTATTTGGCTCATTTTCAATGTGAAATATGGTCATTTAAATAAAAACGCCCAAAGGGAATTACACCCTCACTTTTCCTCACACCTTACAACACACGCTCTCAGACAGCCACAGCAGTACATCACCCTCCATCTACCTTGTGGCCACAGTGCCCAGGCATTTGGCAGTATGACCCCTGATGCCCACGACCCCCTTGGAGCTGAGCATGGGCAATGAGGAGGCCTTCCTGGTATGCTGGGGGAGTGCTCGGAGCTTGGGGACCTCTGAAGCCTGGGTCACAGCCACCCCTCTGCCTGCTACCAGGGCTTACTGTAGCAGTGGTGACACAACAGGACAGCCAACACAATCAGAACAAAGGGGTGTAATTCCTTCCCATCCTTTTTTGATACTTAAAATCTGAGACAATTTTCATGAGCCAGAGTTGTTACTATTCCAGACAGACCCTAACTTTCAAAGCCGTGTTTCCAATTTCTAACTACTCCAAAAACCTTATTAACAGACTTCCTGACTTGCTCCCTGGGGAAAGGGACATATTCTCACCCGGAGCTGTGATGCCTGTGCAGGAGATCGCCTGGGCGTGTCTATGCACTGAGCATGGACATTCTGTGTCCCCCGCTCTACGGGGCCGTCCTACCTCCTTGAGGAGAGGGTCTGTGTCTGGGTTGGAGGTTTCTGTGGTGGTGGAGGAGCTGTCGTCGTCGACCAAGGAGTCCTTCAGCTCGTCTTCCAGGGGCTTCCCCTTTCCCTTCTTCTCCTTCTCTTCCTGCTTCTTGGGTGGCTTCACCTTGCGCTGAGGAGGCTTTCCTTTCCCTGGGGGTGAGAGTCAAAGTAAAAGAACCCTTGATGGTTACAGAGCTTGGAAAAACAGAGCTGTTCAAACTTTTTTTTTGAAGAGGCTGAACTCTGATTAGTAACAGTTTCTTTCTCTGTTTCTTTTCTAAAGCTTCTGAAGTTAACATTTGACTTTCTGATTAGAATATTTTACCAGATCAACAATTTTTGAGGCATAAGTGATATACAATAAGACAGGCCCATTTTAAGTGTACAGTTCCATGAGTTTTGGCAACTCACTGGTTTTCACAAATCTGTGTGTCTCTAGGAGACAGCTCACCCTGGAACAACAGAGGGTTAATCCATATACAGGTTACAGCCAGCCCTCCACATCTGTGGCTCCTCTGTAACCAGATTCACCCAGCTGGGGACCCTGTGGTATTGTAGTCTCTACTGTCGGAAAAAATCCACTTATAAGTGGGCCTATGCAGTTCAAACCCTTGCTGCTCAAGGGTCATCTGTACTTTTATATCCTAGAGATGATATAGCTTTGAGAAGTCACAGAAGTGAAAACCAGAGATCCTGTCAAATCTCCCTGGAGATGGGAGACTGACAGTGACAAGGGATGAGCTGCCACGTGTGTCACTTGTGGGGTGTCGAGAACCCTGGTGGCTGAGTACCAATTCCAGCCCTCCTGTTGCTAGCTCCTTGATCTTGCCCTCTCATCTGCAGACTCGGGGAGAAGACCTCACAGTGCTAAGGAGGAATTACAGGAAGCCACTGGACAGTGTCCAGCCACTTTTATATATGGGCAGAGGGTAAAACAGAGCGACAAAAAGCCCATTATTTTAACTAATGTGGACGCTCCCAAGACAGACAAGAAGACAGCCCACAGCATCGGAGCTCCCGCTGTGCTGCAGCGCTGTGTGTCCTGGGAATACGGCAGTGAGAACCAACCACGGAATCCCTGCCCTCAGGAGCTTCCAGTCTAACCGGAGCAGAGAGCAGTAGAGAAGTCCATGGGAGGATGCTGGCCCCTCGGACTATGCCCATGAAGCCACCTGGGCAAGCAGGCTGGGTACAGCTGCAGAAGCCACATCTGCCACCACTGAACCCATTCTATGTCATTTAAAAATACATCTCCTTAATATACCTTATTTAAAACCCTGATACCTTACGGTGACTGTTGATGGACGCCAGTGACTCAAACTTTGAAGTAATTTTCTCCAAATCACACGAGTTAGTAAGTGGCAGAGCCAGGATGTGATCTGGGTCTGCCTGAAGGCAGAGCCTGGCCTCGCCACCCCGTGGCACTTGGCGTTCCCCACCTGAGATAAAGCCGCCCCTCAGACTGCCAACGGCAGACAGACACCAGGGTGGCGACAGATCCCACGGTGTCTGCAGTGAATGCAGACACTGCCAATGCCTGCACGTGGCTCAGCGCACTCTCAGGTTTTAACCCTCAATCCAGCAAGGCTCCAGCCAGTCCCCAGGGCTCACATGTTATGGGAGGAAAAACCAGAGAAATACAGAAACTAGACTGTCCAGCTGCAGAGGCCCTGCTCAGGCCAGTCATGAAAGGAGGGTATCTCTAGGGCCCCTCTTCCATGAGGGACAGTGACTACAGGGGTGATACAGAAGAGATGGGATGTCTAATTCATGACTCATAACTTGGACATCTAACTCCAAGCTGCCTAACCCAGAGAAGGCGAGGGCTGGGGAGACCCTGTTCCTATGACAAGGGGTCATTCTCAACAGTCTACAAAAGCCAGACATCACTGAAGCTCATCACAAGATTTCTTTGAGATTTTGGAGAGGGAGGGGGAGAGAACAGGGCACTTCTGGAAAGAAAAGTGCCAAAGAATGGAAAGAAACATTACATATTTAATGTAAACACATAGGCTCTTTGGCAGGGGTGTTGGGGTGAGCTTTAGAGAGATGATAAAGATTCCACCAGCTGATGGTTTTATGATATATTAATACCACTATTCCATAAGAGCTTCCCGGGTGGCGCTACTGGAAAGGAATCTGCCTGCCAAGATAGGAGACACAAGAGACGCAGGTTCAATCCCTCTGTTGGGAAGATCCCCTGGAGGAGGAAATGGTAACCCACTCCAGTATCCCTGCCTGGAGAATTCCCCGGACAGAGGAGCCTGGTGGGCTACAGCCCGTGGGGTTGCAAAGAGCTGGACACTGCTGAGCAAATGAGCCTATGGCACTATTCTGCAAGCCCAGGGTCAATGCCCATCTTTTAAAGTTCATTTAAAAGACTGATTTCTACATGTATGTTGTGCTTCAACAAAAACACTCATTGAAGACAAAAACAACATGAAGACCTGGCTCATTCCTTCCTTCCCAACAGCAATGGTGGGAAGGATATCAAAGTTGGGGGGGGCTGGTCATGTGAAGTCGGCAGTCACTGTCTCTTCATGACCTCAAGAATCACCTCCATCATCAAACAGCTTTTAGTAGGTCGACTCTAGGACCACTGTGGAAAGTAAAGAACATTTTTTAATTTTAAAGTTTATGTTCTAAATGAATGACCCTGAAAAGAAAAGACAGGCCCACTGTATCGGTGTCAGAGAGCTGTCTTAGATCAAGGAACAAGGGGTTCACTTTGCCAGAGCCTCTCTTTGTGCGAAGAAAGAATACTATATATTTATTTTACTTATGCTCTAGACAAGCGAAAAACACATTATGTAACCAGATGTAATTTTAAAAAGAACCTTAAGCATCCATTTAATATTACTGTAAAAATTACTCTAAAATATGTAAGCTCTATTTACTCATTATTGACCAGGGAATTTTTGCAGAAATGAACACCAGTGGCTGGCGATTTCTTATGTAAGTGAATGCTGAAACCTCTCTGGTCAATAATGTTCAAGTAATAAAAGATGTATTAATATGTCTCTGGTCAATAATGTGTTAGAAAAATGAGATAACAACAAAGAAGATTTCTGTGGAAGAAGTTAAATATTATTCAAGACTTTTGACTATTTTATAAACCCAAATGCAAGTAATTCTATGAAGACTGTATAGAACCAGTCTTCATATCACTGGAATTAAGAAATTCTCTAAAACTCCTGGACTCTGGAGGGTCAGGTTTCTTTTGGCCTCTCAGGGCTGCCAAGAACCCTGTTCAAACCAAAGGCAAAGCTTCTTGGTACATCAGTGAGGGAGGTACTGAAATAGGCTCAGAATAACATATTAGCATGGCTGCCACAGAAGAGAAAGTCACAAAACAGTTCAGGCTGTAAAGGGAATAAACTGAAATACAGCCAGAGGCCATTTACTGGTTTTCACATATGGACTCCGAAGTTAGAGATAAGCCCGCCTGGGTGCGTGTGGTGTGCAGACTTCTATGAAGACAGCCCCACATCACGCTCTCATGGAACTCTCTCAGTGTGGCTGACCTCACTCCTCCTGAGGACAGTGCGGAAGTGATGAGAAGTCACTTCCAAAAGCAGGTCACAGAAGACTGAGCCTTCTGTCCTGCCAGCCTATTCTCTCTCTTCAATTTTTGCCTGCTTGCTCTGGTAAAGCCAACTGCTCTGAGCTGCCCTACAGAGAGGACCCACTAGGCTGCTGGCCACGGTCAGCAAAGAACTGAGCCCATCAGTCCAACAGGCCATCAAGAACTGAATCCTGCTCTCAGCCACCTGAGTGGGCTTGGAAGCAGGTCTACCATCAGCTGAACCTTATGAAGATTTTAGCCCCAGGCAACGCCTTGACTGCTGTTCTGTGAGAACCTGGCAAAGCTGTACTCAGATGCCTGACCCCTGGAAACTGTGTGAGTCAGTAAATGATGGGGGTTTAAGCCACTGGGTTTTGGGGTAATCTGTTGCTTAGAGGCAGATGATTGATACAGCAAGCGTGTATGCGTGCTCAGTCATCTCCAACACTCTGTGACCCATGGACTATAGCTCGCCAGGCTCCTCTGTCTGTGGGATTCTCCAGCAAAGAATACTGGAGTGGGCTGCCATTTCCTCCTCCAAGGGATCTTCCTGACCCAAGGATGGAACTCACGTCTCCTGCATTGACAGGCAGATTTTTCACTGCTGAGTCACCTGGGGTGGAAACAGCATGAAGAAATGGAGAGGTGGAGTCAGCAGACTTCTTCTGGAAGGGCAGACGGCAAGCACTTTCAGGCTTCTGCTCTCCCAGCCTCTGCCACTGCGGCACCAACGCAGCACAGATAACATGTGAACGGGCAAGCACGCTGGTCCCCAGAGGACAGAGGGTGACTCAGTCCACGGGCTGTGGTTTGCCAATCCCTGCTCGAAAGCACAGGTTGTATAGAAGTCCTAATTCTGGGTCAAAAGGCAGATGACTGCCATTTTACCACTGTTTTAGAAACTATTTTAATGATGAAAAAAAAAAGCTCAACCTACCACAGTAACATAGTCATCACAGGCAGTGAAAATGAAAACAGTAGATGTCCAACAAATTTCTGAATTTGTTAAGTGTTCTAAGGGAGAAATATGGGTATCTTTTATGACACTCGGATACTTCTATTTGCATCTTGATGCGAAAGAGCTGAAGTCCAAGGGCAGAGATGAATGTAAGCCAGAAGAACACCTGCTAAATTAGCTGCTCATCACAATCATGATTGAGATAGCCCCCTAAACACCCAGTGGCTGTCCCCTTGAGTGTCACTCTGTCCCAGAAGTGAGAAGGTATGGTTGGTTACCTTTGCTTTTCGACAATGGTGAAGGCGGCTGCTCTGTAAACACATCTAGGGGTGGGGCGTCGTGGTGCTCGAAGTCTTTGTCCATGGCTTCGATGAGACTGGTGATGTCTGAGTCCTCGGAGCTGTGCCGGGTGCTGCCGGGGTGCTCTGGGTGGGGCGGGGGCGCGAGGGGCGCAGGGGACAGCCTCCCGGGCGGTGGCTCCTGGTGCTGAGGCACTGGCGGTGGCGGTGGGGGCGAGTGCTGCTCCAGGGGGCTGTGGCTGTGGTGCTGGCTGCTGTGCTGGCTCTGTCTGGCCCCCTTGGACTTCCGGCCTGCGGAGTGACCCTGGGCCATAGTGTGGGACTCGAAGACCAGCGGGCTGGCTTTGCTTGCCGACTGGGCATTAGTCCTGCCAGAGGCACTGGCGCTGTTTTTGGCTCTGACGTTTTCCACGTCAGCTGAGTTTCTATTGCTGTGACTGCTGTGCGGGTGGACCGACGGGCTACACTGCTTGTGACTCCCTGCACCGGGTCGGGAGGCCGAGCCGCCTGCTCCACAGAAGCCCCGACTGTGACCGGGGTCACAGCTGAGTGTGTTCAAGCTGAAAAAAAGCAATAGCAACCTATGAGATCTAAGAGTAAAAGAAAATTGTAGGACGTCCACGGTGGTCCAGTGGCTAAGTCTCCACGCTCCCAACGCATGGAGGGGGCCCAGGTGCTACATGCTAAGAGTTTGCATGCCACAACTAAAGATCCTGCATGCCTTCAGGGGAAAATGAAGACCCCATGTGCCACAACTGAGACCCGGTACATGGAAATACAGAAGTAAATTAAAAAAAAAATTATGAATACTTCATCAGTAGAGCCACTGCAGATAAGAAGGACCCTCAGGTGGTTCTACTCAAGACAAGAAATAGGATACTTTTCACAGCTCTACTGGGACAGTTCTATCTGAAAATTTAGGCATCGAGTCATTGACCTTAGGTAGAATATTTTAACCCTCATCAATATAATAAAAACATGGTATCTTCTAAGAGTTCTTAGTAACTGAGAGTGACACACAGGGTATTATATTTTTTTCCCTCTGAGCAAAGATGAAAAGAAGAAACTTATTTTTTCTTTTAATTACATCAGCCAAATCTATGCATATTAGAGAATTTATTTCCAGCAGGTGAACATACTTTCCTTCAGATGAAATACCAACGATTCTCCTGAGATCAAATGGTCTCCCCACATCAAACGGCGGGTTCGAGGCCTCAAAGGACAGCCGCCTTCGAAAGGGCTCCCAAATTCCTTGAGCTTCAAAATAGGCTGTTCCAATCACCAAAAGAAACAGTGCACTGTATGGGTAGAAAAGGTGGAGAACCCGGGTTCACGTGTTAGCGCAAGAGCAGGAGGATTTGATACTAAGGGCAGAGTTTCGCGGTAATGTACAGGACAATACAAAAAAAAACATGCCTATGACAAGACAAAGGCATTTTGGATGAAAGTTTGCCCACGGACTTCTCTAGCGTGCCAATGTACAAGGAAGCTTGTATGGAGGAGATAACTACTTGAGTCAGAGCAGACACTGGAGGGTGCCTTTCCTTCTGCCAAGAAGCAGCTCTTTAGCTCTAACTCTAGGCCAACTCTCTCCTCTTGAAGGATGTGTTGGGTAAACATGTAAGTTACTTAAGAGGCTAGTATATCTCATTCTTAAAAAATAAAGAAATAGACTGAAAAAAAGATGAGGATGCTGAAGGTTTAAAAAATATTTCTCATCAGTTTTATGTTGTTTAGGTATGATATGACTCAATTAGAATAAACTATTATGTTTGAGTACATTTCATATGCCCAAATCAAGTAATTTCCTAGTAAATTATGAGGTTTTTTTTTTCTTCTTTAAGAAATTAAGCTGTACTGTATGTGTGTAACAAATTTTATAGGTAGAAAAGACTCTGGATTATTGTATATGTCACCCGAGAAGGGTTGGGTCTGATTGCTGCCACTGGCGTAGGTAAGCCTGACTAGGGAGGGCTGCCTCTTTTGTCCGTTGGTGGGTCCCCGGCAATCAGAGCAGTGACTGGCATACAGGGGGAGCCATGATCAACCGTGTCAAGCGATACATACACACCAACCTTGAAAGGAGACACAAGTACCTCATTATTCCTGAGATGATGATGTACAGAGCCAGCTCCCAGTTGGGCCTGGGCAGGGCTTCTGCACAGGTTGCTAACATATGGTAAGGAAGGGATGCATTCAGTACAAACACAAACTCAGAGCCACTGGCTGTTATAAACTTCAGTTCGCGGATGACTCTAGATGCTGTGAAATCAGGAGTAAACCTAAAACGCAAAGGTGGCAGTGAGACTAGGTTTTTAAAAATATACTGCAAGCAGTTTGAATATAATACCTTTGAAACAGAGCACAGAATTTTAGAGACTGGCACTTTTATTCAACTTGCTCATTTTCAGATGGACAAAGTGTTGTCCTATAAAGTTAAATAACCAAAACAACTTTATTTTGTGGATTAACTAGAGAAACTGCACAGAAAGAGAACAATGGTTGACTTCCCATAATTATTAATTCAGAGAGAAGTCTCTGAGCTTCTTTCCTTTCTTTTTTCCGTATTTAATTCACTCTCCTCTCCCATGATACACTCGCAATAATGCCTTCCCTCCCCCCGCCAAGAAACCCATCCTAGCCCTACTGATGTTCATCTCCTCCAGCACTGCTTTCTGTCCTACTGATTTTATTTTTGTGTTAACTGTATGCTCTCCAACCACATGATCCGCACCTCGAGGAAAGGTGTCTTACTCCCCATTGTACCTTCAGGTGCCAAGTGTTATGCCTTACATGGAGTGATATAGGTACTAACAAAGTAAATGTCCACTAAAGACCATGGAATTATCATTCAACTAAGGGACACTGGTTACATTTTATTATGCAAAACTTTATAACAAGTTATCAATTGTTAAAAAACACTGCAACTATTACCCATGTAGGCATTAACATGGAGGAGGCACTGGCACCCCACTCCAGTACTCTTGCCTGGAAAATCTCATGGACAGAAGAGCCTGGTGGGCTGCAGTCCATGGGGTCGCTAGGAGGCAGACACAACTGAGGGACTTCACTTTCACTTTTCACTTTGATGCATTGGAGAAGGAAATGGCAACCCACTCCAGCGTTCTTGCCTGGAGAATCCCAGGGACGGCGGAGCCTGGTGGGCTGCCGTCTATGGTGTCGCACAGAGTCGGACACGACTGAAGCGACTTAGCAGCAGCAGCAGTAGGCATTAACACTGTTTTCTGACCAAACTATCACACGACATGGAAAAACTGCATGTGTGTGACACAGGTGTCTGCTCTACTGCTGAGAATGACCTTACAGTTGGTTCTCTACAAAATCTTGAAATTTTTTAAAAAATTAAGTATTTTTAAAATTATGAAAGCATGATAACACATTTACAGGAGACTTCAAATAAAGTCTCCTGTAAATAAAGTCATACAGTTCCACTATATATATATATACACACACACACATATATATTTATAGTTCCACTATATAATTATTTTTAAGTAGATAAATTAAGATTTTTAGTTGGAGTTTCAATATCAAGCGCTCAAAAATTAACAGAAAGAATAGGCAAAAAAGCAGAAGGATACAGTAGACCTGAAAAGCACTAAGAACCAATTCAACATAATTAAAATTTGTACAATTTTTACACAACAGCAGGATACAAATTCTATTCAAGTTTCCATAGACTATGAACCAGGAGACACTGGAATCTATCCAGGGACATAAAACTAGGTGCAAAAATTGAAAATAATTTTGAAACAGGTTTCTAAGATTATCTGATCTACTTTGGAGTTTCCACAATTTTGAAAACAAAGAAATGAAAAAATAACTGAAGACTAAGTGGGAAAAAAAATAAAGATTTAGTGATTCATCATCTTATGAGAAAATACTTACAGAATGACTATGTCTTTAGAGGCATTGGCGCTTAGTGTGAACTCTTGACAACTGACGACTTTAAAGCCATACCCCTCACAGGAGGACCCACTGACTTCAATGGTTTCTATGTGGATTGGAAGCTGTCCTGTGTTCTCTACTTTAAATGTTCTTTTCAATGTGAAATTGGGTTCCCTTAGTCTCATACCTAAAGGAAAAAAATGAGGCGCATAAATGTTTCTGTCCCGTGCCCCAGGTCCAAAGACAATAATACCTCCTTCACGAATGCAACCGAGACTGTGAAGGAGCTCCTCAGGCCAAAGAGACAAGCCACTGCCCAGGTTTCATCAGGAAGTTCTCTTCTTTGTTAAGTTAGTTTAGACGGTGGAAGATTAATTAGGCTTTATATTTTACATTCAGAGTAAATCAGCTAAGGTATGCAATGAATACTGATACTTCAAAGCTTTTAAGATCCAAATGAAACAACTCTGAAAGCAAGTCAGGGTGCTCCTTAAAGTCTTAAGTATTCATCAGGAATGCATGCGCATGCCCCTGTAGAAACACGTTCCTGTTTCTGGTGAAAGGGATGCTGAAATCGGCGCAGGTGCCCGTGACAGAACACTCACCCTCCGTACTCACCCTCTGTACAGTCCTTCAACAGTGCTTCTGTGATTTTGAAGCGCAAGGAGCTCCCTGGGCCCGGAAGCTTGCCTGCCACCCTCAAGTTCTCGGTTGTCCCCTGTCCCTGGACCATCACGGCATCCATCACAGTCAGGTTATTTCTACGTAAGAAGAAGATGCCCAGATTGTCCTCCCCTTAAATTTGCACAATCTTCTGATCTTGAATTTTACTGCTACTTTATAAACAATGTGAAGATTTATACATTAAATTTAATGGTCAAACACTGGCACTTTAAAAATTTTTAAATGTTTACATAATGAAGAGCAAGAGTTTTACATTTTCAGAAGTCACACATGATACAGTAAGACACTATTCATGTCTTTTGGCTAAAAATATAACCACAATGTCATGTTTCAAGAGGCGTGGTGTGTGTGCATCTTTTGGACAAAATGAATACCGTTTCATAAATAAATTAATATAAATATTAACACTGAAACAAATCAAGAAAGGAGTCTTATGTAAGTACCAGAGCTAACCCCCACTTAAATCACAGAACATACCTGATTATGATTAGGGAAGAGACAGTTCTATTGTGAACTGGAGTAAACTTGACTTTGACAGATTTCTTTTCTCCAGGTTTTAAAATTAAATTTAAAACTAAGTGTCGGGAGAGGCCCTCTGTGAATCCTGTTGAACTCTGCAGTGGGTGAGCCTTGAATCATTGGGCAAACAAACAAGAGTCATTAGTATATTTTCTGGAAAAATTTTTTTCCCTTTACCCCATCCACAGCCGAGTATTAGTTTCTCAAAATGACTAACTTAAAAACAAATTTATCCCTTATGATTTAGATCCTGGATGGCTGGCAAGTAGAGCAACCGATGATGACAACTTCATATTCTGCATTAAGTCCCCAAAGGGGTTTTATTCCCCAGGTCACCAGAGTCTTCATGTTTGTACTAAGCACTGGTTTTTGGGTACAGATCTTTTAACTCTGAAGGTTCTGAAACATGACATAAAAACCACAAAAGGACACACAGCTAAGAGATGAGCAGCTCAACGTTTTCACACAAAGCAAACAGCTGTGTAACCAGCACCCAGCACCCTGAAGTCCTACTGGCGCTGTCCCCTCACCTTTCAGTCATGGTTTTCCTGCCCCCCCTCAGAAGGGTATTGGCTGGCGAGTCTTAAGGCAACATTATTTATAAAGATATTTCCAATTCATATAAATCTATCTTTGAATTTTATTTTGAAAGCTAAGCCCATTATTATTGTTTCATAAATACTTGATTTAAAGTTCAAATACTTTTTATTAAAAAAAATCAGTTAACACTGCTCTGATTTCAAGTAACATTAAGCTTAAACTTTTTTTGGGGGTGGAAGGGCTGGTAGTACTTGCGTGGCACTCTATATACCTGCTAACCTATGGGAGGAGAGTGAATTTTCTATGATTTTCTACTACACACAGATCTATTTCAACAGCATGATTCTATGGACATAATTTCATAACTAATAAACTCTGTGAAGCACACTACTTTTCAACTGTCTCATCTGAGGCGGCTATTTTTTTTTCCTGCATCAAAAATTCTTCTGTCAGTGTCTACTAGGACAACATTGTTCTGACTGCTCCCAAATGGCTGGTGAATAGGTTCCCTTTAAATAAACTGTTCTGAGTAACTGACAAACATTACACACTATACCCATATTCCCAACAAACAACTTATTTAAATTCTGATGATATGGAAAGTACTTTAGGATTTTGTGATACCTCTGGGCTATCACTCAGTAATTTTCATAGTGGTGGTTCTTGAAGAAGGATTCAGGGACCCTTGGGGATCTGAGAGGTCTTTTCAGGTGTGTCAAAACTACTTTCACAACACAGACCACAGTTCTTTGCCTTTTTCACTGTGTTAACAGTGGCACTCATGGCCAGCAAAGGCAATGGTGGGTAAGTAAAACTGCTAACCCTTCAGCTAGAAGCAAGGTAGCCTTATCAAACCTCCTTGGTAGCCATGTTTTTTTTTCACTGCCAGGCACTTACAGCTAACAAAAACCAAAACCTGTCATTGATTAAGCAGTAATAAACAGTAATCTTAAATCCCAACCCTTGAGCATGAGGCTTTTTAATACTATGTGATAGAACAGAGTATGCCTGAAGTGGCCCCTGCAGCATGCTGGACCATACTGTCTGTAAGAGCTATCGTCTGAGATGCCAGAAGAACTAGCTTCTTCCTCAAGGGACTCCGTTTATATTTGAAAAATGACTGAGAGTCAATATGTGACTATTCAGACAGGAGTATTTAGCAGACATTTTCACAGAAATGAAGACCATCTGTTCCTTTAAGGAAAGCAACTGAAGCATTTGTGGCCAACGGTAAAATTCAGCTGTTTGAGTACAATTTAGAATTTTGGCCTTGTGAACTTGAGAGCTTCCCAATAGTTAAAAGAATTCCCTGATGAGATTCATGGTTACAGGGATGAACATGATTTTTTGGATACTGCAGAGTGAACTGTATCAACATTTGGAAGCTCTGCATATCTTAGTGAACCAATATTTTCCAAATGATTGATGTATATAGTGTTATGATAGCTAAAAAGGCAATTAAGACATCCTTTCTGCAACTACATGAATGTGTCAGGTCAGGTCAGATCAGCTCTCTATCATATACTTCAACCAAAGCAATGTATCATAAGAGGCTGATAGCAGAAGGCAGAGGCAGAAGCAGACATGAGAATCTATCTGTATATTAAGTCTGAGAGCCACTGAAGAGCTCTGTAAAAATGTAAAACAATCTGCTCTTATTGCAAAACCGTTTTTAAAAATACATATATTTTCATTTTTATATTATCTGTCAAACAGAATGGGCTTATTATCATTTTAAATGAATTAAATCACTATTTTAAGGATCTCAGTTTTCATTTCTAATATGGTCAATACTGACAGATATAATCAGCACAAACAAAAAACCTCTCTGGAGTCCTTAATAATTTTTAAAAATTGAGATAAAGCAGATATCCTAAATTACTTTTCAGACTGTAAAGGAATCCTGAGGTCAAATAATTTTAGATCCACAGTTTTACAGTGCTGTAGAGAACCGTGAGAGAATTTATTTGAAGCTGACCCGAAGGCCTCCTCCAGAATTTCTTATTCAGAATAAACTTCTGGGATCTAGGGCATTCTTATTCATCTTCCTACCTCTCACAATACCTACATCTTATAGGTACCACCAAAGATTTGGTAAGGTAAGAAAGGCAAATACTAGATCATTTACTTCTTATGTGTATTTTGTCTCTTTATAAAAGCAGAGTGAACCGAATTTGTGGTTACTAAACTTTCTAGATACTATCATCTAGATATTTGGATAACCCTGAACTTATTATTTTTATGGCATTATTTTATGGTATTTTTATGGACGGGAACAAAGAAAATAAAAATGATTCCTAGAGAATGGCATGGATTAGAATATGAGACTCTCTAAATTTCAGTCTGGTGTTCTACATATTCCTCAGCAGAAAAAAAAAAACACTGAAGATTACTTACAAAAATAACTTTCTTATATAAGACTGACTTAAAAATAGAGCTATAACAAGTATTCCACAAAGGTCTGGCTAATATATGTTTTATACATTAAAACATAAAATTATGGGAAAGAACACAAATACTTCAAAAACTATAAAACATCTGGTTGGAGAGTAATGAGTGATTCCAACCAGTAATGCCCACGTGTCACACAAGCCTGGGCAAGGGCTCCCTGGTTCTGGGAGAACTTCGTGTGAACTTGGCCCTGCCGGTCCTCATAGGTATGAACTTGGGCAAGTTACTGCCTCTACCTGAGCTCTGTTCTTCCACCACCAACAGAACATGTGAAATACTTCTCTCTCAGGGTGAACAGTGATAGCTCAGCCAGGCTGTTGTAGTGACTATGTGAAATTACAAACGTGAATGCACCCGACGTGATGCTGACACACACTAGGTACTCAGGGAATACTGAACAGCTTCCACTCCCGCCTGTGAGCACAGACTGACTCGTGCAGTCCACACTCCCCGAGGGCTGCCCATGCGCCAAGCGACTCATCTAACGGCTTCCGTGTTGGCTTGTTTCACCTGTTAAAATCCCCTGTAACATCCAGATTATTAAGTTCACACTGCAACAGAAGCTGAAGTTTGGGAAGGCTGACACACTTGGTCGAGGTGACCAAGCTAGCAGGTACACAGCTGTGATGATCCCAGGAGCCGACCTCCCTCGTTCCAAACGGGAAGCAGCCCAGTCACAGCGCCTTGACAGACTGGGACCTGTGCACTGCGAGCGCCCACAGCGAGCAGAGAAAGGAGGGGCAGCCGACTGTTTCCACTCAAAGTCGTTCAGATGATGGAAGACTAACTAGATCCTCCCTCTTTACTCATTCAACACCTTTCATTTTATAAATGTGAGAGAAACTTGAGATAAATAGAAGACAAGCCCTCAAGGAGCCTATATCCAGATGTGGGAAACATCACCACACATGAAAAACAAAACAAAAACCAAAGTTAACATGGGTGTAAATGAAGAGTCAGGGAAAATCAGAGAGCTGAATCGGTGGAGGCGTCACAGTCAGCGGGGCTGGGGTGGACCTGTCCTGTTTAAGGCTGGATGAGACGAGCTGGGCAGGAGGAAGGGCACCGAGGCCAAGGGACCTGGGCCGATTTGTGGGTGGCGTTAGTTCTGAGTGCTAATTTCCTGACTGACACAAGAGAGTTTTAAGTTCTTTCATAACCATGAGTGGGTTAGTGGCTGCTCAGCCTGGCCTGCATGACAGAGACTATCTGGTCCTAAAACAAACCAGTTTGTGTATACACTCAGCAGTTCAAAAGTATCTGTTGAGGGAAACTGTAAGTGCTACTGTGCTACGTATGAATACAGCTAGCCATGGGTCTGGCCTTCGTGGAGTCTACAATTTTATTAGAAAGTTTCCAAAATTTAAATGACCAAGCTCAATATTTTGAGGCTTAACAAACAGAAATCATGTATTAGTCTATACACGCACTGGCATCCTCCCAGAGGTTCTGGCAGCTATTATTATGGGTTTAACGTTTAATGTCCACAAATAGGACCTTCTACACAGGATGCCTCCAGGTGATCTAAATCCCACCCACTCCTCCTGGGTCTTTATGCCTCTAAAAGAATTACTGGACTCTTCTGAACTTCTTCAGTAACCTGCCTTTCAGGCAGTTTAAGGATGGTCAATGTTTTTCTTCCACATTGCATTGGTCGTATCACAAAATTACTTCTTTGCAATCGTATGGAGTTTGAATACTTACACTATTTCTGAAGACCTGGAATTCTTGTGTTCTTAAATCCATCTTTGCCACCTTACTTAAGTTAAACCTGAAATTAAACACACACACACATTTCTTTGTGAATAGCATCATAGTTAAAGGAGTTGTAGAGTAATCACCAAGGTTGTGTTTACCTTTCAGCAGATTTTGAGATCAATATTATCAGATTAATAGCCTTTAAAAAGCAGCTACAACTTACAGTTTATTCTTCACTTTTAAAACTAAAATATCTGAAAGGGTCCACCTGCTTCCTCTTTATATTGTTTTAGGAAGGAGTTCTACATGATTTCTTCTTGTCTTAAACTGGAAGCTTTTCCAGATGCTTAATGTAGTATCTGTTTCTCTCTCTAGAACTTTCTCTCAGCTTCAACTATAGATGCAAGATTTCTCTAAGCAATCTACTATTTATGAGCTGCAATAAAGCTCCAATACTTTGGCCACCCGATGCAAAGAGCCAACTCACTAGAAAAGACCCTGATGTTGGGAAAGACTGAGGGCAGGAGAAGGGGAGATGGAGGATGAGATGGTTGGATGGCATCACCGACTCAATGGACATGAGTTTGAGCAAACTCTGGTAGATAGTGAAGGGCAGGGGAGCCTGGCGTGCTGCCGTTCATGGGGTTGCAGAGAGTCAGACACGACTTAGTGACTGAACAACACCGACAACTTTCTATCAGACGAAAGACTTGGGGATAAATGCTCGTAAGACCCCAGAACACCTTCTATGTGACACCTACAATCCAGAGTACTGTGGCCACAAAGGAGTCAATCCTATATAATCATTAATTTAAAAACATCCTGATATTTCTACTTCATAGACCATAATACATCTGTAGTCCACGGAGTCACAAAGAGTCAAAATGACTTAGCGACTGAACAACAACAAAGTCTTAAATGTGTAAAATGATCATTCACTGTTCATATGGAAACATTTTGATGATTTGAAGCAATGCTTACCTTGATATTAATTTATCTACAAAGATGGAAGGGCTGGAATATAAAGCCAGGGGGATAAATTGAACATAGATGGGAACATCTGCAGGGTTTTCTAACATAATCTCTTCTTCCTTAAACGAAATAAAGAGGTGGTAAGTGAAAGATGTGCCCCGTTAGAAGGAAGAGCAGACACTTCGTCACACTACACACATTCCCAAAGGCCCACAGCACTCTGAATACTTACTGAAGAGCAGTTTGTATTAGTGAGGGGGAACCTCACACGCCGAGGGGAGCTGAGGAGGGACGGCCAGGAGAGCTCGGCTGAAACTTTGGACAGGATGTTTTTCTGAAGGTCTGTATTTACTTCAAACATAGCGCTCAATCTAGAAAACACAATTTGGGCAACCCATTCCAGTAATCTTGCCTGGAGAATTCCATGAACAGAGGAGTCTGGCAGGTTACAGTCCATGGGGTTGCAAAGAGTCAGGCATGACTGAACAACTATCACTCACACTCCTTCTTAATAGTGCCCTTCCTAAATACCATGGGGAATACAACAGTTTCTAGAGAAGCACTTTGAGCACTCAAAGCTTTGTTTTCTAACTGGTATTCCTCAGCCACTTGCCTACCA
Source organism: Antilocapra americana (assembly GCA_007570785.1). Classification (NCBI taxonomy): domain Eukaryota; kingdom Metazoa; phylum Chordata; class Mammalia; order Artiodactyla; family Antilocapridae; genus Antilocapra; species Antilocapra americana. Next base: position 3,364,464 of record ML662448.1, read on the forward strand.
ATTACTCCTATGGTTCTAGCATATTTCTTCTGAGAATTAATAGTGAGCAATGTTTTGAAGCAAGGTTTCACACTTAACTGTGATTAATACAGTTTATGCCTGCATATGCTCTAGATGTGGAGGAGAGAAAACACAATTTGTAAGTCACTATATCGAATGGAAATGCTTGAGTTTTTTTAATACAGTAAATTTTATTAGGCTTGTGTACTTGAGAAATTTTATTCTGGCCTTGAATAAACACAGGTTTCACAGACACACATGAAGAGGTCTCTATTTTGGCACAGAGAGCAAACTATCACTGATCACCTGCCCTGTTTTCGTACTGAATGTGTAAGTGACAAGCCAGGCATATACAGACGACAGTATGCACTGGGGATCCTAAAGGGTTCTGCATGTTTAGTGGAAAGATCTACATACCAACAGGAGGTAAATATTTTAGTTGAACTAATGAGAAGGCAGCGCAGTGCTTGGCGTACAGCTTCTTTCCCATTTGAGGGAAAAAAACGCAATATCTTTACATGCAATGAAGATAGTCAGTTGAAGCAATAATACATATGAGGGTTTTGTGTAGACATATATATGGAGCAATATTCAGGACCTCATTTGACTATTTCCCTACTTACAAGTGTTTATAAACCAGCTGTTTAGAACTCAGAACACATTCCCTATGGAAACAATACTATATATGGGGCTAAAGACTGAAGTCTATTTTATACCATGAGAGCAGTGAGTTATGATACCAGAGTACTGGTGAGAGTACCAGTTTTATAAGACTGGTCATGAATTTCCTGTAACATGCATGTTGACAAGGCGACACAAAGGCAGGAGCAGGGAGAACGACACATTCACTCTGCAGCTGCGACCGGGTAGCTCGGGGCAGGCAGGGGTCTGGGTCTTCAGGGGGGAACGCTAGGCTCACAGAGAGGAAGGCAGGGGTTTTGGGGGGTGGGAGGTAAAGAGGTTCCTTGGCAGGTGAGCCAAGGGCGCCACTACCAGTCATTTATTTATAACTGGGTGTTAAAATACAGAGGCGACCTGTACATTACAACGTCTACCGTGGAAACTGGAGAACCAAGGAGTGTCTGAATTAGTGTTCTCTTATTGAGTTCATTAGAAGACATCTCTTTGTACTAATTTGAACCATTTTAAAGGTAAAATTTACATCTTTTTGCCTTAAGAAAACCTTTCACAGCAGGTAGTTCAGATACACAGAAACCTGCAGATTTGACTGTTCATGGCTTGAAAATACTATATTAGAATAAACTGGAAGATTTTGATGATGCTGACAAATACATTTCAAATTAGCCAATGGAGAAGAACAGTGTTCATCAGTTTTCAAGTCAAATTCTCTTTGGAACTACAGAGAAAGGTCAAATTTCTAAACTGCCATGTATAAATGTGTCTTTGCTTCTGAATCCAGGTACGGTGCTGATCTGTCAATGTGAACACTTTCCACCTGCCAGAGATACAAGGCCGAGCACTGTGAATTATGCCCTGTGCATCCCTAACAGGCTCAGCTCTGGAAAGGGAGGAGGCAGTTCTTTTCCTAAGGAGCAGAGACACTCCTCCTTCCTTGCCTTGAACAGAGGTCAGAGGCAGGTAGACTCTTTCTTATGCAAAATGACTGTCTGATATGGAATTTGGGCTTCCTGGGTGGCTGAGATGGTGAAGAATCCATTTGCAATGCAGGAGACAGAGGATCAGTCCCTGAGTCTGGAAGATCCCCTGGAGAAGGGACTCACTACCCACTCCAGTATTCTTGTTTAGAGAATCCCATGAACAGAAGAGCCTGGCAGGCTACAGTCCATGGGGTTGCAGAGTTGAACAGGACTGATCTACTAAGCACAACACAGAAGTAATCCTACACAAGGACAACTTCATAGAGTTTCTGTGACTTTCCATCTAGAGCACTGGAAATAAGACAAAAATGGTAGTGTGTGTCCTTCTGAGAAATACACAATAACAATGGCCATTCAAGATGCCTCATTATGGTTTTCTGAAGATTAGGCACATTTTTGGCACTACAGAGAAGTAAAATAAACAAATACAGGAATAACTTTAGAAAACCATGTTTCAAACTGGTAGAGGTAGCTCAAATACTTACATACAGCAAAACCACTTACCTGTGACCTGAGTTTTCCTTTATTCCCATCCATCCCTTGAACAGGCTTTGATGCAAATCCCAGTCGGTGTCCCAGGCATCTTCCTGCATGGCTATGCCAGGCTGGACTTTGGGTTCAGCTAAAACACAGGGACAAATGGTATGACATACTCTGCCCGTCATATGATTTCTACAGCTTCAAGATGTAGGGGTGGGCTTAAAAAGCAGCAGCTTATCATTAATGGGAGTACCCTGGGGAGGGAGTTGAGGGCATGAGAGAGAACAGTAAGATGACTTACATTTGGACAGAAAAGGCAAGCCGACATAGCAATGATCCTCACACTGCAATCCAGGATCAAAATAAATGTTTGCAATCTATAAAGGGGCACAGGAGAACCATGAATCCCTAATCCATGGAAGGTCACAATAACAACGGACAAAAAGATGGGAATCTGCAAATACAACGTGTTCAAACCTTTGATTTTTTCCCTGGCTCCAAGTCTTCCTTATTACCCCGCAATCGTTTGTAGTAAAAACGCACGTCTTCCGACAAAGATCTTATCTGCTGGATTTTTACCTTCTGTGAGAAGGAATTCATAATATTTAAACTCTGATGAACTATTTTCCCCTGAAAGAAGAAAACAAACAAATTCATTTGTAAATGGTTGAATTTTCTTCAGAACACACACTTTAGAACTGACAGACATATTTACAGAAGACCAAAGCTCAAAGGACACTTAGAATGATCAGAAGTTAATAAGCTTTAAATTTGTAATCAGAGCCCCTCCTCCAAATATGTGTATTTTGTTGTTGTTTTTAACGGCCTGTTACAGAGAAATTAGCAGGACAAATCTCTGCAATCCTGTAAAAATGAATTAAAGTAAAAGTGTTCACATGTCAACAAAGGTGCAGAACTAGCTTTGAATAAAGGAAACAGTCACTATCAGTTTGTTAAGAGAGGTTTGTTTATACCAAGGCCAGGCTACCTTAAAAGTTTACAAATTCAGGATGAAATAATTATGAAACCACTCAATTCTAAAAATCCAAAGCTGAACAAGAAATGAAAAAATCAGATTTATTTTTCTCAGAAAAAATATTTTCTTTATAAAAAAAAATACTATCTGTGCCAAAGAGAAATTAGACATCTTTTAAAAACATAGGGTATCTGGCATTGTATTAAAATGAAGCATACAGATTAAATCATTACATTACCAATGACTGTGCTTATCAGCTGTATGCCTCTTCCTATGATAGGGTACCAATTTTATTTATTATTTTTTTTAATAAAGATATTTATTTATTTTTTTGTCATGGAGCACATCATGTTTCCTGACCAGGGATCAAACGCATTCCCCTGCATTGGGAGCGCTGAGTCTTAACCACTGGACCGTCAGTGGTGCCAGATTAAAAAAAAAAAAAAGTTATATGATTGAAATAATCATCAATAAGAATCATATTATAACCTTTTCCTTTTTTTTTTTTGTCGAATATAGAACCAGAATCTTGTAACCTGATTCCTAGACTTTTAAAGAAGTCTAAAACGATCAGGGCTTCCCAGGTGGCACTAGTGGTAAATAATCTGCTTGCCAAAACAGGAGATGCAAGAGACTGATGCCTGGGTTGGGAAGATTCACTGGAGTAGGAAATGGCAACCCACTCCAGTATTCTTCCCTGGAGAATCCCATGGACAGAGGAGCCTGAGTACCTAAAACGATCAGACCCACTGGTCTAAAATCTGGTATTAAAAGACAAAGAAATTAAGAAAATGCACAGTAAAAAGAGTTAAATGATGGTAAAAAGTGAAAGTGAAAGTCACTCGGTCATATCTGACTCTTTGTGATCCCACGGACTATACAGTCCACGGAATTCTCCAGGTCAGAATACTGGAGTGGGTAGCCTTTCCCTTCTCCAGGGGATCTTCCCAACCCAGGTCTTCTGCACTGTAGGTGGATTCTTTACCAGCTGAGCCACAAGAGAAGCCCAAGAATACTGGAGTGCGTAGCCTATCCTTTCTCCAGCGATCTTCCCCACCCAGGATTGAACCGAGGTCTTCTGCATTTGCAGCCGGATTCTTTACCAACTGAGTTATCAGGGAGTGATGGTAAGGTTAAGTCTAATACTTATTATATACAGTCTAACCAGAGTAAAATGCAGTAGAAAAAAAAATAATTAGCAAGAAGTCTACAAATTAACTGTCTTACTGGAAAGGAAGGTGGAAGAACCATGTGCTTTGGGAAGCAAGTCAGAGAACCCACTGCGATCACAGCCTTCACGGGAATTGTTAGGATCTGTGGGGGGAAGAAGCAAACCACAGAGAAATAAGCACGTTTAGTCCTAGACTGACCTGACAGTTGTTGCACTATTTTAGGAGATTTAAAACAACCAATCTTGGGACTTACATGAGCATTAACCAACTGGTAAGCTAAATTAAAATCACCCATGGATACTGTTTAATCTACCCATGTACTGCACAAAATGTAATGAAATACACTTCCATGTACTGGTTCACTGAAAACAAGGTAAACAAGACCAAACAATGGGGAAGGAATGAAGAAGAGATGTTTCATAATATAGGTGATTTTGCAGATTATTAATTTAAAAAGCAAAGTTCAACTATACTCTTAAAACAATGCATGAAATATCCAGCATTTTTAAAAGCTACATAGCTCTCTACTTTTTTGTACATAGCAATAAATTAACGTCAACCTGATTTTTTAGAAAACGAGCTGAATATTCCAGGTTTTGAATCTCAACTCACACTCTATTTGCAACTCACAAGGATACCTTGCTAAGGAAATGTACTTATTTCTATCAAAAGTGATAAATGTGGATTCTTCACTTTTGGGGATAATTAACTTGACATACTCCCAACATATCATTTATTACTAGAAGATCAATTCTGTTTATTCTGAATGAGTTTGCTTTCATGGGGGGCAGGGGTTGTGTGTGCTGAAAACAGGTAGGAGAACAAAGGTAGCTTGCTGACTTCAGCAGTGCTCAACTTCCCAAGAGCTTTAAAAGAACACATCAAAATATTTAGATGTGGCAGAAACATATCCCTTCAAAATCTCATTGAATGCAACATGTCAACCCCACAAAAAGTCTTTAAAAAGTTCACTGATTTTCGTTTGGTTCCTGACTTAGAATGACTCATGTAAACACGATTGTGAGAACTCAAATTAAGATGTGATTTCCTGATTGTATCTTCCTTTTTGGCAGTGTTACACAGGAGGATATTTATGACTGCGGAAAGAGAGAGATCTAATCTCAAGAACTGCAGCCAGGGTCCATGTAATGCTACAGCCATTTGTAAATCACTCTAACAGCAAATCTAAAAGTGCCAACTGCATTTTTCTGAAGTCGCTTTCAGTCAAGAGATTCAGGTTTTATCAACAAACTCTGAGCTAACGAAAACCATTATTTTGTAAACTATTGTCAGAAGCTTAAGTTTTTAAAAGTAAGTATCAAAGTGGTAAACTGCAACTTCTTGAATAAACTTAGTTCTCTGTTTCTATAAAAACAAAAAAAAGGACTAAATTTTTCAGAAAGACCCCACTGACCTGAATCCGTGTAAATAAAGTCCTTACCTCATAGTCTGTTGTGATCTGTATAGCCCCATCATGAATTCCTTCCAGTTTTTTTGCAGTAAGTTTGACTCTGAACACTGCAAAATATCCTGAAGCTAGTATTACCTGTATGGAGTAGAAATGACATCTTTCATTAGCCTTGCTAATTGAAGTTTTCTATTAAAATGGAAAAGAAAGCTACAAAAATCCTCCAGTTTTATTAGTGTTAACCCATATAGGTTAGGACTTCAAAATCCTAACAAGCTAACATAGAATTAACATATCATCACGTACAAATATCTCAAAATAAATAATGCCCATCTCTGGATGTTTATCTATTATGCTTATTCCATGGGCTACTGAGGAAACTGGTTCCCCAAGGAACAGTTGAATTCTCAGCTGCTAAGTTGGGGAGGGGTGTGGGCCTCACTGCCCAACCATGTATCTGCATGGTCAAAGGGGGTGCAGGCTACAGCAGACGGACACAGCCTTCCCCTAACCCTTCAGAAGTCACATCAGGGCACAAGTACATACAAAGTTGGTTCTGCTTCCAGTTCTGAATTCAATTTTGTCGTGTTAATACCCATGCCTTCAGATCAACTGAGACTGGGTCACACGAAAACATCAAAAAATCAAGGAAAGAAGGAAAACTAAGCAAAGCAATTTCGAAAGAAAGCAGAACGCAGAACATGGATCGGATCTTACTTGTTTTCTCAAGCTATTTGGCTGTTATTTCTGGTGCTTAATCTTTTCAATCGAGAAATTTCCAAAAAAACATGAAATTCATTTTGTGAAGTTGTACTTTAGTTAGTAGTAGTTATACTTTACCTGGAATTTACATTTACCTCAAAATAACAAATGCGGGTATATCAAACATACCCACTTTCCCGCCTTTAAAAGCATTTCTATGTTGGTTTTATGCAGCTCTAACGTTTTCATTACGACTCTGACCACCCCAATCAGAGCATGTGTCTGAAGAGCATGGAGAGTTATGGACAGTGTGTGTTTCATAAGAAACAGGACGCTAATTTATTTCTTATGTTTGGCTTTTTGGAAAACAGGTGGATAATAGTTGAAAGTTTAGGCATTACCAACTTAAAAAAAAATCCACATTTTGTGGAGCTGCTATTTTGAAGCTGGCAACTCACTACAACTTCCTGTTTTAAGTAAGGAAGGGTTCATAAAAATGATCTCATCTTTGGTTCTTATATTCATATAGTTTCTTTTTAAGTTTTTATCTTATACTGGGGTACAGCCCATTAACAATGCTGTGAGAGTTTCAGGTGGACAGCGAAGGGGCTCAGCTATACGATCCATTCTCCCCAAACTCCCCTCCCATCCAGGCTGCCACAAAACTGTGAGCAGAGTTCTCTCTGCTGCACAGCAGGCCCTTGTTGGTTATCCACTTTAAATATAGCAGTGTGTACATGCCCATTTCTTATATAGTTTTATATAAAAGTGAACTCTAAAACCCCAAAGTTTCCAGCAGGTTTCATGTTACTGAGTAGATTTCTCAAATTTAAATAATAAAGTATTAACATGTGCTATTTAGTAGGAGGAAATGATCCAGAGTCCTAAGATTATTAATTTATAATGTATTATGAATAACAGTATAATTCAACCATCTCGAATTAGATCTACATACAATTTTACTTTAACTTCATTGTTGAACACATTAATAGCTGGTCTCACTATTACCCTTTTTCAGCATTCTGTTTGTATTAAAAATAAAACCTCAGCTGGAGTGGCAGATATTACTTATCATGGGCATACTCTTTTTATTTTAAAAGGAGACTTTATTTATGAGTCAAATTTAAAACATTATAAATTATTAAAATGCAAACACCCAACACCCCTGTATCCATCATAATATCTGATTATGGAGCTTGAATGCCACACAGCTGCAATTAGAATACACATTATCCAGTGCTGTTTCCCACTTTTTCATAAATCCTTTTTCAAACTTTTTATGTACAATCCTACTTACAGGTTATCTGCTTTAATATTTAATAATAATATTCATAAAATCACGACTTTATACATTTGGTTGTTTCTGGTTATCTAGAATTATTAACACTGCTATCACGAACATCTGCATTCTCACAGCTTCTGGCTCTTTAAATGACTTCCACAGGAAGAATTCCCAGGAGTTGTATACATTGCCAAATTATTCTCTAAAAAACCTATTTTGGGGAATCTTTCTCACACAAAATGTTTCAATCCGTTTTTATGGCCTATGGCATTCCACGGAAATGTCTTTGTCAACAATCTCTGTGCATAAGGACATCTGCTTTTCCTTCTGTAGAACTGCCATGAAAAGTTCTACCCTAGCCTTCCGAGGAGGTTACAGTCTGCGCCTTCCAAGTCGCACAGGCGATCCTACTAATTCTGCTCTGAGCACATTTAAGCTGAGAGCCCTGTGCAGCAGCGGTGAGGGCCCAGACTGATGCGTTCCCTCGCTCTTGTCTTGTGTACTCTGATGACCAACTGTACGTGAGACGCAGTAAAGCGTATGGGGAGCCACACAGCATCAAACTAACGACGTTTGTCTCACTGAGTCCTTCTTCTAGTCAATACGGAGAACTGAACAGAAATGTTACTGGAGAACTGAAAACAACTTCTACTAATGTGCAAGGATCTTTCTTTTGCTTACTGAATTCAATGGACAGAGTTCGTTTAGTACTCATGGACATTTCTCCTGTAATGGTACCTGTGTTATAACTTAACTCCTTTGAGTCTCAAGTGCTCTCATCATGAAAGGAGTGAGTTTAAGAGATTATCTCTAAGGTCCTTTCCACATCAAATAGCCAATGCTATTATGAATCTCATAATAGTTTGAGGAGGTCATCCAGTGGCTAAGACTCTGTGCTCCCAATGCAGGAGGCCTGGGTTTGATCCCTGGTCAGGGAACTAGATCCCACTTGCCATAACTAAGAGTTCACACGCTGCAACTAAGACCCAGCACAGTCAAATAAATTAGTTAATACTAAAAGCAATATCATGAGGAATAGCCTTCTATTTGAGATTTAGACACACATCTAAGTTCAAGCAAACAACAGAAAAGTGTACTTACTGATGACTGGTCTGATAGGGAAGATTTTTCAAACTCTGGAAGGCTTGAGATGATTGTAGTTCTGTTGCCTCTTTCAGTAGCTACGAGTTCTATTGATAAACCATCTCCTATGATATGCCAGCTTTTTATAGCCAACTTAAAAGAGAAAGATAAGGAAGCAATTATTGCAGCACTAGCATAAAATCTCTAAATGTGATTTACAGTAACAACAGATTTTCTTTTCTTACCTCAATTGGATTGCTGTTTATAATGGCAAATAAAATATTACTTGCTTCTGTTGCACTCAGTATACCAAAATCTATAAAGCGTTCTTCTATTTTGGGGGGTAACACAAAGTACTGGAAAGGCAGAGAAGAACTAGATTAGATGTAAAGTTACACTTATGTAACAGGAGCCCTTCAAGAAAAAGTAACCACATTAAGGTACACTAAGGCGCCTACATTTTCTGTAAATACACATACATAATTGAGAACTTTGTATAATGGAAGTATTTTGAGTACTAGGTGAGATTAAGTGGAGCCCTGGAGATTTAGGCAAAAAGTCCTCAGTCTCAGTAAACTTCACACTTTCATGAAAGCAGCTACACGCCAGCCATCATTTTAGCAGTAGAAATGCAGCAGCATCAGTAGTATGACACTGAAGGTCCCTTTGGTTCTGAAGTTCTTATTGATGCTAGGTTTTTGGAGGACCACACTTCTATCTTTTCATCTTTTACATCTTTCTATCAGTTTTCTTTCTTTCCTAAACTTCTTTCATGGATTACCCTAAGGACAGCTTTGCTTGCATTTTTTCCCCTTGGCTTATTTTCTGTATTAGAAAGACTTCTGTTTCCCTTCCTGCCGTTATTTAGATGACTGTTCCATCTGTCTTTCTACCAAATCCCTTCTTTCTTATGATTCTTCCCTTCAGTCTTTTCAGTTTTGGTTACTTCTTCCCTACATAGTTCCCTTTCCACTTGCCCTGTGGTATTTTTTTTGCTTATTATGTTTCTTCTGCTCAGTTTATTTTTAGCTTGCCAGTGACTGTAACAATTCAAAGGCAAAATCAAGAGAAGCGGACCTGATCTAAACAGAGGTGTAGCTAGAGAAGCCAGCTGTGTCGTGAGGCGGTATGGTTGCTGGGAGGGTGAAAATCTTGGAAGCACTGACTAGGGAGGAATTAGAACAACTTGTTAAGTACAGAAAACAGCAAAATGTAGGTGTCTGCAACACAGCTACTTAATAGTAGCTGAAAACAACAAAGATGTGGAGGGAGTTTAAGTTTTCAAAGGTAGATAACATACTTACATCTAAAAAACCTGTATATACCCGCACAGGTAAGTGAAACTTAGAGGCATTGGTAATAAGTAAAATATTGTTATCTATGTGCATGGATGATGTGGATGGCATAAAAAATAGAGTAAAAACGTAGCCTGATCCATTTGGAAGAATTAAGACTGGTTTGCTGAAGTTGTGAACCTAGGAGATGATGGGAGAGAAAAAAAACGTGTCAGTACCATTTGCTTGGTAGACTGGTAAAATCAAAAGTATGAGGGGTCAGAAACATACTTTAAACATTGTTTTGGCTTCTTCTGGTAGCAACACATCGTGAATGAGGATCGCAAAGCTGAAAGTGTTAGTAAGGTAAATTGGCCTTTCCACAGGATCAGCAGGACTGTCTCGAATGTGAAATAATGTTGCAGCGTGATCAAATCCCAAATAACTATTTGAAAAAAACAAAAACAAATCATTTTTATTTTCACATGTTAATTTATAATGCAAGTTTTTTAGCGGTGAGTAATAATTTACATTTAGCAGTAAGGACTGTTGTTAGAGAATTAAGACTATAAATATTTTAGTGATTGACCATATGATTTAAAAGAAAATTTATTATAGTGTAATAAAAAGAACTATTTGCTACTGCATTATATGTGACCAAACAATGAACATCAAGAATGTACTAACCAAAAAAAGTTTTAAGCAACTTAAAAAAAAATCATGTTTAACATTCAGTTGCAACCAGCTTTGTTAAAACAAGTCCCTACTAAGCTGGATATGAAACTATTGCTGGTTAAAGTAGAAAATGAACTACATATACTATTACCTGTTTGTAAAAAGCTATAATTTTAGAACAGTGTTTAATGGGTTTATAAAGGAATAAAAATGATTTTGTTTCAAGTGACAATATACTTTAATAAACAAGCAATAACCATTTATATGTTATAAAAATAATTACAGAAATAAAATGCTTCCAGTGATTTAAAAATCACAGATTCACTTTTCCACTGTATTATGGAATCATTAGGACTTCATTTAAGCCCAAATCATATCATCCCATTTACTTCTTTCTTCTAAAAGTAAAAAAAAAAAAGTGAACAAAACACAGAAGATTTTTCTCCTTTATGGCTGAAGTTTTTTTAATACTAATTCCATGGAGTTTATGTGAATTTGCCTACCATTTCTGCTAAAGTCAGAGAGTAGGAAAACAGAATTTACTGATTAGTAAAAAGTTATAAAGTTTATTTTAAACAGAAACTCACCCATCTAAAACCTCTGCTTGATAAGGTATTTCAAGTTTAGAATAACTCTTTTCCTTTGCTTTCACAGTTATTTTCCCAGAAAACTGAGATGGTTTTTTTGCCTTTGATGCTGAAAGGAAGCAAAGAAGATAATCTGTCACGTTCTGCTACCAAAGAGTTTACACAGAGGAGGATGAGAGTGACTTTGCGTGGACGGATTGACATCTTAAAAAGAAGGTGAGCTTCCAAACTGGCACACAGAATACAATGACAACATTTTAAGTCAAATATCACATTTTCCATTCAAAAATAGAAAGATATTTCAATTTTCCTGTAATGGGATAAATAGGTGAGGAATTAGCAAGTAAACACCATTCAGGAGGGAAAAACGCTTTATCTGAGCTGCTTCTCTATCACCATAAGCTTTGGCTTTACATACAACAGGGATTCTCACCCTTGGTGCTATGAACATTTCAGGCTAGGTAACCTCTCTGCTGGTGGGTGGAAGTACAGTGGCGGTGAGGCGGCTGTCCTGTGCACTGCTGGGCAGTGTCGTCAAGACAGCCTCTATCTGTGAGACATCAGCTGCATTACCCAAAAGTGTCTGCAGATGTTGCCAAACGTTCCCAAATAGAGAACAGCTGGTTTACAGCTGATTAAGAAATAACATTTCTTGTGTGGTCAGAGTCTTGCTATAAATACTAATAAAGTAGCCTGGTTCAAGAAATGCCAAGAGTTATGGGACATATACCCTCCCTGCCACCATACTGTTCTCACAAATGAAGTTAAAACCTTTAAATTTTGGATCACTTCTGATTTTCCTTCTGAAATTACAGAAATAGAGTCAGTTGGATCCAATCTGGGTACCCATTAGATGTTCCTTTCAAAGCAAATAAGGAAGCTGTTTATGTTTAGCTCCTTTAAAGTACTTCAGGAACACTTCCACTGATGAGAAGAATTTTATACGTAGGTTCTGCAAATGTGTGTTATCCAATTTTAGCATAAAAAAGGAACAAAATAATGGTATGATATCTAGTATGTGACTATGTACAGACAGTGTGAATTCAGATTTTTAAACCTCCCATTAAGCCCCATTTCTTTCTGCTTACTGTAGAGCCATTTCTGGATGCTTTGGTTTTTTTTTGCTATTTATTCTGACATAAGGCTGATAACAAGGGCCATAATTTAGGCATTTCACAGTACCTTATCAAGTTATATTTTAGCAAATGAAGTGGTCAAAGGTCAAGAAAATTCAGTTAAAAATCATAAGGAATCAGGACTTTATGAGACAAATAAATTACATGGTAAATCAACACTGCAGAGTGAATATTCATGGCATGTTCTGAAATTTTTGTTTTTATTTTTATAATTAATTAATTAATTTGGCTATGCTGTGGGGCTTGTGGAATCTCAGCTTCCCAACAGGACTGAACCAGGGCTATGGCAGTGAAAGTGCTGCATCCTAACCACTGGACCGCCAGGGAACTCCCCCTGAACATTTTCAAAGTTAAGTGAAAAGTGCATTTCTTGATTGATGATTTTCACAGGAATCTCAGTGGTAAAACCATTTGTATTGTAATCTAGGGGTGGTGATGGGGGAGGAGGGAGCAGGTGGGAAGTGGAGGGATTTTTCCAAGATAATAAAAACCATTTTTATTTTTATTATTATTAAATTTTTATTGTGTTGGTTTTGCCATACAATGACATGAATCCACCATGGGTATACATATGTTCCCCCTCCAGAAACCCCCTCCCTCCTCCCTCCCGATTCCCTCTCCCTGGGTCATCTCGGTGCACCAGCCCCGAGCATCAACCCTGGGCTGGTGACTGATTTCACATATGATAATTAACGTGTTTCAATGCCATTCTCCCATATCATCCCACTCTTGCCCTCTTCCACAGAGTCCACGAGACTTCTATACATCTGCGTTTCTTTTGCTGTCTCGCATACAGGGTTCTCGTTACCATCTTTCTAAATTCCATACATATGGGTTAGTATACTGTATTGTTGTTTTTCCTTCTGGCTTACTTCACTCTGGATAATAGGCTCCAGTTCCGTCCACCTGAGTAGAACTGGTTCAAATGAATGTTTTTTTTTAATGCTGAGTAATATTCCATTGTGTATATGTACCACAGCTTTCTTATCCATTCGTCAGTTGATGGGCATCTAGGTTGCTTCCATGTCCTGGCTATTGTAAACAATGCAGCGATGAACATTGGGGTACACGTGTCTCTTTCAATTCTGGTTTCCTCGGTGTGTATGCCCAGCAGTGGGATTGCTGGGTCATATGGCAGGTCTATTTTCAGTTTTTTAAGGAATCTCCACACTGTTCTCCATAGTGGCTGTACTAGTTTGCATTCCCACCAACATGCTCTCCAGCATTTATTGCTTGTAGACTTTTGGATGGCAGCCATTCTGACTGGTGTAAAGTGGTACCTCATTGTGGTTTTGATTTGCATTTCTCTGATAATGAGTGATGTTGAGCATCTTTTCATGTGGGGAAAGGAAAAGGGGAGGAAACCTCCCCTCTCCCACCTTCACCTTTAGCTTCTTGAAAATGAGCCCTTGCAAAATAAATCTGCCAGTTTTTATAATAAATAAATAAAAACTACTTTTAAGAAATGTAGCACTTACTTTAAAAGATGGCTTCTCTTGTCTTTGTGCTAAATTTTACATAATTTCTTTAAGAAACACTTATTTTAGACTCTGTGATCTCAGAAGAACCACCACTCCTGACATTCACTGAGTGGGAACAGTCACTGGGCTGTCAACACAGGAGCTGGAAAGGGTGTGGGAGAGCCACACAGCACAGCTGCATCGCCCCGGACTTCTTGGACTTATCGTATTGGTCTGTTCTTAGGGTCAGAGGTTATCATCGGTCACTCTCCTTCTCAGTAAGGGAAGACAACGTACTTGCTGACACTGACATTGATAATTGGCGGTCATGGCTGGTATCTTAGCAACAGAGAAGATCACTCATCACACATTGGGTAATATCTGTGCCATCAAGCCTTCTGCAGTACTGATTATTTTTTGACAGTTGGTTTATGAAAGTGTGCCATGTGTATAATCTCAGTTTCTTTAGGAGTTTTCTCTGAGCTCGTGGGATGAATGCTGTGTTGGCAGCCAAGTGTGCAGCTGCTCCAGACCCTCCATGTGAGAGGTGTGAGCACAGATGCCTCACAGACACTGGGCCACACTCAGGGGGTCGGCAGTGGCCAAACATTCTCTCCTGACGAAGAGCTTAGCTGTAAAATGTGGATTACGAGCAAAGATGGCTTTATCATGAGGCCAAAGCTTAAGCTTCAGGGCTCCTCACTTGGATAGGCCATTATGGAAAAAGCACCATTCGGAGCTTCGGCTTTCATCAAATTTAATCACACATTTAGACAGCCATTAAGTTACTACTCAAAAAAGTTTATGACGGCAAATGCAGTACATCTTCTAATTAAGTGGGCAAAACTGAATAAAAACATGCTATTAAAACAAGCTAAAGTCTGAGTTAACATTTCAAAAGTCAAAATACACAATATACATGCTTGAAATAACTGTTATCTAACTTGACAATTCTATGATAAAGGCTGTCATTTTTAATTTAGATAGGACTGTTTGCCTTGCTTATAAAAGCCAAAATATGGAAATGGTACAGAAAACACTTTATTTCTGCTCTAAAATTCAAAAGTGCTTCTGAAATTCAAATATGTATCACTTAATTACAAAAATTAATGACTTCATAATTAAGACAAAGCTTAATAGATACGTATATGAAAGAGCCTAGACTAACAAAAAATTTAATTGCAATCCTAATGTATTTGCTAATGCTAATTTAGGTTTATGAAGTTATAATAGTTACTTTCAAGAAGCAATCAAATAACAGTTCATGATGGTTTACAAGAAAAACCAATCCGACCAGTATTATAAGATCTAACTGTAAAATGGTCTGGGTTTCTATATTAAGATGTCAACACAGATGTCTTCTAAGTTATCAAAATAAGACCACTCTATTAGAGATAAAAAGTTAAATACTTACCATCAAAACTAATACTTGCTACCTTGGTATATTTACTTTCTGAAGCTTTTAATGTAATTGGTTTAAAGTGTACCGTGATAGCATCATTTTGTGGTGTAGGTCGAACACTCTGCAAAGAGAAAAATTTACACTGCATTATTTTAGTCTAGTGGTCCAGTTTATACTGAGAAGTGTACTGGAAAAGTAAAGCAGAATAAAAATCTGAAAAGTTTTAAGTGGTTGCTTTAAATGGAGTAGGCTAAACTGATAAGAACTCAACTTCATTAGACTGTCTTTATGAAATAAAATGATGACCAGAAGGAAAAATGTGTGATAGATAAGTGAGTATAAAAAAAACCTAAAGTCAAGCTAGTGCAATGAGTATAAATACATAATAAAGAAAAAAGGTATTTCTTTTCTAAATGAATGTCTAATTCACATCTAAGAAAAGAGGACCTTCATCGTTCATAACAGGGGCTGTGGGGCTGAATGGTGAAGTGGATGGCAGGAATGTGAAACCTAAAACAGGTCAGAATGCTTTCAACTTAAAAGAGCTTTCTATTCAAAAAGCTAGGTTTCCCAGGTGGCTCAGGGTAAAGAATCCGCTTGCCATGCAAGAGATGCAGGTTCAATCGCTGGGTCAGAAAGATTCCCTGTGGTTTGTGAGTTGGAGAGGACTTAGTGACTAAACAACAACAAATGTGCCTGAGAGAAAGCAGGACAGTCCTCTGAAGGCACAAGCAGCACCTGAGGAGTGAGAGCAAACACTGTCTCTTGCACCAGGTCTCAATCTCAGGAAACAAGGCTGGTTACCTACAGAGAGGACAGACACTGCTTCCCAGGCCCAGTTAGCAGGGTACCGCCCCTCCCAGGCTGGTTAGTGACTCAGCTGTCAGGGTGTCTTTACTGGGCCTCGATGATGGTCCTCAGGAGGACCCTGTGGTTTTCTGGGCTGGAAATTTTAATTGCCTTGGCTCTTGGCTGCAGGCTCTCCCAGCATTTTATCCCTTTATCTTTGTTCTTCTTTGAGAACTCTCACTTTGCTTCTGAATCTCTAACGGGGGGATGGGGTGGCTGATGGGTTCATATCAATATATTTGCTGTCAATAACTCTGCTGTTCTTAGCAGTCATTAGTGTGAATCTTTTCCTTCCTTGAAGGGTATGCATGTGTCTATGTATTGATATGTATTTTTAACAGTAAAACAAAACAGCCTGACTATAAGATAACTGGAGAAAGTTCATTTGGTTTCATCATACTATGCTACTATATTTTTTCTAAAGGAAAGGGAAGCAGTACAGAAACCCAGAGTGATGAGTTTACAACAAAAGGATTTTAACTATTTAACTAGCAGTGTAAATTTCTATAAGCTGCAATTTACTCCAGATCATGTTTCTTCCACCTGTAAAATCGTAGGGGACTGGATTAGATATTTTCTAAGTTTCCATCAGGGGCTTCCCTGGTGGTTCAGTGGTAAAGAATCCACCTGCCAATGCAGATGTGAGTTCAATTCCTGGGTCAGGAATATACCCTGGAGCAGAAAAGGACAACCCACTCCAGTATTCTTGCCTGAGAAATCCATGCCAGGCTACAGTCCACGGGGTCACAGAAGAGTCGGACATGACTTAGCAACTAAACAACAACAACAAAGTTTTCATCTATCTAAAAAATGTTGTGATTCTATTAATTTTGCTGTTTTTCTTCAAATTAGCCATATTTATCCTGAGGTCAGGATTTATTTTGAGAGATGATCACATAAAGCTTTTCAGTTTACAGAGGACACATTTGGTCCCTAATTCTTTCACTTGCTCTGTTGACTGTGATACAGCAGCAATGGAAGCTTGACTATTTTCAAACACGCTTAAAGACTTTAAGCCATGGTTCATCAGTAATAAACATGAGCCTGTGCCAGAAACAGCTAAGTAATGGTATTTCTTACCATATAGTCATTGTTAAGTAGTAAGAACTTAGCTGATGGAAAAAAATGTTTTTCTTATATGAAACACACTTTAAGACTTTCCTTACCTGAGGAAAAGTTTATATTCATATTATTAATATTACCTTAAAATAACAGTAATATTATTTTACCAATAGTAGTATTACTAATACTAATATTTACACTAATAGTAAAATAATATTTAATTGACTTACATTTTATACAAATGGTCTGAAGTGTTCACTTACTACCATTAAAAGAAAAAAATACCCCCATCAGTTAAAACCCGTTTTCCAAGGAAACAAAAACAAAGCAAAATAAAGAGAAGACTTAAACAGTTGGCTCATTCTGGTGGCTTTAAATGAGAAATAATAATCAGAAACTTGTAATAAGCATATTTATACTAACAATATATTTCAGCATCAGTCACTAACTGTTGTTTACTTAAAGATAATTGAGAAGTGGAAAAAATGTGGCAAGATTCCCAGGAAAGGCAGCTTGCACAGGCTCTAAATATAGTTCCAGCCTTTCTCACGACATTCATACCCAACTATGCTCAGTAACTCTCAAGTGAGACACCAGGCCCAGGACATTCTGAAACGACTCAACTGCTTTAAGCAAGCAAAAAAAAAAAAAAACCTTCTGGTACACAGAGATTGTATTTTTAATAGTAGGTGCACAGATTTTCTAAGACTCACGTCAAGTTGACACTGGTAAACTGTCATTTTAAGGACATCTGTAATTTCTTATTAATTAGCAAGGAAACTTCATACAAAGGTGTTTTAAGACATCTCAAGCAAACTTGCTCCATTATTGATATAGCATCAATGTCTTATAAATGTTAAGGAAAACTGCATTTTCAAAGTTGCACTACAGACAGGCTGTCTCAGAAAGGCCTGAACCCGGGTGTCTCGCTCACTGACGGTGAGGAACTTATATTAGGAGTTGCTTGCTTTAGTGTGTGTGTGTGGTCAGTCGTGTCCGACTCTCTGTGACCCCATGGACTGTAGCCCATCAGAATCCTCTGTCCATGGGATTTCCCAGGCAAGAATACTGGAGTGGGTTGCCATTTCCTTCTCCAGGGGGTCTTCCCAAGCCGCATCTCCTGCCTTGGCAGGTGGAATCTTAACCACTGCGCCCCCTGGGAAGTAGTCGTGTATCTTTGAAAAATGAAGAGTCTATGAATTCCCTGAAGGGAGGGAGGCAGGGACCTTTCTAATATGCACAGTCTGTAGGTCTGGCATACTATGGAAAAACCTTGGGATCCTCAGTTTCCATGGCGGACGGGTTCACCCCCTGGCTGATAAGGCACGAAGTCCAAGCTATCATCATCTCTCAAGTGGACCACTGCAATAGATTTTTAACCTTCTTTGGTTCATTCTCTAAAAAGCAGCTACAGTGACTTTAATAAAATGTAGATCAAATGATATCACACCCGTGCTTAAAATTCCGTAATTTCCCATTGCCCTTACAGTAAAACTGAAACCCCTCGCAGGAGCCTGGGAAACCCTGCTCAATCCTCCAGGCCCTCTTTTACATCTAAGCCCGGTGAGTCTCAACATTTGCAGCTGCTCCTCAGGTCTTCGTACTTGCTCATCCCGGTGATGCAACAACACTTGTCTCCCAGCTTTGCTCTCCTTATGGGAGTCTGCTTCTCACTCTTTAGTTATTACCTCAAATTTCAGCTCCTCAGAGACAGCTCTAACTAAACCAACTCCCTCCTCCACTTACATGCCATTCAGTTTATTTCTCAGTTTACAATAATGTTGCATACCTGTTTGTCTGTTTCCCAACTAAAAAAAAATGAGCTCAGTAAGGGCAAGACCTTGGTTCTGAGTCCCTGCTGTATCCTCAGTGCTCAGCACAGAAGCTGGCATACAGCTAATGCTTACTGAGTATTTACTGAATGAGTGGATGAGGGAATGAATGAATGAATGAGGAAATAAATCTACCATAACACAAGCAAGAGTATAGGCTTCAGATGTTAGAAGAAAACATACATAGGTAGGCACAGATGTAGACCTAGGACAGGTACATAAACCAACAGGTTTTTAATGGGAATACTGAATATAAAATTAAAATGATATAGTCATAAAAACTTGATTGATAAGTATACCTAATATATGTTCATGTAACTTTTGCATTCAATATGCCAGCAAATTTGGAAAACTCAGCAGTGGCCATAGGATTGGAAAAGGTCAGTTTTCATTCCAATCCCAAAGAAAGGCAATGCCAAAGAATGTTCAAACTACCACACAATTGCACTCATCTCACACGCTAGCAAAGTAATTCCCAAAATTCTCCAAGCCAGGCTTCAACAGTACGTGAACCGTGAACTTCCAGATGTTCAAGCTGGATTTAGAAAAGGCAGAGGAACCAGAGATCAAATTGCCAACATCTGCTGGATCATCAAAAAGAGAGTTCCAAAAAAAACACATCTACTTCTGCTTTATTGACTACGCCAAAGCCTTTGACTGTGTGGATCACAACAAACTGGAAAATTCTTCAAGAGATGGGAATACCAAAACATCTGACCTGCCTCCTGAGAAATCTGTACATAGGTCAAGAAGCAACAGTTAGAATTGGACATGGAACAACAGACCAGTTGCAAATAGGGAAAGGAGTACGTCAAGGTTGTATATTCTCTCCCTGCTTATTTAACTTATATGCAGAGCATATCATGTGAAATGCGTGGCTGGATAAAGCACAAGCTGGGATCAAGATTGTTGGGAGAAATGTCAATAACCTCAGATATGCAGAAGATACCACCCTTAAGGCAGAAAGTGAAGAAGAACTAAAGAGCCTCTAAATAAAGTGAAAGAGAGGAGTTAAAAAGTAGGCTTAAAACTCAACATTCAGAAAACTAAGATCATGGTATCTAGTCTCATCACTTTATGGCAAATCGATGGGGAAACAATGGGAAAAGTGACAGACTTTACTTTTGGGGCTCCAAAATCACTGCAGATGGTGATTGCAGTCATGACATTAAAAGAATGCTCCCTGGAAGAAAAGTTATGACCAACCTAGACAGCATACTAAAAATCAGAGGCATTACTTTGCCAACAAAGGTCCATCTGGTCAAAGCTATCGTTTTTCCAGAAGTCATGTATGGATGTAAGAGTTGGACTATAGAGAAAGCTGAGCGCCAAAGAATTGATGCTTTTGAACTGTGGTGTTGGAGAAGACTCTTGAGAATCTCTTGGGACTGCAAGGAGATCCAACCAGTCCATCCTAAAGGAAATCAGTCCTGAATAGTCATTGGAAGGACTGACGCTGAAGCTGAAGCTCCAATACTCTGGCCACCTAATGTGAAAACTGACACACTGGAAAAGACTCTGATACTGGCAAAGACTGAAGACAGGAGGAGAAGGAGACAACAGAATGAGACAGTTGGATGGCATCACTGACTCAATGGACACGAGTGTGAGCAACCTTCGAGAGTTTGTGATGGACAGGGAAGCTTGGTGTGCTGCAGCCCATGGGATCTCAAAGAGTTGGACATGACTGAGTGAACTGAACTTCTTCATTTTATATAGCTGAATTTAGTTACTTTAAAAGGTCTGACTCATTTTCCCTATTTGGAAAAGAATGACCTGTGTACCTTACAAGAGAATTACATCAAATAAGATAATCCATGTAAAGAACTTAGCATAAAGCCTAACTCATGGTAAGAGCAAAAATGTTCACTTACAATGTATTCTAAAACTCCTTAATAAAAGAGAAAAGTAGGAATGTGGGCCTATTTATACTTATATTTAATTACTGTAAATGAAGTAAATAGTAAGTTTTTTTCATTCACATTCTTAGAATTGCTGATTTCATTTTTCTAGAAAATGTTTATTGAAAAAGACATTTGGGTCCATTCATCGTATGTAAAAAGTTAGACCAGAATGTGTGGGCTAAGAAAACGCACTTTCCCAATAAACGTCTGAAGTGAAACGAAATTCACTGAGTTGTGTCCCACTCTTTGTGACCCCATGGACTGTAGCTGGCCAGGCTCCTCTGTCCACGGAATTCTCCAGGCAAGAAGACTGAATCTGGATCTCCTGCACTGCAGGCAGATTCTTTACCATTTGAGCCACCAGGGAATTCCCCCAAGCCCGTACATATGGAGACAGTATTTCAGGCCTGAAATCTGCCCAAAAAGCATGAGAGCTGCTCTGTGCGAGACAACTCACAGGATCAAAGAAACCAATAACGGACAAACAGCAGGCAGAACACACACAAAATAATAAAAATTATTTGATGTCTCAAACTGAGGCAACAGCAGGCGATCCACCCACAACCAAGAGTCTAACCTATAAGCACGCGCACAACTGACTTTAAAGGGGAATCCTAGAATGAAGCCAGATGGTGTGTTTCAGGAGGTTCCACAGACATCAGGCCTTGAGCACGCGGGCGGGAAAGGGAGGTGTGCGCACATCAGCAAGTGTGTGCTAACTGTGCTCCCTGCTGCCAGTCGGGCTCCAGAAGAAATTCTGGACCATGAAGGTCAGAGAACAAAAGCAGGTTGTAGCCAAAGCAACCTGGATAGACTGAGCAGAAGGAGTCACACCCTGTGACGGGGGAAACTCTGATACACTAAACTGGAAAAGTCTGAACAAAAAGAATCACAACTCCGAGAATAAAGTGAGATTCTGGAATACTCTAATAGAGTGGTGATTCTTAGCCCTTTTCATTTCACTGGTAAAACCCAAAATATGTGTGTGTGTGTGTAAGGAAGTCTAACTTTTTATTTTTGCAAATGTGAAGATGTTGGGAATGAGGGGAAAAAGGATAAATTCCTACTCTCTTCTACCTTTATTCATAAAACAAAGGGTAGTTTAATGTTGAACCAAAAAATAATAGAGGAATTTAACAAAACCGAAGGTTGGTCCTCTGAAAGGGTCAACAAAACTGACAAACCTTTAGCGAGACTGACTGAAACTTTTTTTTAAATAGAGAGGAGACTACAATTGCTAAAATCAAGAATGGAAGATGGGCCATTACTATCTACCTCACAGAAAACAAAAATATTACAAGTAAACACTGAACAATGGTATGCCAACAAATTAGGTAACTTAGATGAGATGAAAAAACTCCTAGAAAGACAGAAGCTACTGAAACCGGTTCCAGAAGAAACAGAAAATCTGAATAGGCCGACAGCAAGTAAAGAGACTGAATTAATAATTTTAAAACATCCCATGAATGGAAGTTTAGGTCCAGATGACTTCACTGGTGAATTCTGCCAAACATTTAAAGAAGAATTAACACCAATCCTTGGCAAACTCTCCCCAAAAACAGAACAGGAAAGAATATTTTCCCACTCATTCTATTTAAAAAAAAAACAAAAACCAAAAACTCCAAATAATTCCCTCCAACTATCTACTACCTTTATCTATAAAACAACAAATATTTTAATGTCAAAGAAGCAAGTATATTATCTCAGAATGGTCCTTATCCAGAAAGGGTGTTTATATCTTCATGTTAATTATGTTAACATATACACACATATTTTTATAAACATTTACATGGCTCATTTCTCGATAGACTTGTGAAAACTTCAACATAAGGAGCCAAAAACAATCCCTAACCCCTCAATATAGCAACAATACTCAGCATTATGTTTGTTTTTTAAAGAAAAATACATTGCCAGGGTGGCAGGGTCAAAGGAGCTGTTCTTGTCATCTCTGGAAGGGTCCCAGGCCCTTGAAGTCCTCCGTGAGGAGCAGGGGCACGAACTCCAGTGTACTTAGCAGGCCTAACACGGGAGTGGTAGGAACCTCAGGCTGGAGTAGTTTCAGCTCCACTGCATCCTAGGGGAAGCTCTTTACAGACTCCATTCCCCTCACTCACTCCCAATTCTCCTACCAAGCAGGAAGCGATACTAAGTCATATGTCTGACAGGATACTGCTTAATCTACAACTCTCCCAGTAAGCCAGGTCACTGTGCTTAAAATGTGGCTGCCTAGGGTGACCATCTCTCCCATTACTTGGGGATTGTATACCTTCTTCTCCTTGGTCTCTACTCCACCAGTTGGTGGAAAATTCTGGGTTAGGGTGGAAACGGACAATGGTCTCTAAGTCTCAAAGCCCATCTGATCTATCTCACTTTATCAGAGTTCTCTGAATAAAGGTTTTCTGACAGCCAGCACAGATTATAATAAAAATAAACTGCTTTCCTCTTCCTTTATTCTCTGTGTAACTTGGGGACCTCACCAGGAGGTGAGGTCATGGGCTTAAGCAAAATCTGGGTACTCCAGCTCCCTCAAACCATCGCATGGCACTCCAATTCCACTACAAGGCATCAAAGTCACTTGTTCCATGTGTATGTGAGAGACAGTGAAAGGACCCTAATCTCAGTGTGTTACTGAGGATAGCTATGGCAGACGCTAGGTAGAAGGGGCCCCTGTGTCACAGGTTAACAACACGCGACCCGACCTATCACGTCTCTCTGCTTCCTGATTTTCTCCTCCCAGCTCATCTGAATCTTGTATCTCTTTTTTACTTAACCATACCTTAAGTCTAACGACCTGTTTTTCTTTATACACTGCACACAGATCCTAGGACTGATCAGAATCCACAGGCCTAAGTAGGAACCTCACGAACTCTAGTTCAGAGTCCTTGGAGAAGACTGTTCACATGCCCTTCTCATCCTTAAAATCTGTGATCAGACAGGCAGAACAGGTTTCCTATACTCTATTTTGAACCAAAGTGTCACCAGGTCACCACAAAACAGACATCCTTTAGAGCAGGAGTTTATTTTATAACTTTGTCTTAAGTTTAAAAGCAAAGAATATATAAATTAGGAAAAAAATATAAGCAAAAACTTACTGTTATTGGTACATCTTTTGTTCCTGAATTTAATAAATGAAGATTTAAAACTTTTGGTAGATCTGTTAAAATTGAGGAAAAGAAACATTTCTTAAAGTGGTTATGTTTTCTATAGCAAGTTAGAATCTTTCTCTTATATCAGTTTAAACATATTTTAGAACATTAAGCAGAATGACAATCACATTTATAAAAAGAATATGACAATCACATTCCTAGACAGGAGTTGCCTTATTTTTAAGGACAGTGAGTACTATAATAACTAAATAATCAGATCAAAAAACAAACTTTTCCAGTGAAATTGACATCATCACCAATTTTTTAGTTTTCTTGCAAAGCACGATGAAGCAATTCAATAAAGTATAATATGAAATTACATTAAAACCAAATCTAATCTTCAAGAATGGGTCTTCAATCCTAAACAACCAAATTTCGACTACATATGGCCCCACAGAAGGAAGCCTGTGTTACATGCCTTCTTTTTTTCTTTTAATAAATCCTCTTTGGTTTTTTTCAATTTTAGAATTTGAATTCTTTCTCTGATCTCAGGGACTGATTTCTAACATTACATTATTATAATGCAACAGAATTAATCCATATCTAAGCAAAAATTCAGAAGTAAATCTTTTTACTTCCTTTATTTTATAACTAAAAGATTTAGCGTAACTAAATAGGTGAGAAAATGAATTAAGAAACTACTTTCTGCCTCAATCTTCCATTTAGAAGACTTAAGTTATCCATGACACTGCTTTCCCATCTGGTAAGCAATGGCACCCCTCAGAAGAATGGGATGTAAACCCATAAGGGCTCTGACTTCCCAGAAGCAGACTTCTACAAGATCATGTACTACGCGGAGAAATAACTTTCAAAGCTGAACTAATTACAGAGGAGTTAAAGGAGAGCCATTTAGCAATGGACATAGGGATTTTTAAAAAAGACTTATGACACTATCTCTTTTTTTTACCTTGTGTCCGCAGTGTGCCAAAATCTAACATTTCAGTTGAGGAATAAATTCCAGGAGCTTGGAAAAAAGAAGAGTAAACAATTATATTTCATTTTGCCAGAGCAAGATGTGCTGAAGACAAACTACGCTTCTTTAGTCTTCCACTCACCTGTTGTAACTTCCACTTCAACTGGAAGGATGATAAACTCTGTGCTGTCTGAAGCATTAGTCTTTATTCTTATGAAAGCTGTGTGATTATCTGCTTCTCTAGATGAAAAACTGGCTCTCATCACTCCCTTGGTTTCATAAGGAGGAATTTCCTGACAAGTTAACAGACCAGAATGTAGCAAAACCACTACAGTTTATTGAATACGATGGTATCACCTAAGAGATGCATTATTTTTTACATAGAAAAAAATACTGCCAATTAAATACACTCATTTCACTGAGTATATTACACAGTCCAATTTTGGAGGATGTTAAATGATAAAAACATGTGTATCTTAAAATTAATGAAGTTTGGTATATAAAATTGAGCAAAACAAAAGAGATAAAATTATAGGAAAACAAACTGTCAGCTGCAAAGTCATCATTAAAAGGTAGAGTCCAATTTTTTTGCTGTATTGGTGTGCTTGTTTAGAGGATTTCAGTCCAAATCCTCTAAACAATAAACATATCACCATCAAAGAGAAACTGCTTTTCCAGAAGTTCACAGGATCATCTGTAAATGATGTAAGGGAACACAGACTTGGCTCTCCTTTCATTTAAAGCCTAACAGAACAAGGTTCCCAAGCAAATACACAGTTTACCAAATGTGTTCAGTAAGGCTCTTAGCATGTAAAGCACCACAACTTTTCAGGTTCGTAAAAACGTACATATATACTAGAAGGAAGAGAACACAACATATACCCTAGAAGGAAGACTCACTGGAAAAAAAAATTTTTTTTTGAGGTATAAATCTTTTCCTGGTTTTATACTAAACTGGCCTCACTGGGCAGAGGTCCAGAGCTTCTCTGCACACACCTTTTGGCCTATTTTAGGAGATCCCTGTGGTTCAGAATGTACTGGTCTTCATTTGCCTCTATTCCTTAACTTGTTAGACTCAAAGTAGAAAAGAGGTGACTGGACCCCTCTCGGGGCCCTGAGAGATGGACTGCCCACATCCCCATCTCGAGGAGCTGACTTGGTCTCTGGGTTTGCTCATATACACTGCAACAGGCTGGGGGTGAGGTCAAGGCCAACTGCCTTCTCTAGGCCAATCTCACTCTAGATGTGTAGGAATAAGAATCACTATTTTTTTGTGTAGCTGCTAAAAATATTAATATTAAAACAGTTTTCCATGTCTGCTATATTATGGTTCTTAACTAGAAATCTGAATTCTCTAATGTTTACTAGAATCCACTTCAGTGGGTATGCCAAGTTGCTTCAGTCGTGTCCAGCTCTTTGCAACTCTATGAACTGTACCCACCAGGGTCCTCTGTCCATGGGATTCCCCAGGCAAAAATACTGGAGTGAGTTGCTATGCCCTCCTCCAGGGGATTTTCCCAACCCAAGAATGAACCTTAATTTCTTATGTCCCCTGCATTAGCAGGCGGGTTCTTCACCACTACCGTCACCAGGGAAGCCCATCACAGTAAATTCTTAGTTCTTCTATTTAGAATTATAACACAAATTTAATACTTTATAGTTAATTCTATAAAGCACTGCTTTATACACAATTTCTCCCAAAGTCTTTTCAAACGAAATCAAAATTTCAAGGCAAAACACTTTCATGAAAGGATATAAAAAGGTTATCCATTACATACCTTTCTACCAGCTAGAGTGTTTCTATGTCTTAGGAGTTAACTTAGTCACTGACAATTTGGTTTCTAAATGTTCAAGTTAACATCCTAAAAAATGTCCCCTGCACATCCCTTCTTTCCCTGGTTAAGACTGGTCAGATGACAGAATCAAGAGGCAGTGTGTTTTTAAATTAACAGAGCAATTAACAAAGAAACTTCGATCTTCAGAACGTATTCGTGTGGTCAAGTCTGTGTGTCTTCAATTATGGATAAGCAGTGATTTGAGTGACAAGCACTGCATATTCTATGCCTTTCCCTTCTCTGATTAAAGCCGAGTAAACAACATTAAAGAATAAAAACAATCCTCCTATGGCAGGAACCTTTGCAAATTAGGTAACAGCTACATATTCATTAATCTGGTTAACATTTGCTAGTATTCTCCAAGAGAAAGTGGTTCTCTCACTATTTATAAAAACTACTGATACATCTTCAACAGCATTAAATGTGGATGTATTGAAAGACCACCTAGGAATTTAGTTTCTAAGTCATCACAAGGGCCTACGTTCCCTCTGCAAACGCCATCTCCGCCATCAACAATAAGTTTGAATGTTCAATTACGTACCTTCAAAAAAACCATAAATCCCTTCCACAGGTTTTTTCTTTTTTCAGCTTTAGTATAAAGCATATTACAAATGATTAGATTCAGAGACAGCTTTACCAATATTATTCTATAGAATAGTTAAAATCTCTTCCTTTCCACACAGGGGGTTAAAGGTTCCACCAACTTGGTTCACTGCTCTTTCCAAAAATTATTAATACCACTCTACTTCTCTCTCAGTCTCTCCAGTTTTCAAATATATTTGATACACATTTAATGTTAAGACAGTAATTATGGAAACATCATTCACATTTCTTTAGGTGACGAGGAGTTAAGTGTTGTCTGGTGTACGTAAAGAAACAACTGCTTTCAAGTGATCTCACGGGAGAGAACATGTCTGCACTCACCCACAGTTTCCTGGTGCCTCCCTGCTGCCCTGTGGGAAGTTCAAGGTGAAGGTCTCCTCCACTAGAGTACATTTCTACAACCTGAGACAGAAGAGTACAGGATGGTTAAGTTAAAATCATATTCGTGATGCAAGTGATTTGCTGTTATGTAGAAATGTTTGATGCCTTAATTGCGTCTATCAGAAAAAATTTAAAAGATGCTTATAGATACAAAGGGTAAGTATGGTAGGATAAGTATGGTGTCACATCACCAGAGGCAGTGCCTGTATGTATAAGCAATGGTGCAATATTTAAACAAAACAGGTAACTTTGAAATATCAAACTCAAATAGTGTAGCTGTTTCAGAGAATGGAGTCTAGAAAATCCATTTGTAGGACATATAGTTTTGTATTTTCCCAAGGAAACAGTTTCTGGAAAGGATCAAATTTTAGAAACACACATTCTGTATTTCTTATAGTAATACAAGTTTTTCTTTATTTACACATCTACAACAAGATCCAGTAGCAGATCTAGTAACACTGTAACTGCAACACATGTTCAGTCATTCAGTCGTGTCTGACTCTTTGCGACCACATGGACTGCAGCCTACCTACCAGGCTCCTCTGTCCATGGGATTTTCCAGGCAAGAATACTGGAGTGGGTTGTCATTTCCTACTCCAGGGTACACTCCCTACCCAGGGATCGAACCTGTGTCCCCTGCATTGGCAGGCAGATTGTTTACCACCGAGCCACCTGGGAAATCCTAACTGTGACATAGTGGAGAGCATATCATATTGATAGGCAACAGTATCAATGCAGGATGAAAATATCTGATGTCTTCCAGGAGCAAAATCACAGGTAGTATTAATATCTCTGTGGCTTATACCTACACCCAGTTTTTTTTTTTTTTAGCTAAAAATTTTTCTTTTTACAATGTTGCATCGGTTTCTGCCATACAACAATGCAAATCAGCCATAACTATACATATTTTTAAAAAAAGTTGTATTGAAGTATGACTCATATACAGTAAAACTCTACATTCTGAAAGTGTACGATGAGATAGATTCTGACATGTACACAAAGATGGAATGAGGCTACCGTCACAAATACGATATTAAACAAACCCTTTACCTCCCAAAGTTTCCTCACACCCTCTGCAATCCTCCTGTCGCTCTCTGCCCTTTCCCACCCCCAGGCACCGCGGAGCTGCTCTTGGCCACTCAAAATCAGTCTGTGTTTTCTAGATTTTATATAAGTGGGAGCACACAGTGTATACTCATCTCTGGCTGCTTTTATTCAGTGTAATTATCTTGAGATCCACTACATTGTTTTTTTACTAACAGTTCATTTCTTTTCTGATTTTATGGATATGCCACAATTCTAGATCCATTCACTTGCTGATGAACATCTGGGTGGTTTCCAGTTTCTTGGTCATTCCAGACAAAGCTGTTATGAACACCACCACGTTTGTGTGTGGACATCTGCTTTTCTTTCTCTTGGGTAAACAACAAGGAACAGAAGGGTCATATGCCTCTTCGCCCATATAAAGAAAAGGAGACTTTTCTTTAAAGGAAGGTTATCCTACCTCTTAAAAATAAAGAATATAGTTAACTAAATGCAAATCTGGGGTGAAGAATGAGAATGGGTGGAAAACCTTTCCTTGTCTTTATCGCAGACCAGGAGTACATTCTTATGACAAAGCAGGACAAACAGCAACACGTTAGTATATGCTTAAAGGCCTTTGGTTTTGGTGTGTGTTGTTGTTACAGCAATGAATGTAGCCAAGACTAAGGAGCTATGATCTTGTCTGCGTATTATTACTTGCCTTCCAATGTATTACTGTTCCCCTTCAGTATTGACTGTGCTAACAGGAACAGCACCTTAACTGATGGGGTGACTTACAGGACTTTTTCTGCAAAACCAGAAAGCACCATGTGTTATTTCACTTAGAAATCTTCCAAGGTATTACGGAAACAGGCCTGACAATGCCTGAAAACAAGATTAAAAGGTTGAGCCCTGACAAGAGGGAAGGCAATATGGAAATGGGGACAGATAAAGGCTATATTTTAAAATCAAAGGGACAATAACATTAAACTAGAACAGACTCCTGATTTTCAGTCCACTGCTAGTTATTTCTAATTTAATCAAGTTTGGGGGAAAAGGACGCCAGTGATATATACAAACGATAATTTATGTAGAAAAAAAAAATCCCACGAGGAACATTAGTTTCAGTGTGCCCACGTATCTGAACACAAGCACACAGAGAAAGGCCTGAGGAGACACACCGAGATTACATGAAGGTTATCAGTGGGGAAGGGTTTCAGGCAGGAGCTGTGCTAATCCAACAGTTATCAGTTACACGTGGCTCTTTGCATTTAAATCAACTGATATAAACTAAAACTGAAGGTTCAGTCCCTCAGCCCCCTAGCCACAAGTTCTCGTGCTCCATAGCCCCACGTGGCTGGTGTTTCCTGTACTGGACAGAGCAGATACAGAACTCTCCCGATCAGCTCCAGAAAGTTCTGCTGGACAGTACTGGGCTGGAAGGCAGCAAGTTCAAGGGGACTTCTGCCTCACACGTTTGAACTGTTAACAGTTTTCAGTGAGAACATACTTGTGTGTTAGTGTGGTATAAAGAATAAATAAGGTGTAACTTCTTGCTTTACAATACTTTCTTAAATTTGAGGACAAGTTCATGACACATAGGACTATCAGGTTAAGAGTGTCTTCCACATAACCTTTCAGTTATAAAAGCAATTAAGTCACGGGAATGTGATAGACAGGATAGTAACTACAGTTAATAAACAACACTGTAACCACACATTTGAAAGTTACTAAAAGAGCAGATCTTAAAATTTCTCATCATAAGAAAAAAAAATTTGTAATTATGTGTGGTGATGTTGCTAATGAGATTTACTGTGGTGAGCATTCTGTGATATATACAAATACTGAATCACTATGTTGTACACCTGAAATTAACACAATGTTATATGGTAATTACACCTCAAGTAAACATGGACATGGGTTTGGGTAGACTCCGGCAGTTGGTGATGGACAGGGAGGCCTGGCGTGCTGCGATTCATGGGGTCGCAAAGAGTCGGACCCTACTGAGCGACTGAACTGACGGAAACAGTGTCCATCAGGAAAGGACTTGGATTTTTTCTCTCAAAAACAAAAAAACAAACAAAAAAAATACTGCCTTCCAGAGACAATCTATCAGTTCTTTTTTTTTTTGACAGGACCCTGTGGCATGTGGGATGTTAGTTCTCAGACCAGGGATTGAACCAGTGCCCCTGCACTGGAAGCTGAGTCTCAACCACCGAACTGCCAGGGAGATCCCAATCTACTGGTTCTGAGAGAGCAACCCTGGCTTTCCATTTGCTCTCCTGTGTGTTGATGAAAAGTGCACCATGATAAATCCTGAACTGAAATGCATGATAAATCCTTAACATGACTGGAAAAGGACTAGACAAGCCAAAGAAAAGAATTCAACACTGAATTCAGATATAGCTGTTATGGATGGCAGTTGATGACGCCAAAGGCTGAGGAGCAAAGGCGCAGATGGCAAGGCTACTCAAGGATTGTAACCAGGCTGGGCAACAGCTGCCGAGTCTGTAACCTCCATCCTTCCAGGCAGAAGGCAAGACCCTCAGTCCGCAGTGGGGCAACCACGGAGCGGGCGCGAGCCTGGGGCTCTGTAACACTGCTGCTGCGGCTGTGTCCGGCAGCTCACACAGCAGGCCTGAGAGAACGAGAGGACAGTTCTTCTTGGACTCAAAAACAGTCAAGAAAAGAAAGCAGCAAGAATTTACGAGGTTTCTGTATAGTTTTGAGATAAAAGTTAGCTGAAACAGGGACAGTACACCATTCCCCAAAGCAGGAAAAGGATATAAACGAAGACTGATGATGGAGAGGAACTCCTTCTCATTTGTAAAAGCAGGAGACAAGGCACTTACTCAGCTACATATAACCAGAATTTGGGGGGAGTGTTTTTATCGATGGCTATCCTCACCCAATGGCAGCTGAGTTTGCAGGGAACTCTTTCCTGCTACAATTCCCAGGCATTTCACAAACTCAGGTCTGAATACCTCCTTGTATTCTTCCTTGTTTTCCTCTTCACCGTTTAGGAGCCTTTCCACCAGGGGGTGCTAGGATGACAAAACCCCCTTTCGTGTCAAAGCTCGGCGGCTCACACAACACATGGTGTTTATCCCCCACCCGCCATTTTCAAGCTCCTACTCAGTCCTTCAGTGTTGGTCCTGAAGGACTCCATGGGCCCTGGGAGCGAGTGTTATTCTGCAAAGTATCCACATGTCCTTCCACGCAGACAACACAGCTACAAGCTACAATGGCAACAAACGTCCACGGCTGGAAGTCACTGAGGACCTGGGGTGGGGACTCTGAGGAAATACCTGAAGGAGTGACAGCAGCCACCCCTACCGTGTTAGAGACCAGGGATGAGTGAGGAGGGATTTCAAAGGTGGAAATAATGATTACTAAAAGACTGGGTAAGATAAGGGGTAGGATTTTTCAAAATAAAAAAATAACTAGGCTTTTAATCGATGGTTCTATATTATCCTTTCCTTGGATTTTAATTTTCAGGCTGCCATCACCAAAACTTCAGTATTACTAGAAATAAATACAAATAGTGGATTTAAAATTTTAAACTGGGCCAGAGGGAGCTCAAGCAAGAAAAGGAGGGGCCTCATATAGATGAAAACTCTCCTTAAATTAAATGTAGAGCCACTTAAAACTAACACCAGAGAGATCAGTTGTTTTAAAAACGGTTCCAAAAATCCAATGACCAGACTGATATAACCGCAGGTTCAGACTACACGCAGCACTAAAAGAATATCTTGCTTCAGTACTACATACTGGCATATATTTTAAAAACCCATTTTAGATAGTCTAAAAACTGTAAAAGACTGAGATTTCATGCTAAGCACTAATTTCCACTAAAGTGAAACACGTTAAAAAATCACTGCCATAAACTCACCTGTAAAGGCTCACTGTGAGGATTGTGTATGTTTATTATAGGTGAGAAACTGCTATTCACAGGGACTCTGGCCCCAAGGAATGGCCTCAATCGGTATGGATTTGGAACTCCAACACCAAATACCTGTTTCCAAGTAGGAGGAAAAAAAAAAAGCAATCTGAGTAGCTTTTATAGTTTTAGATAACATTTTTATAGTTACAACTTACTGATTTAGGGAAAACTGGTGAGTTTACTTATGGCAAAATCTTAATTCTTTTTTTAAAAGGAACACACATGTAGTTTCTGTTCTTGTTTGATCAGTTGATTTGAGATACACATATATCTCAAGAATATATATATTCATATTTATATACATATCTCTAAATAACATACATATACATTTGGAATGATTTCTGTATTAGAAATAAAAATGCTAGCAATCCTTCATCAAGTCACGGGAGAGACAAAAGAAGAAAAACAGAGAATCAAAAGATTTCCCTGTTTCAATCACCTGAAGATGGCTCTAGGGCCCAGACAATCTCTTAACGACCAAGCTCAGTCCCAGGTCATTCCTACATGGGAATGTGGGTTGACCAAACAGGGTGAGCCAGTCATCAAATGACAAACATTTATTAAGTGCCTATGATGTGCTAGGCACAAGCATGTACAGTTGTGAATAATTCAACAGTGAACAAGATGCATAATGTGCCTGTCCTTACGAAACTTAAATTCTAGTATGAGGGGCAGATAACAGTAAAAAGGTTTAAAAAAAAAATGGGTAATGTGATATAGAGCAGCTAGTTGGAGTGAGGATGGGAAAACTCTTTTAAGAGAGGGTAGCCAGGGGAGGTGACGTGAGCTGATGTCAAATGAAAGACGAGAAACAGCAACAGTGACTCTTCAGCAACGGGAAGTGTACAGGCAAAGGGCTGGAGGCAGGAAAAGGCCTGGCTTGTTGGAAGGCAGAGAAAAAAGTGAGAACCATGGTCAAACGGGATGAGATGGGAGAGCTAATATGGGAGTCAGATCCTTGCTGGCTTTGGTTAGAAGTGTGCATTTTGCTCTAAGAGCGGTGTCAAAGCATAAACATTTACATGAGGGGCCGACTGGATGTGGTTTATGTTCAGAGAAGATCATCCTGGCTACAGCATGAACAATGGACTGTGGCAGGGGCTGTGGAGGAGAAGAAAGATAGTCAGAAGGCTCTGTGTCACCCAGGGAAAGGTAGGGCCCAACGGCCTGGGAGAGAGCAGTGGTGCTGAAGAGGAGAGAGACGGTAAGAGCAAGACGTGGTGAAAGACTAGGTGTGGGGAGGTGAAGATGGATGGCAGTGAGGTGCACCTTGAGAACAACCTGGCCACGACCTCAGCAAGCCCATGGTCAGCTGGGGGTGCCTCTGGAGTGCACAGGTCTGTCTAGTCTCACGGCAGTCTTTTCATTTACTCAACAAGTATATGCCATGTGCTCTGTATAGCATGTCAAAGTCATTCATCTATACTGGCTTCCAAAGTTTCCTGAATGCCTACCAAATGACTGTTAAAGACATACTCACCATAAATAAGCATAAGATATGATGTCTGACTAATACGAATGTTTACTCTGACAGTGATTTACAAAAAGCACAAATAATTTACAAAATACATGAAGCATTCTGGGTAGCTGAGAAGAAATATTCAAAAACAAGCATAAAAACTATAAGAGATTAGCTAAGGAAGGATTTGAATTCCAATGGGCAGTACAGCTCAGGGGCTAACAGGATGGTCTTTGTAGCTATAAAGACATGGATTTGAATCCCTGCTCAACAACTTATAGGCAGCATAAGTATAATTGTTTACCCTTTCTAAACTTCACCTTCCTCATCTAAAAAAATGAGGACAGTATCTGTAATACAGGCAGAAGTATACGTAAAGTGTGTAGCACAGTGCCAAATAAATGATTTCTTTGTAATCTTGCTACATAAAAAATTCTGATTCAAAAAACACTAACTTTCTTTAATAATCCAAACAATGATTGTACATACAAAGTGTTAGTTGCTCAGTCGTGTCTGACTCTTTGAGACTCCATGGACTGTAGCCCAACAGGCTCCTCTGTCCATGGGATTTCCCAGGCAAGAATACTGGAGTGGGTTGCCATTTCTTTCTCCAGGGGAATCTTCCTGACCCAAGGATTGAACCTGGGTCTCTTGCATTGCAGGCAGTTTCTTTACCAATTGAGCCACCAGGGAAGATGAAAAATTTAAACAATATAATGACCAAAGAAAAACAGGCACATATCTTTTAATCCTGAAACTATTACCACTTCATAATTGTGCAAAATAAAAATTTTAAAAAATCTAAAGGCACTGTGAAAATATTTTAAACTGTTCTGCCAACCAATCTTACATTAACACTTCAGCTGTAGCTTTTAAACACCATTTGTTCAGTCTGAATTGAATGGGGACATTCACAAATGCAGTTGTAAAGTATAAAAATGCTCTAGCTCTAAACTCTTACGTTTTCCCTGATCATCAGTTTTTGAAGAGTTCTCAAGATGTTGTCATATGATAGGATGAAGATGAAAACTGTATTTTATAAATAATAAAGATTTCATTCTGATTCTTACCTGGTAAGTGAATACCCCATGATTAGATGTATTAATAAATAAAGTATTTTCTACATTTCCCACTACTCTTGCAAGAAAAACTACATCAAATGATGTATTTCCTCCTGGAAGAATTTTCTGAAAAAGAAAAGTAGTAAGTTAAATTAGTAAAAAGAAAAAAACTATCAGATCATAGTGACTATAAGTAGACAGCTAAAGTTCTCTAAAACATCTTAGAATCATTTCCATAAACTAGCTTTTTCCTCCCAAAGGATTACGTTTTAAATTAGCCAAACTATTTTGCAATGGAAAAATAAAAGATGTCTTCATATCGGCTTTCACATATCTTTGTCAATCACAATTCTAAAACCCTGTACAACAGATGGTTCCCTTGGATTCTGTTCATTCAGTAATCACCAGGCTGGAATGAAGTGCCTAATTACAGGCTCTTTCCACATCAGGCGATCAAGGAGGAGATGAGCCGAAGCTGAGCTTTTTATATAGATGTTCTACTCTACTACTAAGCAGCCAATTGTACTATTCTAAAAAGCAAACAAGCCCAGACTCAACTCTTTGACCTCTGCCAGCAACTTACATTATAAAAGAAGGGAGAGGAGACCCCTCCTCTGACCTTGAGCAAACTGAGAATGTCACTGTGGTTTGCAAATAAAAATTTTATTACAGTATAACAATAAGGCTGCTTCATGAAGTCTCTGAGACTGTGAATGCAGTTCTGCCTGCAATGAAGCCTCAGAATGCATTTTAATATACAAAGTCCTTAACTTCTCTCATTCTGCCTCTGTGGCTAAAACTCTAAATGCTCCCCAAATTATAGCTTACAATCTATGGCACTGAGACTTCTGTCTTCAGCTTTGGATGTATAAAGCTGGAAAGAGCATCTTTCCTGTATTATAAAAAACAAAAATCATCTGAAAAATGGTAACCTTTCTTGTGTATCAACCAGCCCCCAATTTAAGGAAAGACAAACATCTTCAAGAAGAGATGGGAACATGAATAAGACACATAATGGGAAGAAGATGTGGTTAGCATTCAAGACTGTAAAATGAATTCAGCTAAAATCTTTATGCATTGCTAAACGTTGAGTGTGGGCTATACAACATGGTACATAGAAGCTTTGGAGTTTGTAGATGCTAGATGGAGGTCACACTTGAGCCAAAAATCAGAAATAGGAAGATATACGGTAAACCCCTAAGCAGTTCAAAATGAAACAATACACCTCTAAATAATCCACCCCAGTTAAAGGAAATTTTAAAACATTCAAATCAACTGGAAATGAAGACACAGCATATCAAAATTTGTGAGCTGAGCTAAAGGAAATACTTGGAGGAAAAATTACAGCATTACACGCTTATCTTCAAATGTCTCAAATCAATAATCCATGTTTCTGCCTTGAAAAACTAGAAAAAAAAATAAAGTAAACCCAAAATAAGCAAGAGAAGACTAAAACAGACAAGAGCTGAAAATAATGGAACAGAAGATGGAAAAATCAGGAAAACCGAAAGCTGATGCTTCAAAAAGGTCTGCAAAACTGACATAACTCCAGATAGAATGGTACTTTTTACCAAGAGTAAAAAGGAAGATGAATTTTTTACTTCATGATGTCATTTATATCCCGGGGGAAAAAGGAGCCTGGATACAAGCGTACAGGTTCTCTGATAGTTCCCAATATCCAGTCAACTCTTTATTACTAAAAGACTTGAAACTGGACACAACGGGGGAAGGAGAGGGAGGGACGGATTGCAAGAGTAGCAGTGAAACATATACACTACCATATGTAAAACAGACAGCCAGTGGGAATTCCCTGTATGTTGTAGGGCGCTCAAACCTGCTGCTCCGAGACAACCCAGAGGGGTGGGATGGGGTGGACGGTGGGAGGGAGGTTCAAGAGAGAGGGGACATATCTATGGCTGATTTAGGATGATATATGGCAGAAACCAACGCAATATTGTAAACCAGTTATCCTTCAACTAAAGGAAAAAAAACATGCCTCAAGAAACACATAGAAGAATTATTTCTTTTTTTTTTTTCCCGTTTTCTAAATAACAGGGAAAATCTAATTCCAAAAGACACTTGAGGATGTAACAAAACGGTGGTGAAACAGAACAATAACTCAGGTTCAGGAATGTAATCTTCCTGTAAAAATTCATCTGATTTGCTGCAATTTATCTTTTTGTTCCCTTTGCTGCAAACTTTAAAATAAATTTAGTTTGACTAAAGAAAAAAGAAAACAGTAGGAAAATGTAAGGAAGGCAGCACAAGGCATGCTAACTTTGGTTTTAAATTATTTTCAGTGAAGTTTTTCATCTTTGTACCACATCAGTCCCTGACCACCTGCTCCCTTGGTGATCTTACCTAGGTCTGGGCCTCATTCACATCTTTACCAGTGACCCCTACACTTCTTCTTCTTTTTTTTTTTTCAGATTTCTTGATTTTATTTTAATTGGAAAAACTCAAACTAGAATGTGAAAACAAACCAACACATGAAAGACTCTGAACAGTCCTCCCTCCTTCAGTGAATAAGTCTCCCCTTCCTTTGAGAGCAGTGGCTGTGAGGGGCGGCGGGGGTGGGGTGGGGTGGGGTGGTGTCACTGTTGAGCTACTTTTTTTTTTAATTGATTTTTTAATTGAAGTATAGTTGATTTACAATGTTGCCTACACTTCTATTATAAGCCTAGTCCTTTCCCTCACACACCAAACTTAAATACCAACTGCTTACTTGGCACCTCCACCTCGGCGTCTAGGAGATACGCCAAATCTAATCCATCCAAAACTGAACTACTGACTACACTCTTGAAACCTGCTCTACTCTCAGCCTTTCCCATCTCAGTTGATGGCAACTCCATCCTCCCAGCTGCTCAAGACAAAAATCTCTGGAGTCACTCTTGAAGCTTCTCTTCGTTTCAATCCTACCTCAGAAAATCCTGCTGCTATCTTCAAAATACATCCCAAATCTGACATTTCTTCATTTCTTCTCTCTGCTTAGAGCAGTCTTGATATTCTGATATTAGTTTGATTACAATAATCTAACAATAATAATAAATAATAATAATCCAAAACTAATAATAACCCTGATATTCTGCAACAGCCAAGATAACAAGTGTCCTTTATTCTCCCCTTGCCCTTCTTGAGTCTATTTCTGATAAACAGTGATCCTTATAAAACATAAAGCTATCACTCATTCCTCTGCTCAAAACCTGTGACAGCGTCCCACATCATTCAGGATCAGAGCCCAGATCTTTATTACAGCTTAAAAGGCGCTTCACAGTCTGTCCCCTACCACAACCCCTTTACTTCTCCTCTCACCCTTGCTCACTCTGGTCTAGCCACACTGTCCTCTTTGCACATGAGTCATGCTTTCGTATCAGAGACTTCGCTGCCTGAGCCCTCTGTATGAAATGTCTTCCATATATTCCACTTCCCTGCATACATCTCCTTCAGTCTTCAATTGTCACCTGAACGAAGCCTTCCCTGATCCTCCTATTTAACACTGGTGGTATAAGACATTCCTCCCTTTTGTAACCTTTAAAATAACATATTAGACATCCCTCCACAGCAGAAGTGCCTCCGTGGGACTTGTGGGATCTGGTGCCATACACCTGAGGGCCAGGGAGCCATCTTGCCCACCTGTGTATCTGGAAACAGGCAAACAGACTTCTGCACAGGCTGTGGAACCAACAAACCTACCCCATGCCATCTAGCTGCAGCTGGGAAAGAACCTGCAGAGTGCTGACCTGGGGAGATAGCACTGGACGAGAGAGAACTTGCAGAGTCTACCTTTCCCAAGAAGGTATTCCAGCATGCCACTGGAAGCAACAAAAGAAAAAAAGAAAAAAGAACCTGGTTTCAGTGGAGATAGTAAGAGGAACTTTCCCCAAACCATGCTAAGGCATGAGATGGTGACCTCTCCTGGGTTGGGGGGAAGAGGGGAGAGCAGCCTGGTGGATTAATTCCCAGAAACATACAATCTACCAAGACCACATCAGGAAGAAATAGACCAATAATAAGTAAGGAAATCGAATATGTAATCAAAAACCTCCCCAAACAGAAAACTCCAGGACCAGATGGCTTCTCTGGTGAATTCTGTCAAATACTGAAAGAAGAACGGATGCCAGTCTCTCTCAAATTCTTCAAAAATTAAGAGAAGGGAACATTTCCAAATTCATTTTATGAGGTCAGCATTACCTTGATATCAAAGCCAGACAAGGACACTACAAGAAAACTATGAACAATATCCCTGATGAATATATATGTAGAAATCCTCAAAAATTATTAGCAAAGTAAATCCAGCCACACAACAAAAAAGCACTTGACAAAATATATTTCTTCATGATAAAAACCTTCAACTGAGTACAGCAGAAGCATCAGTTCAGTTGTTCAGTTGTGTCCGACTCTTTGTGACCCATGAACCAGAGCACACCAGGCCTCCCTGTCCATCACCAACTCCCAGAGTCCACGCAAATCCATGTCCATAGAGTTGGTGATGCCATCCAGCCATCTCATCCTCTGTCTTCCCCCTCTCCTCCTGCCCCCAATCCTTCCCAGCATCAAGAGTCTTTTCCAGTGAGTAAGCT
This sequence comes from Antilocapra americana, assembly GCA_007570785.1. NCBI lineage: Eukaryota > Metazoa > Chordata > Mammalia > Artiodactyla > Antilocapridae > Antilocapra > Antilocapra americana. Next base: position 3,404,311 of record ML662448.1, read on the forward strand.
CTTCCCATCAGGTGGCCAAAGTATTGGAGCTTCAGCTTCAACATCAGTCCCTCCAATGAATACCCAGGACAGATCTCCTTTAGGATGGACTGGTTGGATCTCCTTGCAGTCCAAGGGACTCTCAAGAGTCTTCTCCAACACCACAGTTCAAAAGGCTCAACTCTTTGGCGCTCAGCCTTTTTCACTGTCCAGCTCTCACATCCATACATGACTACTGGAAAAACCATAGCTTTGACTAGATGAACCTCTGTTAAGTAATGTCTCTGCTTTTCAATATGTAATCCAATTTGGCCATAACTTCCCTTCCAAGGAGTAGGCGTCTTTTGTTTTTGTTTTTTTTAAATTTAATTAATTTATTTTAATTTTCTTTAGAGTATCGTGTTGGTTTTGCCATACATTGACATGAATCTGCCATGGGTATACAGAACCCCCCTCCCACCTCCCTCCCGATTCCCTCTCTCTGGGTCATCCCAGTGCACCAGCCCTGAGCATCAGATCTGGGCTGGCGATTGATTTCACTTATGATGATTAACATGTTTCAATGCCATTCTCCCATATCATCCCACCCTTGCCCTCTCCCATAGAGTCCAAAAGACTGTTCTATACATCTTTGTTTCTTTTGCTGTCTCGCATACAGGGTTCTCGTTACCATTTTTCTAAATTCCATATATATGCGTTAGTATACTGTATTTTTGTTTTTCCTTCTGGCTTACTTCACTCTGTAGAATAGGCTCCAGTTTCGTCCACCTCAGTAGAACCGATTCAAATGAATTCTTTTTAATGGCTGAGTAATATTCCATTGTGTATATGTACCACAGCTTTCTTATCCATTCGTCAGTTGATGGACATCTAGGTTGCTTCCATGTCCTGGCTATTGTAAACAATGCAGTGATGAACATTGGGGTACACGGGTCTCTTTCAATTCTGGTTTCCTCAGTGTGTATGCCCAACAATGGGATTGCTGGGTCATATGGCAATTCTCTTTCCAGTTTTTTAAGGACTCTCCACACTGCTTTCCATAGTGGCTGTACTAGTTTGCATTCCCACCAACAGTGTAAGAGGGTTCCCTTTTCTCCACATCCTCTCCAGCATTTATTGCTTGTAGACTTTTGGGTGGCAGCCATTCTGATGGGTGTAAAGTGGTACCTCATTGTGGTTTTGATTTGCATTTCTCTGATAATGAGTGATGTTGAGCATCTTTTCATGTGTTTGTTAGCCATTTGTATGTCTTCTTTGGAGAAATGTCTGTTAAGTTCTTTGGCCCACTTTTTGATTGGGTCGTTTATTTTTCTAGAATGGAGCTGCAGGAGTTGCTTGTATATTTTTGAGATTAATTGTTTGTCCGTTGCTTCGTTTGCTATTATTTTCTCCCATTCTGAAGGCTGTCTTTTCACCTTGCTTATAGTTTGCTTTGTTTTGCAGAAGCTTTTAATTTTAATTAGGTCCCATTTGTTTACTTGTGCTTTTATTTCCGATATTCTGGGAGGTGGGTCATAGAGGATCGTGCTTTGGTTTATGTCGGAGAGTGTTTTGCCTATGTTTTCCTCTAGGAGTTTTATAGTTTCTGGTCTTATGTTTAGATCTTTGATCCATTTTGAGTTTATTTTTGTGTATGGTGTTAGAAAGTGTTCTAGTTTCATTCTTTTACAAGTGGCTGTCCAGTTTTCCCAGCACCACTTGTTAAAGAGATTGTCTTTTCACCATTGTATATTCTTGCTTCCTTTGTCAAAGATAAGGTGTCCATAGGTGCATGGATTTATCTCTGGGATTTCTATTTTGCTCCATTGATCTATATTTCTGTCTTTGTGAGTAGGCGTCTTTTGATTTCATGGCTGCAATCATCATCTGTGGTGATTCTGGAGCTCAAAAAAAATAAAGTCTGATACTATTTCCACTTTTCCCCATCTATTTCCCATGAAGTGATGGGACCAGATGCCATGATCTTAGTTTTCTTAATGTTGAGCCTTAAGCTAACTTTTTCACTCTCCTTTTTCACTTTTAGCAAGAAGCTTTTTAGTTCCTCTTCACTTTCTGCCATAAGGGTGGTGTCGTCTGCATATCTGAGGTTATTGATATTTCTCCCAGCAATCTTGATTCCAGCTTGTGCTTCTTCCAGCCTAGCACTTCTCATGATGTACTCTGCATATAAATTAAATAAGCAGGGTGACAATATACAACCTTGACGTACTCCTTTTCCTATTTGGAACCAGTCTGTTGTTCCACGTCCAGTTCTAACTGTTGATTCCTGACCTGCATACAGGTTTCTCAAGAGACAGGTCAGGTGGTCTGGTATTTCTATATCTTTCAGAATTTTCCACAGTTTATTGTGATCCACACAGTCAAAGGCTTTGGCATAGTCAATAAAGCACAAGTAGATGTTTTTCTGGAACTCTCTTGCTTTTTCGATAATCCAGCAGATGTTGGCATTTTGATCTCTGGTTCCTCTGCTTTTTCTAAAACCAGCTTGAACATCTGGAAGTTCACGGTTCATGTATTGCTGAAGCCTGGCTTGGAGAATTTTGAGTATTACTTTACTAGTGTGTGAAATGAGTGCAATTGTGAGGTAGTTTGAGCATTCTTGGCACTGCCTTTCTTTGGGATAGGAATGTAAACTGACCTTTTCCAGTCCTGTGGCCATTGCTGAGTTTTCCAAATTTGCTGGCATACTGAGTGCAGCACTTTCACAGCATCATCTTTTAGGATTTGAAGTAGCTCAACTGGAATTCCATCAGCTCCATTAGCTTTGTTTGTAGTGATGCTTTCTAAGGCCTACTTGACTTCACCTTCCAGGATGTCTGGCTCTAGCTGAATGTGAGTGATCACATCATCGTGATTATCTGAGTTGTGAAGATCTTTTTTGTACAGTTCTTCTGTGTATTCTTGCCACCTCTTCTTAATATTTTCTGCTTCTGCTAGGTCCATACTATTTCTTTCCTTTATTGAGCCCATCTTTGCATGAAGTGTTCCCTTGGTATCTCTAATTGTCTTGAAGAGATCTCTAGTCTTACCCATTCTGTTGTTTTCCTCTATTTCTTTGCGTTGATCACTGAGGAAGGCTTTCTTATCTCTCCTTGCTATTCTTTGGAATTCTGCATTCAGATGGCAATATCTTTCCTTTTCTCCTTTGGTTTTCGCTTCTCTTCTTTTCACAGCTATTTGGAAGGCCTCTTCAGACAGCCATTTTGCTTTTTTGCATTTCTTTTTCTTGGGGATAGTCTTAATCCCTGTCTCCTGTACAGTGTCATGAATCTCCATCCATAGTTTATCAGGCACTCTGTCTATCAGATCTAGTCCCTTAAATCTATTTCTCACTTCCACTGTATAATTACAAGGGATTTGATTAAGGTCATACCTGAATGGTGTAGTGGTTTTCCCTGTTTTCTTCAATTTCAGTCTGAATTTGGCAATAAGGAGTTCACGATCTGAGCCACAGTCAGCTCCTGGTCTTGGTTTTACTGACTGTATAGAGCTTCTCCATCTTTGGCTGCAAAGAATATAATCAATCTGATTTCGGTGTTGACCATCTGGTGATGTCCACGTGTAGAGTCTTCTCTTGTGTTGTTGGAAGATCGTGTTTGCTATGACCAGTGCATTCTCTTGGCAAAACTCTATTAGCCTTTGCCCTGCTTCATTCTGTACTCCAAGGCCAAATTTGCCTGTTACTCCAAGTGTTACCCGACTTCCTACTTTTGCATTCCAGTCCGCTATAATGAAAAAGACATCTTTTTGGGTGTTAGTTTCATAGAACCGTTCAACTTCAGCTTCTTCAGCATTACTGGCTGGGGCATAGGATTGGATTACCATGATACTGAATGGTTTGCCTTGGAAACGAACAGAGATCTTTCTGTCATTTTTGAGATTGCATCCAAGTATTGCACTTCAGACTCTTCTGTTAACCATGATGGCTACTCCATTTCTTCTAAGGGATTCCTGCCCACAGTAGTAGATATAATGGTCATCTGAGTTAAATTCACCCATTCCAGTCTATTTTAGTTTGCTGATTCCTAGAATGTCAACGTTCACTCTTGCCATCTCCTGTTTGACCACTTCCAATTTGCCTTGATTCATGGACCTAACATTCCAGGTTCCTATGCAATATTGCTCTTTACAACATAGGACCTTGGTTCTATCACCAGTCACATCAACAACTGAGCACTGATTTTGCTTTAGCTTCATCCCTTCATTCTTTCTGGAATTATTTCTCCACTGATAACGGGCACCTACCGACCTGGGGAGTTCATCTTTTAGTATCCTATCTTTTTGCCTTTTCATACTGTTCATGGGGTTCTCAAGGCAAGAATACTGAATATTCCACCATCAAGAATACTCACTCCATGATCAAGGTCAGGAGGAATGCCTGTGAGGAGATACCCATCGTCCAAGGTAAGGAGTAGTGGCTGCACTTTGCTGGAGCAACCATGAAGAGGTATCCCACATCAGAGGTAGGAGAAACCCAAGCAAGAGGGTAAGTGTTGCGAAAGGACATCAGAGGGTAGACATACTAGAACCACACTAGCCAATCTGATCACATGGACCACAGCCTTGTCTAACTCAATGAAACTAAGCCATGCTGTGTGGGGCCACCTAAGATGGGAGGGTCATGATGGAGAGGTATGACAGAATGTGGTCCACTGGAGAAGGGAATGGCAAACAGCAGAAGCATACTCTGATATAATAAGGACCATATACAAACACCCAAAGCTAACACCACACTCAGTGATGAACCGCAATTCTTATGTTAATCAAAATTTGACTATTACAGAGTATTAAAAATATCTGTATTCTTTGTAACAAGCCATATATTATGTATTTTATGGCCAATATGTAGTCTAGCCATGAAGGTGAATAGGTCTAAACTGCAGTTTTAATATTATGTAATTTCAATTATAATTAGACAGTTACAGTTAATCAAGATAATTATAACTACAAATAATTATTAGGAGTTATACATAGAAAAATAAATTGTCACACAACCACATTCCTTTTATTACCCTTGTTCTTGACTTCCAGGTAAGATGTGTTATTTATGTGTGGTTAAAAAAAAAATGGTTATGTAACACTTGGCCTTTGAAATAATGACCGCTCTTTTTCTGTTTCCTGCTGGTTGGTTAATGCATGTATGATACTGGTTAATAATCAAAAACTTAAGTGAGTTACAGAAAATGTTTTATTCTCAAAGAAATGTGATCTGACCAGAAATTCTAAAGATGACAAGACAACCAGACTTAGGATAAATATATAGAAAGGGCTTGCTCTCTTGGACATGAGAAACTCTCTTCCATTTTTCCCCAAAGGCTCTGACGATAGGCATAAAATTAAGTGGAAAAGAAATAAGGTTCCCTCTTCTCAAGAGTTAATTCCACCTCTCCGCCTCTTGAGCTTCTGGAGTCAGTATCTTACTATAGGCAATAAAGATGAAAAGTAAGAAAATAAGACAGCACAGATTTTGGCTATCTCTTTTCAAGCTAAATCTAGAGTACTTAAATGTAGATTCTGATAGGTATACATTATTTTATTGTTTAATTTCATCTCCTGACAGTGGAAAACAGATGGCTTTTAATTTGTTCTTTGACTACATACACATTGAGTTTATCTTTTGAAGAATTTTCAGAGGGACTATTTGCATAAGATTCATGTGTTGAAATAAGTGCCTAGGAGAGCCAGTCTAGAAATGTCAAATTGGTGACCTTTAACTTGTTTTCTTTGGTCTACATTGTCTTTCAAAACTGACTTCATTTATCATTTGTAAATATCGGTAGATTATCATACACAAGTTCCTATTTTTGACTCTTCTTGGAAAATCATAACTGTGCATGAGCTTACATTCCCATGTGGCCACCACTGGCTATTGTGGAGTAAGGGCTGGTCCCTCTGGATGGGCCACGTGCTCTACAGGTCGCCTCTCGTTCCACTTGGTCTGCACTGTCTATGTGGCCCCTGTAAGAATTTATCTGTAACTCTGCTATCTCTTTGGTCTGCTGTGTACTGCGACAGGAACATTAAAAATGTAAAAACCGTGGCCTTTAACAAGAATGAAGCTTGATGTTTAGAAACAGCAAAACATTGCTTGAATTAGCAAATTAAGTTAACAAGATAAAAATGAAATCTGTAGTGTAGCTGGAAACGACTTTTAAACTGCTTTCATGTCTCTTTACTATTTTGCCTTTTAACCCAACATGTCTCTACACTTTGGCGATGTCTGAAAGCTGGATGATTCCATTTGTACCTAAGCGTGTGTCTCCATATACAGACTAACGTATATGAGCCACACTAGCTTCAAATGACACAAATCCCTGGGGAAGCCAACAGTATACCTAGACCTTCACCTTGGTTCCTGTCACTGACTGCACAATGACAGGCAAAACCCTCTGGGGTTCAGCTCTTCATCTGTAGAATGAGGGTACCAGGCTAAATGAATATACATACATGTCTCTCCTAGCACTGGGATTCAACTGTTGAGACCATCAGTTCATTTATAAAAATAGTGGAAAGTTTTAGATTAAAAATTTTAGATTAAACAAAGAATAATTAAACACTTTTAGATTAAACAAAGAATAACTCAGCACGATAAGCAAATTAAAACTTTACCATCAAAATATGCTGACTTATCCATTCCTTGTTTATAAGATAGTTATCAATTTTAAAAATGTCAAGATTATATGCCTGTTTTTACCCTAGAAGTTGCTACTTAATGACAACATGTGATGAAACAGGATTTTAGAAATGTAAAAACTGAAATAATTGATGAAAATTTATAAGCTAAAAATTACTTATTTGGTTATATCTCTTCAAAGGAGTCAGGGAAAACCCTGGGAAGATGAAATTAGACTTCAATAATTTACTTTCCTCTGATATTTGCTATTTAGATAATTATTTTGGAAGTCTATTAAAGCTTAATGTATTCTCTCAAATTCAAAATTTATTAAGGTCAATTTTTTGTCAAAGCTTTTTTTATACTAACAAGTAAAACTGTAGAGGATATGAGTATAGATAGAATCCTAAACAGGCTCCCAAATTTCCTGCCCTCACTTTGTGAATATGAGGAGATATCACACTTGTGATTTGCATTATTTGATCAAAAGGATTCTGCAGATACAATAAGATTATTAGTCAGCTCACTCTAAGTTAATAAAATACGGAGACTACCAGGTGATCTTGACCCAATGACATGATGAAAGCAGACTTTTCTCCACTGGTGGTGGAAGAAGAAGCCAAAGATTTCCGAAGCATGAGCAAGATGTGACACACAAGTGCTGGTTTGAAGATGGTGACAAGGACAGTGGGTGTCTCAGGGAACTGAGATCTCTGGCCAACAGCCAGCAATGAAACGGGGACCTCAGTCCTACAACCACAAGGAACCGACTTCTGCTGCCAATGTGAATGAATCCGGGAGTGGATCTCCCCTGAGTCTCAAGGACTCAGCTCAGCTGACTTCTCAATTAAAACCTTACTAAACCTTGAGCAAAGAACCCACTGAAAGGTGACTTACAGAACCACAAGCTAGCAAGTAGGTGTTTCTGGTGATTTATTACCCAGAAAAAGAAAACCAACACAGTGCTGAGGATTTATCTATTATTAGGGAGGAAAAGAAAACCAACTGAACATATGAATGCTACATTTTTCAGAGTGCTTAAGTTTCAAAGTTGATTTGTTAGGCTGTTTCATGTTAAGAAAAACAATATGTGCTGAAGAGCAGAAGTGGCAATTTTCAGGAAATGGGGCAAACTGAAGTCCAGAATAAATATGAAACATTCAAACCAGATTTTGGTTACAATAAGATGAAATTATAAAAAAGTTCTAGACATTTCAATTTCAAACTCAAGAAACATCAAATGTAGTGGAGAAACTTACCCTATTTTGAAAAAATGATGCATGAAAATGTGATGTTGTAGCAGATATTGATACTAAAGTAATAGTTTCTTCGGAACTAGGATTATGTAAGTAAACTTTTTCCATTTTTGGCATTCCAACTGGTCTGTAAAAACAAAAAGAAAATGGTCACAAATATTCAAAGACAATTTACAGTGCTAGAGTTAATTTCTGGTAATTATTTAGACAAACACATACCCAAATATACAGACTTACTTATCACACTGATTTACATCTAAAGTTACACATAAAATACATTCATTAGCTATTCAGCAAATAAAATTTCTGTCCCACACTGAGCCAGGTACTGGGAGGTAAGGGGACAAGTCTCACTTGGATAAAGCTTATAGTCTAGGAGGAAGCAGGCAAGGAACCAGATGGCCAGATCCCTTTTTTGCTGCAACACTACCTGCCTCTCTACTTCTGAATCTTCTCCTTCTCTCCCCAAATTCCACTGATAAATACTCTTCAATTTAGAAGGAGAACTTTAGTGGCAAAGATATGTGAGTAGATCTGCCTTATGAGTTAGGAGCTAGTATCTTCATTTTACAGGCGAGGACACCAAGGCACAGAAAGCATAATAACATGCCTAAAGCTACACTTGGAACCTCATTTGAATCCAAGTCATTTGGTTCTGGTCCCTGCTCTAACAATAGAAGGCACACACTCAAGATCTGACATCCACAGATTTATTTCAATGTTCTCCTGAGGATCCAAGGTATAGTTCGTCTTAGAAGTGAAACCTCCTCAGTGTGCAGTCCTTTAAGTGCTTCTGTTGCTAATCATGTTTGTACAGGCTTTCTAACTCTATAGCTTAAGAGAATTCTGTAATATAATGTAATATAAACTACATTTTTTTCAGAGTGCTCTCTACTTATTTAATTGACACCTGTCTTATTTCCTCAACAAGATAATCAGTGCTATACCAACAAAGGCTATGTTATACACGCACTGTGTATCCTCACATTGCCCAGCACAGAACCAGGCATGGGGTGAAAGTGCGTGTGGGCGCACCTGCCCACTCTGCCCCAATCTGTGACCTCAGGAGTATGAAGGTCCCTGCCACCTGGCATCAGCCTAAATGAGTGACTCGCTATGTTTCCACCACTCGGGTCAGGCTGGCTCCATGTTCACGAGCCCCACACCTTTACCAATGGCTCTGCTCTGTGTTTTCTTGCCTATCCTCTTTGCGAAACAAAACCCTCACATTCTAATTCAATTACAGCTTTTACAAAATCCTCTTATATAATCATTTTGGCCTATGTTTTCTGAAATTTTATTTCATCTGTATAAACCTCAAATTGTAAGTAGCTGGCAGAGCTAGAATTGCTTTATATGTGGAATAGTGCATTCCTGAAGCTGGAAAAGTTAAACCGAGAATTAAAAATAAGCCTAATGGAGTATACGTAGAGAGCTGTGGCAAGATACTAGCAAAATGAGATAATCATATAGACAACAAGAGAAAGTATTAGCGACAAACATAGTGTACATAGGTAACAGACTGGATAGGGAGACAAAAATCTGTTCATGGCCGAGAAGATGAGATTGACAATTTAGCTCAGAATTCAGCAAGAAAGAGTATACATTTAGAACATTTTAAAAGACAGACTATAAAAATCAAAAGAAAAACAGATATGAAGGGCATAACTAGAAGTGGCAATATTTGGAAAGTAAGAGTATAGGAATATCTGAAGAATATGGACAAAAAACGGGCAAAACTCAAAATTTTAAAAAAGAAATAATTCTTGATTATGAAATGTCAACAAGGAGAGATGAGGAAACCCTGTACTTATGCACACAGTAAAATTTAAGAAGCTGTAAGAATTCTTCATACATGATGGATCTAAGTTTCTTCGGAGATATTTCCAAATATTTTCTTCCATTCTGTGGGCTATCTTTTCATTTTCTTGATGGTATCATTTGCAGCACAAAAGTTTTTAATTTTTATGTAACCCAATTTGTATATTTTATTCTTTTGTCACCTTTACTTTTACTTCTGGAGCTGTATCTAAGAAACCATTGCACAAAAACCACTGCAAAATGGAGATATATTCCAATGTTTTCTTCTAAGATTTTACAGTTTAGCTTTGTTAAATTTACATTTAGGTCTATGACATACTTTGTATTAATTTTTGTGTAGGGTATGAGGTAGTGATCCAACTTAATTCTTTTATATGTGGCTATCTAGCTGTCTTAGCATCACCATCTGCTGCAAAGATTATTCTTTCTTCATTTAATGGTCTTGGCACCCTTGTCAAAATCAATTTACAATACAAGTAAAGTTCTATTTCTGGAGTATAAATTCTTCCCCACTTATCCACACTGCAGAGTTACAGGGTCTTGATTACTAAAGCTCTGTAGAAAGTTTTTGATATTGGGAACTGTCAGTCTTCCAATGTTGGTCTCCTTTTAAAACATTGAGACTGTCTGGCTATTCTGGATCCTTTCTATTTCCGTGTGAATTTTAAGATCAGCTTGCCAATTTCTGCAAAAAAGTAACCTGTGATTCTGACGGGGACTGTGTTGAATCCACAGATCAATTTAGGGGGTACTGCCATTCTCATTTGTGTTTTGTGAGTTATGAGCACAGCACAGACTCTATACACTTAGTTCTTTCTTTTGATAATGATTTGTCATTTTTAGTTTACGGTATTACTTTTGTTAAATTTGTATATAAGTACTAAATATTTTATTATTTTTGATGCTATTATAAATGAAATTGTCTTAATTTTAAGACTGTTCATTGTTAGTATATTGAAATAAAATATTTTTGTATCTGATGTTTAGTTGCTAAGTTGTGTCTGACTCTGGAGACCCCATGGACTGTAATTTGCCAGGCTCCTCTGTCCATAGGATTTCACAGACAAGAACACTGGATTTCCAGGGCATCTTCCTAACCCAGAGAGTAAACCCACATCTCCTGCATTGGCAGGAGGATTCTTTACCACTGAGCCACAGTGTTCAAACTATCATACAATTGCACTCATTGCACATGCTAGCAAGGGTATGCTCAATCCTTCAAGCTAGGCTTCAACAGTATGTGAACTGAGAACTTTCAGATGTTTTAGCTGGCTTTCGAAGAGGCAGAGAAACCAGGGATCAAATTACCAATATTCACTGAATCATGGAGAAAGCAAGGGCATTCCAGAAAAAAAAACATATAATTCTTCTTCCTTGATTACACTAAGCCTTTGACTGTGTGGGTCACAACAAACTGCAGAAGATTCTTAGAGATGGGAGTACACCTTACCTGTCTCCTGATGAAACTTGTATGCAGTTCAAGAAGCAATAGTTAGAATCAGACATGGAACAATGGTTTTGTTCACAGTCTGGTTCAAAATTGGCAAAGGAATACGACCAGGCTGTATGCTGTCACCCTGCTTATTTAATGTCTATGCAGAGTACATCATACAAAATGCCGGGCTGGATGAATCAGAAGCTGGAATAAAGATTTCTGGGAGAAATAACAACAACCTCAGATATGCAGATGATACCACTCTAATGGCAGAAAGTGAAGAGGAACTAAAGAGCTTCTTGATGAATGTGGAAGAGGAGAGTGGAAAAGCTGGTGTGAAATTCAACATTGAAAAAAACGAAGATCATGGCATCCAGTCCTATCACTTCATGGCAAATATTACAGAAGGGGGAAAAACGCAAGCAGTAACAGATTCTCTTTGCTTGGGCTCCAAAATCACTGCAGTGATTGCAGCCATGAAATTAAAGGATGCCTGCTCCTTGGAAGGAACGCTATGACAAACCTAGACCATGTGTTAAAAAGTAGAGACATCACTTTGCCAGCAAATGTGGTTAAAGCTATGGTTTTTCCAGTAGTCATGTAGGCATGTGAGAGTTGAACCAGAATCAAAACATGGGTACTTTAGAATTGTGGTGCTGGAGAAGACTCCTGGGAGTCCTGTGGACTGCAAGGAAATCAAGCCAGTCAATTCTAAAGGAAATCTACCCTGAATATTCACTTGGAAGGGCTGTTGCTGAAGCTCCAACACTTTGGCCACCTGATGTGAAGAGCTGACTCAGTAGAGAAGACTCTGATGCTGGGAAAGATGGAAGGCAAACGGAGAAGGGAGTGGCAGAGAATGAGATGGTTCAGTAGCATCACTGACTCAAAGGACATGAATTTGAGCAATCTCTGAGAGATAGCTGAGGACAGAGAAGCCTGACATTCTACAGTCCATGGGGTTGCAAGGAGTCAGGCATGACTTAGCAACAGAACAATAGCAACATACTGATCTGATATCCTACAACCTCCCTGAGTTCATTTATTCTATATTTTTAAAAAGTGGACTGCTTAGGATTTTGTATATACAAGAAGATAACATCTAAAAATAAGATAGTTTACTTCTTTCCAAATGCCATTATCAAAAGTGGAGTATCTACATCCCCAGCTATTACTACTGAGTTGTCTGTTTTTCCTCTTTAGTTCTGTCAATTATGCTTCCTGTATTTTGGATTTCTGTTGGGTGTTTAGTTTTGTCTTGCTTTTTTAATCTGACAATCTTGGTCTTTTAACTGGTGTGTTTAGACTATTTATATTAAATGCAATTTTTTAATGATTAAAGTCTATCACCTTGCTAGTTATTTTCTATTGGTTGTATTTCTTCTTTGTTCATTATTTTTTGAAAAATAATTTTTATTTATCTTTGACTATGCCGGGTCTTCACTGCTGTGCAGGCTTCCCACTGCAGTGGTTTGTTGCAGAGCATGGGCCCTAGGGAATGTCGGTCCACTAGTTGTGGCTCCCAGGCTCTGGAGCACAGGGTCAACAGGTGCTCTGTAGCATGTAGGATCTTTCCAGACCAGGCATCAAACCCAAGTCTCCCGCATTGGCAGGCAAATTCTTTTTACCACTGAGCTAAGGAAGCCCCCAAAATTCTTTACATGCAGAATTTTCTAGTCCTGGCCCAATTAAACTAGAAATCAGGTAAACAGATTCTCTACAAATAAACAGAGCAACATGTGTAAGCAACTCGTGGATCAAAGATGAAGTCTGAATAAAGATTAAAAATCACCTGCAAATGAATCAAAATGAAATTAACTATTAAAATTTTGTGGTATACAGTTCAAGTTGTGCTTAAAGGAAAATTTATACATGTAAATATACATATTTAAAAAGAAGAAAGCTTGAAAATTAATGAGCTAAGCATCCATGTCATTAGAAAAAGAATAGCAAATTAAACAAAAGAAAGTTGAAGAAAAGAAATAATAGAAATAAGAGTGGAAATCAATGAAGTAAAACAGATAAAATAGAGATGATATATGAAGTCAAAAATTACCATTTGGGGGGTAGACTAATAGATTATTAACTACTTGGCAAAACTAATAAAAAATAGAAGGCATATTATCAACACCAGCAGTGATGAAGATATCACTGCATCTAAAGTTGTCACATTTCACTCAATTCTCATATTCCGTATCCTCTAAATTCACACCAAGTGTAACATACCACTTTACTCATTTCTTCTGCAGCTTCATCTACAGCTGACTCGGACTGTTGTACACATTTTGCCTTTTCCAGGATGGGAGAACAACACCCTCTTTCCACATTAGGGCTTTGCTGGTGGCTTAGTGGTAAAGAATCTTCCCATACTACCCTAAAAAGTCAGGTTCATATGCATATGGTCCACAAATCATATAAATAAGAACTCTTCACTGTCTTCTGTCAACATTTAACACATTTTCTAAGGGTCTGATGATGATTTGTGCTGCTTTTCATTTTATTCACCACTGAGAATTTCTTTATAATGCTGACATGAAGTTTTGTTGCTCTTGAGGTTAAATGTCTTCTGGTGTCTCTAAAGCTTAAACCTAGACATACTCCCCACTCTCAGAGCTCAGCACTGCAGATGCTGCCAGCTCTTGCCCAAAGTGGGAAGGCTGTAGAGAAGATGCACTCCATTAGCAGTCCCTAGGAGGCTGTGCCCACAGATGGCCCTTCAGAGGTGGGTTCCCTCAGAAGAGTTTCCTGCTTAGCAGGGAAGCAGAAACCTGGTCCAAAACTGCTCCATGGCTTACAGCCCAGCCATCATGAGGCCTAAATCTTTCCGTAGTTTAAATCTCAGCCACAAGGGAAAGCTCCAAAGATGAACCAAGGTTTGTTCCTGAGGCAGGGATGGAGAGCACCCAGAGGGAGGTCTGGAACAACGCACTATGGTGAGGAAGCAGGAGGCCAAGTGTCCTCAGGAGCCCCAGGGCATGGGCTTCCTCCTGCCTCAGGAACCAGACCTCTCAACCAACAGGCTCACTGACCTCAGGCAGGGGTCACAGAACCACAAAAGGAAAGTAGGTACAGATCCAGCGGGGGCTTCAAACTTTTTGGCCTTGTTGCGACAAGGAGAAGCTTTATAAAGACAACATGGAAGGGAAAACTCTTCTTCCTCAAGCCTTACACACACATGTGAGATGACAATACAGAGAAATAAACATGTCCTCCTTCTACCCTGTAACGTCACCAATTATGCTTTTTTCAACAAATGTGTTTGTGTGTGTGTTAGTTGCTCAGTCATGTCCAGCTCTGTGATGCCATGGACTGTAGCCCTCCAGGTTGCTCTATTCATGGGATTTTCCAGGCAAGAATATTGGAGTGAGTAGCCATTCCCTTCTCCAGGGGACCTTCCCAAACCAGGGACTGAACCTCGGTTCCCTGCACTGAAGGCGGATTCTTTACTGTCTGAGCCATCAGGGAAGCCCTTTCAACAAATATGCTCCTCAAGTTCAAATATTTTATACACTACCTGGCAACCAGTGTTTCTCCTATGAATTTGTTCTTAATGTTTTTCCTCCTGTGATGACAGTGCAATCAATCTCAGTTTAGATGAAACAGACACGGTGTGAGACGGACAGGTGATCTGGAGGATCCTTGAAGAAGACTGGACTGAAGATGGCCAGCTACAGGAGAGCACTTGGGTAAGGAAACAAGTCTAGAGGTGCCAGGAGGCTGGAAGTTGGGTGGGTCAGAAAGCTTGCTTTGCAGTGCTGCTGAGGTTGCCATGCTCTTTCTTCTAGCAATCAAAGAGGGGAGGCCCTGGGCCCCACCCTCCAGAAATGAACCCTTGCTCAGGGGAGAAGGGTCATTTACTTATGCTGCTCAGAGACATCTGGAGTACATCAGCAGGCTATTCCAGTCACATATCGCATGGGAGTAGGTTTTCTGCAGATACGGGTGGTCCACATCATGGAAGCAGAGAGCGTACTCCATGGACGGACCTGCCTACCAAGCTCATACAAACAGCTCGCCCTGCCTCTCCCTCACCTCAGTTTCCTCGATAAAGCAGGAGACCAAGGAGAGAGGCCACACTAAAACCATGGAAAACTATGGTCAGGTACTAATACAGATTTACTTGTAAATAAATAGGCAGTGCATCAGTTTTTTATGTTGCCCAACAAAGTACCACAAACTGAGAGGGTGAAAGTGACACCCATTTATCATCTGACAACTCTGTCAGGCACAAGTCAAGGCAGAGCATGACAGGTGGATCTGCTTGGGGTCGCGGGCATCAAAGCTCAAAGCCCACGCAGGTTGTTGGCAAAGTTTAGGTTGCTCTCAGTATCTTGCCATGTGGCCACTTCATTTTCAAAACCAACACAAGGAAACTCCCTTGCATCAAATACTGCTCAAGCTTCAAACCTCTGACATCTCTGTCTCTGATTGCTGCAGCCAGATTTAGAGGGCTCGTGTGATGAGGTCAAGTGCCCAGACTACCTGCCCAGTCTTAAAGGTCAACTGATTTGGGACTTTAACTACACCTTCAAAATTCCTGACAGCAGCACCTAGGCTAGTGTTTGCTTGAATGTGACTGGGAGAAGTGTATGTGCTCCAGAGGGACCAGGGATCTGGAGGCCACCTTAGAATCCTTCCGTCACAGGCGTCATGTGCGACTGCTCGGCAGACAGGTTAAGACGTGAAAATAAGACAAAGATTTTCAAAGGTCTGCTAGTGCTGGTCCTGCTTGTTTCCATTATCAGCTGCTTCAAAGTAGGGCCAAGGGGGTTACTGTGAATTATTTAGAGATAAATCAAGCTGAATTATACAGCTGTTCTCTGTGCTGACAGGGCAGAGCTTCTGACTAACTGCCCATATTTTACAAGAGTCTGAGACCAAAAGAATTAGGAAGAAGCACTCATGAATTAGAAACAAGCTTGGAAAGTAAGCTGCAATTTTGTGGTCAATGGCAGTTTTCCTAGCCACAGAAAGATGACAATGCAATGCCACAGAATAACTGAAGAGATGGCTGAGCAGCTGCCCTCAGACAAACTTTATGAATGGCAGTGACAGAGCGGTCTATTAACATCATTTCTAGCAGGAAGTTGCGCCAAATCAATATGCAGTACTCTGTACCACTCAACTACCACAGAATCTGACCGTCGTCTCAAGCACATCTGGTAAAGAATCTGCCTGCCAGTGGAGATGTAAGAGATACAGATTTGATCCCTGGGTCAGGAAGATCCCTCAGAGGAGTAAATGACAATCCATTCCTGTATTCTTGCTGAGAGAATCCCAGGGACACAGGAGCCTGGTGGGCTACAGTCCGTGAGATCACAAAGGGCTGGACACGACTGAGTGTCTGAGCACAGCACCCTGAGGCTGAACTGCGGTGCTGGGAGAACAGTGGGAAATTGGAAAGCTAAAAAGCACTAAACAGCCCTTTAGAAGAGACGGCCTACTTGATTTCCTGGGAATACCAGAAAGTGATTAGGGAGAAATGGCTCTCATAAACTGACTTTAACCTGACAATAAAGACCTCCATTTATAGCAAGTTTATTCAATTTCCACTTTTTTTAGAAAGCCATTAAGTCTCTACTTCAAACTTTAGACTTGAAACCAACATTTTCTGCACTTAATAATTACATAATCAAAGAACTCAATAAAACAAGTTCTCACCCAAAGAATCTTTTAAAACTACAGTAAATGTCTGAAAAAAGGAGTTGTTATGGAAACAGGAAAATATTTAACAGCACTGACATATATAACTAGGGAGGTGAGTAAAGGGGAGGGGTGGTCATGTCCAAGATTTCTCCAGGTTAACTATTACAGACAGAGAAGGAAAGGGGGAAAGAAAAGAAGGGGGGAGGGAGAGAAAGGTAAAGGAAAGGGGAAAAAAAGGTAGAATTAAAGAATACATTTAAACAAAATGGATGAAAACAAAGAAAGCCTACTTTTGAAGAAAGTTAATTTGATCAAAATCAAAGACCTAGAGGACAGTAGGGGTGAGCAGGGTAGTAAGAGGACTCAGGCCATGGAGGTTTAGATAGCAGCCACAGAAGTAGCATTGCTGAAGGACGGGAAACCACGTTGGAGACCCTGGTTGACAACCTGGAGTGGTAAATTTCATCCAATTCAAAAGCTCTTCCAGATACCGTAAACGGTGTTTTAAAATGAAGAGTGATTTCTGGTTTAGCAAAAATGACCACAAGCAGTAGAAATAGTTCACAGAAAACATAAGGCAAAAACTTTAGTGCATAAGTAAAGGTACAGTATAATGAGCAAGGATTTCTGATTACTTAACAATTTCTGGAAAAAAAATAAAATTTTCGGTTAAGGGTACTTCTCAAGTCTTAAAATTACTCAGACATATGAAGCTACTGAAACATTTACAGCATGGACGTTAATTAAATCAGCACATAGCTGGATCAAGAAGAAAAGGTATAGTAAATGTTTACTGAAGTCCAGCAAAAGCACTTAAAAACAAAACAAATTTAACTGTAGCAGAAGAAATCAGCAGACAATCTTGTTGGACTTGAAGATAATGTATAGCATGTATTAAGTATGAAATACATGCTAAATATGTAAAGATAAATAGTGTGTATCATGAATTTGAGCAAACTCCGGTAGATAGTGGAGGACAGAGGAGCCTGGCAGGTTATAGTCCATGGGGTCACAAAGAGTCAGATACAACTTAGCAACTGACCAACAACAAATTTATCTTGATAGTTTGGTCTAGGAGGAGAGCAGACATCAAAAGAAACAATCACAACAATAACCAATGCTTTGACAGAAGTTAGTAAAAGATGTCAAGTGTGATGAAGAATCCAACTCTAGTTTTGATGCCTGATTACAAATAGTTTTCAAGCCCCACAATGTCCCTTCTCCTTATGCCCCACATCTGGGTAAGCCCACAAGAAAGCCTGTATATTTTCTCTATTGAGAAATTCAGACCATGTAAGTCCACCCAGCCTCACCCCCTAACCACAGGATTCAAGCCAGTCTCCTTTCTCTGCTCTCTCAAGCCATTTTTCAGACCTTGGGAGCCTACCCTGCTCCCCCCAGAAAATTTCACTGCATGCTCAGTCACTAAGCTGTATCCAACTCTTCACAGCCCCAAGGACAGTAGTCTGTGAGGCTCCTCTGTCCATGGAATTCTCTAGGCAGGATTGCTAGAGTGGGTTGCCACTTCCTCCTCCAGATCTTTCCAAACCAGGGATGGAACCCACGTCTTCTGCATTAGCAGGCGGATTCTTCACCACTGAGCCACCTGTGAATTAGCCTTGACACTAAACCAGCTGTGGGGTGGGGGTCCAACCCAGCTCAGTGGAGTGAACACAACAGCACAGAAGCAGTGACGGGGGCAGTTCCTACCTCTGCAGGGCAGGCTGGGGAAGGCATGCTTTAGAGAGGATGAAGGCCATCAGGGGTTCTCCAGGCCAAGGAGGTTGTGACAAACTTCAACTGGAGCTGCTGCCCACAACGGACTACTCTTCTCTGAGTGAAACCCTGATAATTACAGAGACACCCCTGGAAGCTACATCCACTACCAAACACTGTCCTTGTTTGAAGGGTAGGGTGGCTACTTCACCTATGCCAGGGTGATGACTGTTTTACTCTGAGACTTTTCAAACTAAAGTAAAAGAAGCTTTATTATTCCCTGATGGAGGGAGGCTACAAGAATGTGGGTCTGAAGAGCAGTCAGTCGATTTGTAGGAAAAAGATACGGGCGGTGAGACAGAAGCAGCCGACAGCAAGCGAGGGGAGATAAGAGACAGGGAGAAGGGTCTCGTGGTGCTGGACAACGTGCATCCTGTTGTTCCCAGATTCCACTGCGACTCTGAATTTTCTGAAAGTATATTACGGTCCTTGGAATTCCTTCTAGTATATCCTCATCTTTGCCCCAACTCACTGCAGTCAGAGTTCTATCACTTCAAACCAAACAACTACAGCACTGTAGTTGACCAAAATAGAGGAATTACGGCACTCTGTAATTACTGTTCTTTTTCTTAGAATACCAACAATGGGCTTTCCTGGTGGCTCAGATGGTAAAGAATACACCTGCAGTGTGGGAGACCTGGGTTTCATTCCTGGGTTGGGAAGATCCCCTGGAGGAGGGCATGGCAACCCACTCCAGTATCTTGCCTGGAGAACCCTCATGGACAGAGGAGCCTGGCGTGCCTGGTGCTATGGTTATGGACAATGCTCTTACATGTGGAGATGTTTGCCAAAACCTACAAGAATGAAATATTATGTCTGCTACAAGTGATTTTTAAAAATCAATAAAAATATGAATATAGGAAAAATTTTAATTACAGAATTTAGTTTAAGAATATATTTACTATCTGTTCTTTTCTGTATGGTTGCATGAAACCATCCATGAAAAATTCCTTTTAGAGAGAGGAGCCTCTTAAAGTATGTATAACACACCTGGAGCTTTCAAAGAGAGTCTGGCCTCTTGCCTGAGCTAAGAGACTCCCAACAACAGCTGGATCTGTGATTGCCCTGCTTCCCTGAAATCCAGTCCGAGGCAACTGTCCCTTCCTGAGTACCTGCCCTTGTACACTGTGGACCTGCTTAACCAGCTCCCACAATTATACTAATGTAAGTCAATTTCTCAAAAACTCTACATACATAAACACATACAGACATATACTCTCTCTCACACATAAACACACATATAAAAATCTCTGACTGGACCCTAATACACCTGTTCACATTTGCTCCCAACTCCTACTTCTACTGATTCACTTCTGTGAGATCCATTTATGAGATAAAAACAAACTGTTCAGGGCTCTCAGGTTGGGCACAGAAAAGTTTAAATTAAGGATAGAATTTGTTTTTCGTTTTGACTTCTTGCAGCAGCATATGAATTTGCTGCTTTGGGAAGCAGTCCAGTGTGACTATGCTGTCCCTCTTCTGTGCTGTCACCAAGAGCACACGTTCGGCTTCAAACAGCCTTCCTCACTGTGTGACCTGACCCTCGTCTGTCCTGGGGGTCATGTCTGTCCACACATGTTCAACACATCATCCACAGCTGCTCTCAGCTCGGGACATTTTCAGTTCCCTGGGATCAACACCAGTCTCTTAAAGAAATCTCATTTATTTCCTCTCTGGCTGTACATTAATTCACTGATTCCTATCAGTTCTCTTTGTGCATGACACTCAACTATTCTCTAGCCTAAATCTTAACTAAAAATGTTCCATTTTTTCCGTATCTGTTCATCTCATAATATTGGACTCTCTTCTGAAAGTCACGGCTGTGTTTAAAGCATTAGTTTCAGTACTGATTACAAAACAAAAAGTTTAAAACAATAAATGAATTTTTAAAATGCATACATACAATTTGCTGTTCTTTGACACTATAAAATAACAGAAAATTTTATGGAATCAAAAAAGGCATGGTATATTATGTTTAGAAAGCAGGTTATACGATAGTGTATGTTCAGAAAATATTGTTATATTTCTGTAACTCAATAAATAAATACAGATACACAGAAAAAGGACTTAAAGGATAAAAGTTCACTGTTAATGTTTCTGAGTGGCTGGATTACTGGTAATTTTTTTCTTTTTTCTCTTAATAAGCATTTTCTAAGTTTACTACATGTATGGCTAGTACATCAGGCAAAACCCTAGCAAATTCTGTAGTAGTGATTTAATAATCTGTGGTCTAGAACAGGAATTCTTCACTAGCTCTTAAGGATCCAGATATGGACTTGGAGGAGGATGGCTATAAAACCCTTGAACTTGTATGCAAAATGTTATTTTGTTTGTATGTAAGCTTTGGGGAAAGGAAGGAAGAGGTTGTCATAGCTTGCATCTGTTCTTAAAAAAAAAAAAACACGATTCAAAAAGGGTTAAAAACTAGTCTAGAATTTTCCTTGACTTTATCTCAATTTCTTCTATTTGGGAGATGGTGCATTTTTTAAAGTGTTGAGTGACAGATAATTTGAAACAGGCATTACCAATTTCGATTCAGATATTTAGTATACCTGAACACTTTTTTATCTTAAAGGATTCATGAAATTTTTAAAACTCCCTTTAAAAAATGAAGTTGGGTATAACTTCTGAAACAATCTCTCCAGAATGGTTATTGCAAAGAGTTGACTCATTGGAAAAGACCTTAATGCTGGGAAGGATTGGGGGCAGGAAGAGAAGGGGACAACAGAGGATGAGATGGCTGGATGGCATCACTGACTGGGAGGCCTGGCGTGCTGCGATTCATGGAGTCATAGAGAGCTGGACATGACTGAGCAACTGAACTGAACTGAAGCTTTACAGAGTAAGAAAACTCACTACATTAGATTTTAAGTTTTGCTACTGTCCATTGATCTCCTCTGTCCCCAGGCTCATAAACATGGCCCATGCCACAGTTCTAGATTGGAGTTCATCAGCCTCTCTTCTGATCCACTCAGGATAAGAACTAACTGAAAGACAATTTTACTCATCATTGTTTTTAAAATAATGAACTTTCCTGCTGAAGATCAAAGTGCATGGCACGTTTCATTAAATATCTTGCATTTGACAGAAGGAGACTGGGTGATACATTACTGTGATCACATTAAGAACTGTATGTTTTCTTGCCTGAACGTTGTACCTCAACCTTTTTAGAGGACAGGAATAAGAGTGATGTATTTCCTATCTGAACATTACGGTCTTTAAATCCAATACCCACAAGTCAGTTTTACTACTCATATAATGACTATTGGCAAACACTGATTCCATCTACTGGTTCAGAAGGAAGCATACCAACTTCTCTTTATCCCCTCCAAAATCCATGATTTTCTTAAGAATATAAACACCTGAGAAGATGGAGTTGTTAGCAGATAGCTCTTCTGCTAACTGCTCTACTATGGTTCTGTACAAGAAGGACTGATATATTTGAGTATTTTAGGTTTCAGATTGTAAAGAACTTATTTAATGTCTTTACTAGTAGAAAATGGTTAACGACAACTCTGAAAACATTAAAAGAAATGACAGTTTTCACTTATTGACTCAATAGATCTGCATACAGTTCCTATCACCTTTCCCTTTAAATTATCTTCTTCTCAAATACTGGAGAGGGTACAGAGGAAAGGGAAGCCTCCTACACTGCTGGTGGAAATGTAAATTGGTACAGCTGCTAGTAGGTTTCTTAAAAAACTACAAGTAGAGCTACTATATGATCCAGCAAGTCCATTCCTGGGCATATATCCAAAGAAAACCATAATACAAAAAGATATGTGCACCCCAGTGTTCACTGCAGCACTATTTACAATATCTAAGACATGGAAACAATCTAAATGTCCATCAGCAGAGGAATGTATAAAGAACATGTGGTACATATATACATGGAATATTACTCAGCCATAAAAAAGCAAAACAATGCTATTTGCAGCAACTTAGATGGACCTAGAGATTGTCCTAGATTGTCATACTGAGTGAAGTCAAAGAAAGACAAATATCACATGGTATTGCTGACATGTAGAGTCTAAAAAAATGGTACAAATGAACTTATTCACAAAACAGAAACAGAGTATTAGATGTAGAAGAGAAACTTACAGTCACCAGGGGGAAAAGAGGGGTTAGGATAAATTGGGAGACTGGGGCTGACGTTTACACACTACTAAATATAAAAGGTATGATAAGGAATTAGTAAGGACCTACTGTATAGCACAGGGAGCTCTACTCAATACTCTGTAATGGCCTAAAAGAGCAAAGAATCTAAAAAAGAATGGATATGTGTACATGCATAACTGATTTGCTTTGCTGTACACTTGAAACTAACACAACATTGTAAATCAATCTTACTCCAATAAAAATTATAAAAAAAGAAAGGCAAACAAAAAAATTAAAAAAAAAATTCTTCTTCTGTTAACTTATCTGAGTAGCATTACTCTAGTAGTTGTATCATTTAAGACGTTCTCTTTTCCTACCTGCTAAACTGAGTTGGAACCAAATACGGGTTGAAGACTTGTCTTGCCCTCAGGGTACCTGAGATGTGCAAAACCCGAGATGCAGAGGTAGACAATAAGCAGAACCATGGTTTGAGGAAGTAATTCTGTGGTTGAGCCACAGCTTCCTATAGGACCTGCTTTTGTTTGGCTTCCTGGGTTGGTGATAACATTATTTATTTGATGATGTATAAAAGTTTGTACCTTAAAAGTATATGTATCAAACAAATTAATATATTCTTCTATATCCACAAGGAAAAAATGTTCAATAATAAAGATGGAAATTAAGTGCTAATCAGAAAGGTAACCCTAAGTTTAATGTTGCTTCTAAAGATAGGATCCTCTGAACCAGAGACTGCAAAGTGTAAATATTTTTTGAACTTCAAAGGTGAAGAGTATAAGCTAGACCTATAATAGACACTTACTGACCACGTTCAAACTGTATTCAAGGCTATTTACTTTCCTGGTGACTCGAACATGTAACTTTCTCATATAAGATATCATGGACAAAAGGCAAGACACACGCATGCATAAAATACATATAATGGTTTAAAACTACGGTTAAAAAAAACTTTGAACTTACTGTTCATGGAAATCCAGCATTGGTGGCTCAAATCGTATAGGTCTGCAATTACCCCGGTACAGAGATATACTGTAAGTGAAAAGAAAACAGCATTAAGAAGCAGTTTTTCAAACTATGTATTTCCCCAAACCAAAGTCAGACACTTGAGTTTTTTTCATGAGAGGGTATCTAGAAAAATGGAGTCTGATGTATTAGAAATATGTGTTACCTTTTATATTAGAATAAATCAATAAATGCATGTTTTTAAAAAGGAAAAAAAAAGTACTTTTCCTATTCAAAGGTACATGGAAACAGAGAATACTCTGGTAGACTGCTGAAATTTATTTGGCTGATGTAACTGATAACTATACACCTTAATATGTTCATTTGGATTTTCTGATAGATGCCAATAGTTAACACAACTAACCGTACTTGGAGGCAATATATATAGAAAAAAACCCTGTGATGCCATTTTAACTAAAGTGGCAAAGAACTAAACAAAAATCAGTCTGGGGATAGAAGTTTCCAGGAACTGAAATATCTTTAATCTGAGAGTCCAGGACATACTGATCTATGATGTCTTGGCCTAAATATCTGAGTATCATTTCTAACTATTTCACTTGATATTAGAACTTCTCACTAAAACAGATCCCTGACTAGCAAACCTACTAGACATCACCACAATCAAATACTAATGCAAAGTATAAATGAATTTGGTGGGGGTGATCTACGTATCTAGAGTCATCTGTTTACAAACTGAGAAAGGGAGAAAGTTGGCCACTAAAGTTTCTTAAATAGTAGATTATTTTTCTGTTGCATTTTAAGAAATGATGGAAGAGCAAAGCTATTTTTGTGAGACTACTTATTTCATTACCTCCATAATTCAGAAGAGCACAAGCTTCAAATGATAGAGCAATTTCATTTAGGAAATACATTAGAAATTAACAAGGACATACAGAAAATGTAGAAAATCTAGGTTTGATTCAATTCAATGAAGATTAAATATTCTAAGTAGTGAAATAATTGAGCTTAAAGAAATAAGGTTTAAAGGTGTTTTCAGTCTCACCAATGAAGACCATTACTCTGTGCTGCTTGATAATCTTCTATATATATTGAACATTAAAGATGACAAACACAAGAAGGAAAAGACCAAGTGTATTACCAGAGCACAAAACTATAGACACTGCGACAGTGAAAGCACAATTCCTCACAAGACAGCTGCCACGTTATAGCCAGAGGTACAGGTACAGAATCTATTCCCTCTTGATTTCTGCCTTTCTTAAAAGGCAGAAATATACTATAACAAGGACACTCTTCTGCTCCTTTAAAATAATGATACTGATCAGTTCACCAGTTTTAACGGTATCAACCTCAAACTTATGTAGCTCTCCATTCAATCAAGAAAAAAGTACAATGTAAAAAGTAACTATGTCTAAGTCATTAATTCATGTATATAAACACTGACTGTGTTAGAAGTTAGAGATACAAAGGAGATTAAGACATTTTTTTTTTTCCTCTCACAGAACAGAGAATTGCAAGTGGAAATGTTTAAAGTGGCCAGGGAAGAGGGGCAGAAAAGTACACACCCCATTCACTTGACACAAATAGATTGAATGTCAGGGGCTGTCTAGTGGCTGGGGCTCTGGGAACACGGCACACAGCCTGTTCTCATGGCACTAACATCCCAGCAGGAAAAACAAAAGCAGAACCCATCACGTGATGATGTCCAACATATAAAGACAAATCAAACACAACAGGAAACAGAGAGTCTCTCTGAGAAGGGACACTGGGGTTGAGACCAGAGAGGTGAAGATTGGAGGAAGAAAGCAGGAATGTCCTTGGCATGCCGAGGAACAGGGACATTGAAGTGGCTGGAGTGCTGCAAGCAGCGGGAAGAGACCAGAAGTGAGATCAGAGAGGTACAGAGGCCAGGTCTCATTGTAGGAGCTTGGATTCCATTCTCAGAGTAACAATAAGCTTCTACAGTGTTTGGAGCAAGGAAGTAACATGACCTTTAAACTAACACATTTAAAAGGTCAATTCCGGCTGCTGTGTGAAGAAGAGACTGTAGGAGCCCAAGAAGGAAGCCCTGTAGTTTGTTCATAGGGGAGGGGATGGTCACTGTGGCCCAGGGTGATGGCAGGAGAAGGTGGTGGAAGCTACAGACGTCATGCTGAGGGGCTGACTGTGGAGAGTAAGAGAAAGGAGACAGGCATCAGGATGACTTAAGATTCTGGCCTGAGAAACTGGATAGTCAGCCATGACATGAGCAAGCGGGCTAGAAGCAGGGAAGGGTGGTGGTGATGGGTATGTCAAGCACGCAGATATTAATAGATATACATGGTTACTGCTTTATACTGGCAAGTTACTGATGGAGAGAACTGATCTTAAATCTAGTCATTCTGGTGAGTCAATTCTAACAGTCTACAGATTCTCTTAGACTTTCCCGACATTGCTAAAATGACTGTTGTCTTGGATTATCTCTATAGACAAATCGCCTGCAAGTAACAATTCTATTTCCTCCTTTTAAATCCTCAGACCTTGTTTTCCTTTGTTATGCCTCTTGTGGGCTAAGACCTGCCATAAAATGTTCCAAAGAGGTGACGTCCAGCAATTGTTACCGTGACATTTACATGATGCTCCCAGAATATGAGATAGAGGGAACAATATATAAAACACAATTACCTCATAAATAAATGTGTATTTTCAAGACAACAGCAGATCTGTATCTAAGGAACAATTTAATAGTTGAGTAGGTACAACAACAAATTGTCTAGGCATATAATCTTATTTTAACAAAACAAAAAATCCAACAACATAGCTGTTGTGTACCCATAGCTGATTGAAATGGTTGCTACTGTTTAGTTAGAATAGCCATGACTATGTTTAGTGCTTTAAAAAGCAAATATCTATGAATCCATAAGGCTGAAAAATAAATTGGAGAAGTAGTATGAAAAATGGTGCCCTTTGTCACTTCCAAAGAAACAGAATCGGAGACATTAAAAAAGTAATACATTATCTTATGCTTTCTGCAGTGACTGCATTTGTTTTGGAAGCCTCAGTACAATATTTTTATTTTCATGAAAATATTAACTGCCGTGACGCCCGCGCTGCAGCAGCCGAGGCAGGGGCAATGAAGCTCAGGCCCATGAGGTTCGTGGATAATAAGCTGAAGCAGAGCGTCATCCAGTACCTCACCAGCAACAGATGTGGCAAATATGTGGACACTGGAGTCTTAGCATCTGATTTACAAAGAATGTACAGCAGCCCCAGAAGTTCTTCACCAATTTCAGCATCAACTCTGAATCCAAAATCTCATCTGAATATCATTTAACTCAAGTACGGGTGTGACTTGGAGAAGGAAATGTCAGCTCACTCCAGTATTCTTGTCTGGAGAATTCCATGGACAGAGGAACCTGGTGGGTTGCAGTCGCAGAGTCAGACACGACTGAGTGACTAACACGCATGCATGGGTCTGGCTGGAGGTGTAGCTCCTCCTGAGGTAAAATTCCTGTCCAGCTGTGAACTTGGGAAGTCAGACAACAACTTAACCTGTTTCCTAAATACGATGGGACAGGCATAGGACAAACATTCTCATTCCAAAAGGAGAAACTGGGAAGAAGAAAGGGGTCAGGTCTCAAGCAAGTCCAAAACCTGGCAAGGCAGATTCACTAGACTTTAAGAGTAATTGTTTTTGACTCAGTGCTGTCCTCTGAACTCACTAGAATGACTGCCCTGCTCTTTGGAACCAAGCGAGAGACAGTGCCCCTGCCTGGGCCTGTGCCCCCTGGGTGCATGGTGTCAGTGGCAGCCCTACCAACTTTGGAACTTCCCTTGGAGCCGCCTTTCCTTTCTTTGAAAGGTAACACATGTTCACAGCTGCATTGTTCTTTTGGCTTATCTTGTGGGATCCAAGAAGACCAGTAGCCTTTCTTCATTTCATCCCTCTGCTGTCTTCTTCAGTAGAAGCTGGCAACTTTGCTGCTGCTATAACCCTATTTCTAGTCAAGGAAAATTAGAGTAATAAAAATATAAATGCAAAAGAAACGCA
This sequence comes from Antilocapra americana, assembly GCA_007570785.1. NCBI lineage: Eukaryota > Metazoa > Chordata > Mammalia > Artiodactyla > Antilocapridae > Antilocapra > Antilocapra americana. The sequence continues at coordinate 3,431,943 of ML662448.1, forward strand.
AAAAAGCAAAATGGCTGTCTGAGGAGGCCTTACAAATAGCTGTGAAAAGCAAAGGAGAAAAGGAAAGAGAAGCGAAAAGCAAAGGAGAAAAGGAAAGATTCCCACCTGAATGCAGAGTTCCAGAGAATAGCAAGCAGAGATAAGAAAGCCTTCCTCAGCAATCAATGCAAAGAAATAGAGGAAAACAACAGACAGAAAGGCTAGAGATCTCTTCAAGAAAGTTAGAGATACCAGGGGAACATTTCATGCAAAGATGGGCTTGATAAAGGACAGAAATAGTATGGACCTAACAGAAGCAGAAGAGATTACGAAGAGGTGGCAAGAATACACAGAAAAACTGTACAAAAAAGATCTTCACGACCCAATAATCACAATGGTGTGATCACTCTCCTAGAGCCAGACATCCTGGAATGTGAAGTCAAGCGGGCCTTAGAAAGCATCACTACAAACAAAGCTAGTAAAGGTGATGGAATTCCAGTTGAGCTATTTCAAATCCTGAAAGACGATGCTGTGAAAGTGCTGCACTCAATATGTCAGCAAATTTGGAAAACTCAGCAGTGGCCACAGGACTGGAAAAGGTCAGTTTTCATTCCAGTCCCTAAGAAGGGCAATGCCAAAGAATGCTCGAACTACCGCACAATTGCACTCATTTCACACGCCAATAAAGTAATGCTATGCATACCCATGGCGGATTCATGTCAATGTATGGCAAAACCAACACAATAAAGTAAAGAAAATTAAAAAAAAAAAAAAAAGTAATGCTCAAAATTTTCCAAGCCAGGCTTCAGCAATATGTGGACCGTGAACTTCCAGATGTTCAAGCTGGTTTTAGAAAAGGCAGAGGAGCCAGAGATCAAATTGCCAACATCAGCTGGATCACTGCAAGAGCAAGAGAGTTCCAGAAAAACATCTACTTCTGCTTTATTGACTATGCCAAAGCCTTTGACTATATGGATCACAATAAACTGTGGAAAATTCTGAAAGAGATGGGAGGGAATACCAGACCATCTGACCTGTCTCTTGAGAAACCTGTATGCTGGTCAGGAAGCAACCGTTAGAACTGGTCACGGAACTGACTGGTTCCAAATAGGAAAAGGAGTACGTCAAGGCTGTATATTGTCACCCTGCTTATTTAACTTACATGTAGAGTACATCATGAGAAATGCTGGGCAGGAGGAAGCACAAGCTGGATTCAAGATTGCTGGGAGAAATATCAATAACCTCAAATATGCAGATGACACCACCCTTACGGCCGAAAATGAAGAGGAACTAAGAGCCTCTTGATGAAAGTGAAAGAGGAGAGTGAAAAAGTTGGCTTAAAGCTCAACATTCAGAAAACTAAGATCACGGCATGTGGTCCCATCACTTCATGGGAAATAGATGGGGAAACAGTGGAAACAGTGACAGACTTTATTTTTTACGGCTTCAAAATCACTGCAGATGGTGACTGCAGCCATGAAATTAAAAGACGCTTACTCCTTGGAAGGAAGATTATGACCAACCTAGATAGCATATTAAAAGGCAGAGACATTACTTTGCCAACAAAGGTCTGTCTAGTCAAGGCTATGGTTTTTCCAGTAGTCATGTACGGATGTGAGAGTTGGACGGTGAAGAAAGCTGAGCAGCGAAGAACTGATGCTTTTGAACTGTGGTATTGGAGAAGATTCTTGAGAGTCCCATGGACTGCAAGGAGATCCAACCAGTCCATCCTAAAGGAGATCAGTCCTGGGTGTTCATTGGAAGATCTGATGTTGAAGCTGAAACTCTAATACTCTGGCCACCTCATGCGAAGAGTTGACTCATTGGAAAAGACCCTAATGCTGGGAAGGATCGGGGGCAGGAGGAGAAGGTGCTGACAGAGGATGAGATGGCTGGATGGCATCACCGACTCAATGGACATGGGTTTGGGTTGACTCCGGGAATTGATGATGGACAGGAAGGCCTGGCGTGCTGCGATTTATGGGATCGCAAAGAGTCAAACACAACTGAGCGACTGAACTGAACTGAAAAATATAAACATAGAATTTGTTTGAAAATAGGTTTATGGTTCATTATAGACTATGGTTGAAGGAAAAGAAATGCCTTTAGTATTCAGGTGGAAAAAGTCTTTCGCATAATGAGTAGTGAGAAAGAACACAAGGATCTAGCAGAATTAGAAGATGAACATCTGGCTAAAAGAGCAAGACACGATGAAGATGATAATGAGTATACTGAAAGCTATTCTGATGATTCAAGTATGGAAGATTACCCAGACCCACAGTCAGCAAATTATATGAACAGTTCCCTCCTTTCCTCGTATCGGAAAGGAAATCCAGATTCTGTTTCAAGTATTTCTGAGATTGAGCAAAAAGAAAGCATTACTTCCATCATCATGGATAACTTCCAGGACAGGCTCTGTTCCTTCGAAGACCCCTGCCGGAGAGTCTGAAGGAGGATGGTTTACTGACAAAACCCCGGGTGGAAAGGAGGACAGTTTTTTCTCGGATGTATCAAATGAGAAGTGTAATGATAAGAAGGCGATCTCTGAAATAGAGGTATTTTTTATGGTGGCATTTTAGCCTCGTGTCCTTGGAATACATTACACCCTCTTCATTGAATGTAATACCAAGTAGATTCTTGTGTTTTGTAAAAGACTTAGGAGCTTGAGATAGAATTTGCTCACTTCCCACTATGGTCATCATTTTCATCCTGGTCCAAGTTTACTCTTTCTTCCCTTAACTATTGAAATAACTTTCAACTGCTTCTGTGTTTGATCCCCTGGTTTATTCTTCACACAGAGATATCTTTTTAATGAGTTAAGTCTGATGATTGTCATTCTTTTATTAAAAACCCTCCAGTGGCTTCCTTCAGTCTTCGGTCAGAGACCTTCCAGTTGGCAGCACTGCCTGACTTGGCTCCCTGCTGTCTCCTTAATCTTACCTCCTGCTCCCCTCGTCTCCCACCTCCCAGTTTGGCCTCAGCCACAACTGGGCTTCTTGCTGTTTCTACAATGTGCTGACCCTTCCCTCATTTGGGACAGTCACACTTGTACTTTCTGTTCGGAACATCTTTCCAGAGATTCCTGTGGCCCACTCTATCATTTCTTCTTCTAATTTTTAAATTGATTCTTATTCTTGGCTGCACACTGCAGCATGTGGGATCCTAGCTCCCCCACCAGGGATCGATCAAACTGTGCCCCTCTGTTGGGAGTCTTCACCCCTGGACCACCAGGGAAGTCCCTCCATCATTTCTTCACATCTTGTTTCACTTGTGATCTTCTCAGAGGGGCCTTCCTGGACATGTAAAACAGCACATTGTTGAATTTTCTATTTCCTAACCCTACTTTTTTCAAGTACTTAAAAACAATCACTATATTTTAAGTATTTAAAATGACTCTTTGTGCAATTGTTTTTGGGTTGTTGTAGAAGAATGGCAACTCCAAGGGAGGAGGGACTTTGTTTAATAATGTTTCCCTGGCTAAAATATGTCTAGCGTGAAGTTGTTTGTAAATTAGTGCCTGATAAACTTCCTGAGTTGTTTTTATTAGTGAAAGTTAAGGAGTAACTACCTCTGGTGTGCATCACAGAAAATTGATGATTGTAGACAGAAGGGAGGGTAGCTGCTAAAATATCTGTGTGGTTTATTGTCAGTTTCAGATGATGCTTTGAGGGATCCAACATAAATAGATATACTATGACAATGGATAAAATAAATAGACACTTAAAAAATTGTTTTATTAAAAAATTAATTTAGCTGCTTTGGGTCTTAGTTGAAGTATGCAAACTCTTAGTTGTAGCATGTGGGATCTAGTTTCCTGATCAGGGATGGGACCCAAGCCTCCTATGTTGGCAGCAAGGAGTCTCAGCCACTGGACGACCAGGGAAGTCCCTTTTTTTATCTTTTTAAATTCGATTATACCACATATAAAGAAAAGTAAAGCTTGATGGACTATTGCAAAGTGAGCACACTGGACATCGTTCTTACCTAATTCTTTTAATGCCTGGCAGAGAGGAGGTTTAGGGTAATCTGTCTCCCAGTAGAGTGGCTGCTTGTGGTCCAGCACAAGTGGCTGCTTGGGTCTCGCTGTCTGCTATGGGAAATGCTAGCTGCCTGTGTCTGTTGAGCCGCTAAAATGTGGCCAGTGCTAATGAGGAACGGAATTTTTAATTTAAATGTAAAAACTATCAGTCAGTTTAGTTATTAGAAAACTTCTATGTATATTTTAAATAACTTGGGTATGTGAATACACTTCTTCAGCTATAGATTTTATAAAATATAAACACATCAAGTATTTCCCATGAAAATTTAGTGTCTGAATTAAGATGTACAGTAGATATAAAGTATCCATTGGACTTTGACAACTTTATTGTAAAAACAATGTAAAAGGTTTTATTAATAATTCTTAAGCTGACTATATGTTGATACTGTTTTGAATATATTTGGTTAAATAAAATAGTATTTTCTTAAAAAAAATTAACTGCCTATTTCAAGATAAGGAGATGAATAAGGACTATTTCCTAACTTCAAGTGAGAGAACTGGAGAGATACAAGAAATCTAGGTTTCTTGGTGAACTGTCAAGGTCAAATTTAAGCATACAGTCCAGTTCAGTCTCTGAGTTGTGTCTGACTCTTTGGAACCCCATGGACTGCAGCACACCAGGCCTCTCTGTCCATCACCAACTCCCAGAGTTTATCCAAACTCATGTCCATTGAGTCGGTGATGCCATCCCACCATCTCATCCTCTGTCATCACCTTCTATTCCTGACTTCAATCCTTCCCATAATCAGGGTCTTTTCAAATGAGTCAGATCTTCGCATCAGGTGGCCAAAGTATTGGAGTTTCAGCTTCAACATCAGTCCCTCAAATGAACATTCAGGACTGACTTCCTTTAGGATGGACTGGTTGGATCTCCTTGTAGTCTAAGGGACTCTCAAGAGTCTTCTCCAACACCACAGTTCAAAAGCATCAATTCTTCAGCGCTCAGCTTTAGTCCAACTCTCACATCCATACATGATTACTGGAAAAACCATAGCCTTGACTAGATGGACCTTTGTTGGCAAAGTAATGTCTCTGCTTTTTAATGCTGTCCAGGTTGGTCATAACTTTCCTTCCAAGGAATAAGCATCTTTTAATTTCACTGCTGCAGTCACCAACTACAGTGATTCTGGAGCCCAAAAACATAAAGTCTGTCACTGTTTCCATTGTTTCACAACCTATTTGCCATGAAGTGATGGGACCACATGCCATGATCTTAGGTTTCTGAATGCTGAGTTTTAAGCCAACTTTTTTCACTCTCCTCTTTCACTTTCATCAAGAGGCTCTTTAGCTCTTCTTCACTTTCTGCCTTAAGTGTGGCATCATCTGCATATCTGAGGTTATTGATATTTCTCCCAGCAATCTTGATTCCAGCTTGTGCTTCACCCAGATGGTAAAGCATCTGACTACAATGTGAGAGATCCAGGTTTGATCCCTGGGTTGGGAAGATCCCCTGGAGAAGGAAATGGCAACCCACTCCAGTACTCTTGCCTGGAAAATCCCATGGACAGAGGAGCCTGATAGGCTACAGTCCCTGGGGTCACAAAGAGTTGGAAATGACTGAGCGACTTCACTTCACTTCACTCTGCATAAGCAGGGTGACAATATACAGCCTTGACATACTCCTTTCCTGATCTGGAACCAGTCTGTTTTTCCATGTCCAGTTCTAACTGTTGATTCCTAACCTGCATACAGATTTCTCAGGAGGCAGGTCAGGTGGTCTAGTATTCTCACCTCTTTAAGAATTTTCCACAGTTTGTTGTGATCAACATAAAGGCTTTGGGTAGTCGATAAAGCAGAAATAGATGTTTTTCTGGAACTCTCTTGCTTTTTCAGTGATCGAGCAGATGTTGGCAATTTGATCTCTGGTTCCTCTGCCTTTTCTAAAACCAGCTTGAACATCTGGAAGTTCATGGTTCATGTACTGCTGAAGCCTGGCTTGGAGAATTTTGATCATTACTTTACTAGCGTGTGAGATGAGTGCAACTGTGTGATAGTTTGATTATTCATTGGCATTGCCTTTCTTTGGGACTGGAATGAAATCTGACCTTTTCCAATCCTATGGCCACTGCTGAGTTTTCCAAATTTGCTGGCATATTAAGTGCAGCACTTTCATAGCACCATCTTTTAGGATTTGAAATAGCTGAACTGGAATTCCATCACCTCCACTAGCTTTGTTTGTTGTGATGCTAAGGCCAACCTGACTTTGCATTCCAGGATGTCTGGCTCTAGGTGAGTGATCACACCATCGTGATTATCTGGGTCATGAAGACCTTTTTTGTATAGTTCTTCTATGTATTCTTGCCACCTCTTTTTAATATCTTTTGCTTCTGTTAGGTCCCTACCATGTCTGTCCTTTATTGAGCCCAACTTTGCATGAAATGTTCCCTTGGTATCTCTAATTTTCTTGAAGAGATCTCTACTCTTTCTCATTCTATTGTTTTCCTGTATCTCTTTGCACTGATCACTGAGGAAGGCTTTTTTATTTCTCCTTGCTATTCTTTGGAACTCTGCATTCAAATGGGTATATCTTTCCTTTTCTCCCTTTGCCTTTCGCTTCTCTTCTTTTCTCAGCTATTTGTAAGGTCTCCTCAGAAAACCAATTTGACTTTTTGCATTTCTTTTTCTTGGGGATGGTCTTGATCCCTGCCTCCTGTATAGTGTCAGGAACCTCCATCCATAGTTCATCAGGTACTCTATCAGATCTTACCCCTTGAATCTATTTCTCACTTTCACTGTATAATCATAACGGATTTGATTTAGGTCATACCTGAATGGTCTAGTGGTTTTCCCTACTTTCTTCAATTTAAGTCTGAATTTGGCAATAAGGAGTTCATGATCTGAGCCACAGTCAGCTCCCAGTCTTGATTTTTCTGACTATATAGAGCATCTGCATCTTTGGCTGCAAATACAATCAATCTGATTTTGGAACTGACCATCTGGCAATGTCCATATGTAGAGTTTTCTACTGTGTTGTTAGAAGATAGTGTTAGCTATGTCCAGTGCGTTCTCTCGCAAAACTCTATTAGCCTTTGCCCTGCTTCATTCTGCACTCCAAGGCCAAACTTACCTGTTACCCCAGGTATTTCTTGACTTTCTACTTTTGCATTCCAGTCCCCTCTAATGAAAAGGACATGTTTGGGTGTTAGTTCTAGAAGGTCTTGTAGGTCTTCATAGAACCATTCAATTTCAGCTTCTTTAGCATTACTGTTCAGGGCATAAACCTGGATTACCGTGATATTAAATGGTTTGCCTTGGAAAGGAACAGAGATTATTTTGCCGTTTTTGAGACTGCATTCAAGTACTGCATTTCGGACTCTTTTGTTGACTATATGGCTACTCCATTTCTTCTAAGGGATTCTTGCCCACAGTAGTAGATATAATGGTCATCTGAGTTAAATCCACCCATATCAATTTTTACTATAATGCCTGGCGTATGTAAAGATCCCAGCAAATATCTGAATGACTGAACAAATATGTTAGCAAATGCCAAGTACGTTAGCAAATACTACATTCATATAAGGTTTTAATGTTTACAACTGCTGATGCCGATAAGTCTTCTCATTTGATCCTTACAGCAACCTTACATAAGGCATAACCTTATATCACATATAAGATACATCAGGCCAACAGATGATCTTCCCCAGTTCGCAAATCAAAGTTATGCTCAGAACTTGAGTGGTTTCTCTCAGGGCTACACAGCTGGTGAACACAGAACTCAAGTCTCTTGATTGCTAATCTCCCAAAACATGGCTCCACAATCCTAGGAGAAGACATTATAAAAGGTGGCCTCATGTCAATAATATTAAATCATTACTGATACTCATTAGAACATTCTGGTGTTCCGCTGAAGCAAACACTGGCAGAACACCATAGGCACATTATCCAACATTATATTATATAGTCAGCACGTTTTTATACAGAACATTATCAAGTAATTGATAACCGTATTAAAACAAAAGGGTGAGTCAGGAAGAAGAAAAACACAAATAAAAGTATCTTGGAAAATTCTGTCTTTCACAGTTCTACTTCCCATGATCCTGAGATCAAGAACACAGAGCTCATGTCTTTGCAGAAGATCCTGCAAGTCCCTGGGGCTGAAGGAGATGAAAACGAGAAGGGTAGTTGCTTTTCTTGTGATAAACTTCCTGGAGCAGGGGTTAGGTTTCACTTCCAGACTGAGGGTTTTCACTCAGGAGATCACATACAGGTGATACAAGAAAGGATGGGGCTGAAGCTCTTGGCTCACTATAAAAGTCACAAAGCAGCACATGGGCTATACAGCTGGGGAGCACAAAAAGTGAGAAATCAGTGCAGAAACGACTGTTGCTGTTTAATCGCTAAATTGGGTCCAACTCTGCGACCCCAGGCTCCTCTGTCCATGGGACTTCCCAGGCAAGAATAATGGGGTGAGTTACCATTTCCTCCTCCTTGGGATCTTACTGCTGAGGTATCAAACCCACGTCTCTTGCACTGGCAGGTGGATTCTTTACTACTGAGCCATCAGGGAAGCTGCAGAAATGACTATAGGAGGTCAAAGGACACAGTATTCATCTCAGCAATCTCTCTGCCCAGTGGAAACTGGGGGGTTCCCCCAAGGAGAACCTGGGGGAGGCAGCACCCCAGGAGTGGAGACCAGAAGCTGCAGTCAGAAGCCAACTTCACCTCAGCTGTGACCTGGGCCTTGTGGACTGATTTGATGATGAGAGTAAGATGCCAAGTGAGGCACACAAACGTGTCTTAGGCCCGCTGATCCCCTACAACTAAGCCCCGAGGCTTCTATCATCTGATTATAATATACTCATCAAGCTGCCTTCTTTCACAAAGTGGGTGCATTTTGTCATTTCATCCATACCTGTGCTTTATAACCTCATCAGAAGCAGTATCTCCAATGTCCTCCAGGATGTCTCGAGGAAGGGATTGTATCCTCGGCCCCAGCAGAGAGCAGACTAAAAGCCAACTGTGTAGATGCTCACCTCGCTTCCCTACAGTATAAACTCCCTTGTGACAACTTGCCTTCACTGGCTCTTCTGCTCCTCTTTCAAAGGAGGAATTCTTAACTAACTCTCTATATTTCTCTTCCAGCTAAAAGTGAAACAGTGAATGCTGAAGGATTTCATTATAAGAATATCGGAGAGAAGGCAATACAGGGCTAGTAATCAGAAGATAAGGAATTCTATCTGAAACTCTGCCAGTCTAACCTTGGTTAGCACATCCATTGGTTCTAAGACTCTTAGAGTCCTCATGTATCAAACAAGTGGGCTCAACAAGACAACCAGTTAGGGTCTCCTGAGATGAGACCTCTCTCACTACACGATAACCTCCTCCTCTAGGGGCTGCAGGTAGACCCTTGATGATAACTGAAGACACAAGTGCAGGCCATAAAAAGTGGCTGGACCACAGGAGAAGTCATTAGGGAGCTGTAAAGCTGAAACTCTTCCAAAGCGAGGGGATGAATCAGCTACAAGTAAATCGCTCTGTATGTGATGACATGCAAGTTCAGATTTAAACCTGGTTTTCCATATGCAATACTTGAAATACATGATATGATGTGATTTATAATCTGCTTTTCCCTTTTCACCAAACAAGTATGAGAGAAAAGGACAGCAGGAATACCCCCAGAAAGAACTAAAAGTATGTCGGTATCTTAGTGAATATATATAACTTTATATATTAAAAAAAAAGCAGTTATCATCCAATTAAAAATAAATCTTTAAAAAGAGGAAAAAGAAATACATGTATATTACTTCCTTACCTTTTCTGTTGGTATGAACTGAGTCCAAGTGTTGTCTCAGTCTGTGAAGGAAGAAAATGATGGTGAAAACACAGAAACCAAATCTTTATACTACAGGCATGCAGAACATCCACATGTTTTATTACAGCTTCAACTCTGATTTTATACTCACTTTCAGGTTACATCCGATCCCTAAATCATGTGAAATGAACTGCCACACCATTATTATTCAAATGAGAGGACAATTCAGATTAAATTTTAAACAGACATGGAAATGTTACAAAGTACTGATAATTGATTTTTAGAAGTTGGCCAAACCAATACATCCTATGAGAAGAGTCCCCTGTGAGGCTGCACGCGTCTCTCACTGTTCACTGCCTCCCAGCTGCCTTTAGGGACTGGTGTACTATGGTTCCTGCCACCATGGAGCTTGAGGTATGGGGGGAGTCAGTCATTTTAAAACTAAACAAATACGTATTTGTATGCTGAATCAAGGACTTCAGAAAGTTGCTATGAAATTGGAAAGACACTATGAAAGAAAATAAATAGGTAACATGCTGAAATATGTCACAAGGGAAGGCCTGTCTGAAGAGAGAACATTTATGCTGAAACCTAAGCAGGACTGTGTGGCAGTGGAGAAAATAGCACCTGCAAGGGCCCTGGTACAGGGAAGAGCACGGGTGCTTAAGAAACAGATGGCAGATTTATCTAGCTGGAGCTTAGAGAGACGAGGGAGAGAAGCAGAAATGGGGCGGCAGGCAAGGCCGCACCCTGTTAGGTTGTGCCCTGGTAAGAAGTCTGGGTCGTGTTGTCATCTACACACAGCACAAGGGGTCTGAAGCTGTAGGAGACAAACAGAGACAGACACGGTCCAGACGACCTGAGTGCTAAAGACATTACTCTGGCTGTAGAGTAGGAAATGGATCAGAAGAACCAGCAGTCACCATTCTAGGTATATAACCAAAAGAACTGAAAAACAGAGAGCAGGGACTGAGCAGGCGTTTAGACACCCATATTCAGCAGCATTATGCACAAATGCAATGCATGGAAGCAACCCATGTGTCTACCGATGGATATATGAAAAAAAAATGTGGCTTACACATACAAAAGAATACTGTTCAGCCTTGAAAAGGAAGGAAATTCTGATACACACTACTACCTGGATGAACCTTGAAGACTAAGTTGACACTTAGGCTACATGAAATAAGCCAATCACAAAAGGACAAAAACTACATGATTCCACTTACATGAGATCCTCAGAGCAATCAAACTAAGAGACAGACAGTGGAATGCTGGCTGCCATGGGCTGCAGTAAAGGGAATGGGGAATCATTCAACAGGTGAAGTTTCAGTGCAGAATGAGTAAGAAAGTTCTGAAGATAAATGGTGGTGATGCAGAAACAAACATATATGTTCTTAACACCACTGAAATATACACTTAAATATGGTTAAAACTGTAATTTTATGTCATGTGTATTTTACCACCAAAATAAAAAAAGCTGCAGTAATCAGACCAGTGTGGCACCAGCAGAAAGACAGACAAACAGATCAATGGAACTGGAGAAGGGTCAAAAGTGAACTCACACATTTATGGTCAACTTGATTTTCAACAAAGGCACCAATGTAATTCAACAGAGAAACGTGTATCTTTTCAATAAATGGTGCTGGAACAACTGGACAAAGCTGTGTGGAAGAAAATGAGCTTTTTAGCCTTGAAATGGGCTTCCCTGTGGCTCAGATGGTAAAGAATTTGCCTGCGATGAAGGAGACCAGGGTTTGATCCCTGGGTTGGGAAGATCCCCTAGAGAAGGAAATGGCAACCCAATCCAGTCTTCTTGCCTGGAGAATTCCCTGGGCAGAGGAGCCTGGCAGGTTACAATGCATGGGGTCACAAAGAGTCGGACATGACTTTCACTTTTCACTGTCTTTGTATCAGACCATGCACTCAGATTAATTTTAGATAAATCACAGTTCTAAGCATAAAATCATAAAGCTTCAACAGAAAAACATAGGAAATTATCTTTGCAATATTCTAACAGACAAAGATGTTCTGAACAGTACCAAAAAACCCACTAGTCATCAAAGAAAAAAAATTATGCATTGGACTTCAGTGAATTTTTGAAAATATGCTCACCAAAAGACACTGTTACAAAAATGAAAAGGCAATGCACATACTGAAGAAAAAATATTTGCAAATCACCTATTTGATGGAGGACTTGTACCCTGATCATATGACGAACTTATGAAGCTGAATAATAAGAAAACCACTCAATATTTTTAAATGGGCAATTCTACAAACATCAGGGAAGCACATGAGATGATGACCTATGATAATGTCCAACACTGAAAAGACTGTCCATACTAAGGGTTGGCAAAAACATGCAATAATAGACTTTCATACACTGCTGGTGGGAATGTAAAACAGAATCATCATTTTAGAAGAAGCGTGGCAATTTCTAAAGTTAAACTTAAAACACCTACAAATGTGACCAACCCACTCCACTCCTAGATAACTGTCCAAGAGAAACAAAAGCAGATGTCCAAACACAAGAATGTTTATAGCACCTTTATTCATAGTAGGTCCAATACTGGAATAATCCAAATTTCCATCAACAGATGAACTGACACATGGATTGTGGTATGAACAATGGAACAACTACTCAGCAATAAAGAGTAAACTCAAAGACTGGAAACCTTTTTTCTATTAAATATTTCTTTATGATTTTGGAAAAAATATTTTTATTTTCAAAAAATAGAAAATAACATTTGAATGGGAAAAAAAGCATAAACTATTATACATGCAACACTGATGACTCTTAAAATAATGATGCTGAGTCAAATTCCCCAAAAGTACATTCTATATGACTCTTTATATAAAATAATTTAAAATATAAACTGATAAGTGTCAGAAAGCAAATGAGTAGCTGCCTAGAGATGGACAGTGAGGGTGAGGCGATTACCAAGGGTTACAAGTAAACTTTGGGGGCCATCGATACATATTTATTATCATGATTGTAGTACTGCTTTCACAGGGGTATAATATGTCAAACCTTCCAAACTGTACAGTTTACATAGTTTACTATATGTCGCTTTCACTTCAATAAAAAAGTACAACCTAAGAATTCCAGGTCTGTGGCCCCCATCTGGAGTTGACAGGAGACTCAAGAAGTATATCATCCATATATACTTTCTGAAGGGGAAAAAAAATATCTTCATGAAGAAAATCTGGCCAAGAAGATTACTCATGAAGAATTTCAAATAAGGAAGCTGTCAGATAAGCAGATACAGTAAAGAAACTGTGGAAATAAGATTCGCAAAGCCGAAAGTAAATATTGGTTTTGAAGTATAAGCCACAAAATAGGAAAGTCATTTAACTATAATAAACAAGAATAAAGATCTCAGCATATGCCAACAGTAAAACTCTAAATACTGAGAGAAAAGGGAAAATCATAATAGACACTACTGAGATTAGATATCAACTACAGGAGAAAACCTCTCAAAACTTCCAACATATGGAGGCTCAACAACACACTGCTGAATAACCAACAAATCGCAGAAGAAATTAAAAATGAAATTCAGTTATGCATGGAAACGAATGAAAATGAAAACACAACAGCTCAAAACCTATGGGACACTGTGAAAGCAATGATAAGGGGAAAGTTCATAGCAATACAAGCTCACCTCAGGAAACAAGAGAAAAATCAAATAAATGACCTTACTATACACCTAAAGCAACTAGAAAGGGAAGAGATGCAGAAGCCCAGGTCTAGTAGAAGGAAAGAAATCTTAAAGATCAGGGCAGAAATTAATGCAAAGGAATCAAAAGTGACCATAGCAAAAATCAACCAAGCCAAAAGCTGGTTCTTTGAGAAGATAAATAAAATTGACAAACCATTAGCCAGACTCATCAAGAAACAAAGGGAGAAGAACCAAATCAACAGAATTAGAAATGAAAACGGAGAGATCACAACAGAAAACACAGAAATACAAAGGATCATAAGAGACTATTATCAGCAACTATATGCAAATAAACTGGACAATTTGGATGAAATGGACAAATTCCTAGAAAAGCACAACTTTCCAAGACTAAACCAGGAAGAGATAGATAATATTAATAGACCCATCACAAGCATGGAAATTGAAACCGTAATCAGAAATCTTCCAAAAAACAAAAGCCCAGGACCAGATGGCTTCACAGCTGAATTCTACCAAAAATTTAGAGAAGAACTAACACCTATTCTACTCAAACTCTTCCAGAAAATTGCAGACGAAGGTAAACTTCCAAACTCATTCTATGAGGCCTCCATCACCCTAATTCCAAAACCCGGCAAAGATGCCACAAAAAAAGAAAACTACAGGCCAATATCACTGATGAACTTAGACGCAAAAATCCTCAACAAAATTCTAGCAAATAGAATCCAACAACACATCAAAAAGATCATACATCATGATCAAGTAGGCTTTATCCCAGGGATGCAAGGATTCTTCAATATTCATAAATCGATCAATGTAATACACCACATTAACAAATTAAAAAATAAAAATCACATGATTATCTCAATAGATGCAGAGAAAGCCTTTGACAAAATTCAACATCCATTTATGATAAAAACCCTCCAAAAAGCAGGAATAGAAGGAACATACCTCAACATAATAAAAGCTATATATGACAAACCCACAGCAAACATTATCCTCAATGGTGAAAAACTGGAAGCATTCCCCCTGAAATCAGGGACAAGACAAGGGTGCCCACTCTCACCACTACTATTCAACATAGTTTTGGAAGTTTTGGCCACAGCAATCAGAGCAGATAAAGAAATCAAAGGAATACAGATTGGAAAAGAAGAAGTAAAACTCTCTCTGTTTGCTGATGACATGATCCTCTATATTGAAAACCCTAAAGACTCTACGAGAAAATTACTAGAGCTAATCAGTGAATATAGCAAAGTTTCAGGATACAAAATCAACACACAGAAATCCCTGGCATTCCTATACACTAACAGTGAGAAATCAGAAAGAGAAATTAAGGAAACAATCCCATTCACCATCGAAACAAAAAGAATAAAATACTTAGGAGTATTTCTACCTAAAGAATCAAAAGACTTGTATATAGAAAACTATAGAACACTGATGAAAGAAATCAAGGAGGACACAAACAGATGGAGAAATGTACCGTGCTCATGGATTGGAAGAATCAATATAGTGAAAATGAGTATACTACCTAAAGCAATCTATAGATTCAATGCAATTCCTATCAAGCTACCAGAGGTCTTCTTCAAAGAAATTAGAACAAATAATTTCTCAATTTGTATGGAAATACAAAAAACCTCGTATAGCCAAAGCAATCTTGAGAAAGAAGAATGGAACTGGCGGAATCAACCTACCCGACTTTAGGCTATACTACAAATCCACAGACATTAAGACAGTATGGTACTGGCACAAAGACAGAAACATAGATCAATGGAACAGAATAGAAAGCCCAGAGATAAATCCACGCATCTATGGACACCTTATCTTTGACAAAGGAGGCAAGAATATACAATGGAGAAAAGACAACCTCTTTAACAAGTGGTGCTGAGAAAACTGGACAGCCACTTGTAAAAGAATGAAAGAAACTAGATCACTTTCTAACACCATACACAAAGATAAACTCAAAATGGATCAAAGATCTAAGCATAAGACCAGAAACTATAAAACTCCTAGAGGATAACATAGGCAAAACACTCTCTGCTATAATCCAAAGCGGGATACTCCATGACCCACCTCCCAGAATATTGGAAATAAAAACACGAATAAACAAATGGGACCTAATTAAAATTAAAAGCTTTTGCACAACAAAGGAAACTATAAGCAAGGTGAAAAGACAGCCTTCAGAATGGGAGAAAATAATAGCCAATGAAGCAACAGACAAACAATTAATCTCAAAAAATTACAAACAACTCCTGCAGCTCCATTCTAGAAAAATAAACAACCCAATTAAAAAGTGGGCCAAAGAACTTAACAGACATTTCTCCAAAGAAGATATAAAAATGGCTAACAAACACATGAAAAGATGCTCAACATCACTCATTATCAGAGAAATGCAAATCAAAACCACAATGAGGTACCACTTTACACCAGTCAGAATGGCTGCCATCCAAAAGTCTACAAGCAATAAATGCTGGAGAGGATGTGGAGAAAAGGGAACCCTCTTACACTGTTGGTGGGAATGCAAACTAGTACAGCCACTATGGAAAACAGTGTGGAGGTTCCTTAAAAAGCTGCAAATAGACCTGCCATATGACCCGGCAATCCCACTGCTGGGCATATACACCGAGGAAACCAGAATTGAAAGAGCCACGTGCACCCCAATGTTCATCGCTGCATTGTTTACAATAGCCAGGACATGGAAGCAACCTAGATGCCCATCAACTCACGAACGGATAAGAAAGCTGTGGTATATATACACAATGGAATATTACTCAGCATTAAAAAAAAATTCATTTGAAGCAATTCTACTCAGATGGACGAAACTGGAGCCCATTATCCAGAGTGAAGTAAGCCAGAAGCAAAAACAATAATACAGTATATTAACACATATATATGGAATTTAGAAAGACAGTAATGAGAACCCAACATGGGAGACAACAAAAGGAACGCAGATGTATAGAATAGACTTGTGGACTTTGTGGATGAGGGTAAGGGTGGGATGATATGGGAGAAGGGCATTGAAGCATGTTAATTGTCATGTGTCTAATCAATCGCCAGCCCAGGATTGATGCTCGGGACTGGTGCAGCGAGATTCCCCGGGGGGGAGGGAGGAGGGAGGGGGGACCCGGAGGGGAAGCATATGTAAACCCATGGTGATATCATGACAATGTATGGCAAAAACAATAAAAAAAAAAAAAAGTAAATGTAAAAAAAAAAAAAAATAGACACTACTGTGTGTCTGAAGTAACTTAAGAAATAACGGTTTAAAAATATCTTAAATACATATCTGAAAATTAAGCCTCTAAATCAAAAGATAAAACAAAAAGGCAAGTATAAAAATTAGGTGGACTAGATTAACCACATATATATAGTATGATTAAATGAGATAAACTTCTCTATTAAGAAAAACAAAATTATCCTGTCAAAAAAGCAAAGTCCGACTATGAACTGTAAATACGTAATGCAAAATGATGCAGAAAATCTTGAAAGCTGAAGAATGAGCAAAAATAAACAGGGTAAATACCTCCATCCTCTCTCCCCAAAAAAGAAGAGAAAAATCAAGCAAATGAGCGTCATATTAACAACAATGAAAAGATCTTGCTATCGTGTGCAAGTATAACAGCAAAAAGAAAGAAAAATAAAGAAACTGGGAAAAAGAATACTGTAACTGGAATGTAAGCAAAGAGCAAGAGGCAATTCACTTAAAGAAAAACAAATGGCCAGTAATCATATGAAAAAGATGGCTAGCTCACTAAACGGTGAAGCAATCCCTATCAGAAACTCAGATTTCCTATTTCACCATGTGATTAGCAGAAACCTCTGAGCTTCATGCTCAGAGATAGGGTCTGTCAAGAGTACTCAGGGCCCAAGAAAATGCCTGTGCCATATATTTCTGTATCCGCTATCAAATAGAAGACATTTACAATACTGCAAAGCAAACTTCACTGAATCACATATACATGAAGCTGGTGACGCCTGACATACTGCAAATGATCTTTTCACTGTGTCTATCTACAAAGATAAGCACAGATTCCTTCCTGCCCACAATTCAGACTCCACTCTTCCAAAGCATTTGAGGGCTCCGATCTCAGCCTAGCTCACTGAGGCCCCATGTTTCAGAGAAGTCTGGGCACTGTCTCTCATAGAGTACCCCACAGGGATAGAGGAGGAAATTCTTCCAATCAAATGGAAAAGATTCTGCAAAAATATCTATGTGCTATGTTTTCAAATATTATTAAATTCTCTTATCACAAAAATAATATATGTTTATCCCTGTAACCTAGTGGTTCTCAACTGGGGGCAATTTTTGTCTTCCAGGGGCATTTGGCAACATTCAGAAACTTCATTTTTCTTTTCTTTTTTACTTTTTTAAAAATTTTCTTTACTTTATTGTGTTGGTTTTGCCATACAATGACATGAAACCACCATAGGTTTACATATGCTCCCCCTCCAGAACCCCCCCTCCCTCCCCCCTCCCGATTCCCTCCCCTGGGACATCTCGGTGCACCAGCCCCAAGCATCAATCCTGGGCTGGCGATTGATTTCACATATGGTAATTAACATGAGAAACTTCAGTTTTCTAGCTGTGCCAGGCAGCATGTAGGGTCTTGATTCCCTGACCAGGGATCCTTGCAGTGGAAGTGCAGAGTCTTAACCACTGGACTGCCAGAGAATTTCCAACATATCCTTGATAAGACTCTGTATTCCTAAAACTGACTTCTTTTAGCTTAACTGTTAAGCCAAATTGTTCAGCTTGTGCTGAAGCTGGACACTCATTTCCTTTTATGCATATTTTACGTTATTTTCTTAGTGGTCACCCTAAGTGGAGACTGTAATTTGTATGTTAAATTTACAACAAACTTGTTTGAATTAACACCAGCTTAGCTTCAATAGTCTATTCAATTCTGTCATTTTGCTATCTGGTTTCTTCTACATGCCCTATACTGTTTTCATACCTCATTTCCTTTAATCCTGTCATCTTTTGGCTTAGGTGACTTTTTGGAAATGAAATGTTTAAATTCCTTTTGTGTATTTTCTATATTATTTTCTTTGTAGTTACCATGGGGATTAATCAAATATCCTAAAGCTATAACACTTTAATTTGAATTTTTATCAGCTTTTACTCAATCACACTCAATGTGTACTTCTTTTCAGCTTTAACTCAATCACACTCAATGTGTACTTCTTTTCAGCTTTAACTCAATCACACTCAATGTGTACTTCTTTTCAGCTCCATCCCTACTTCTTTCTGTTGTTGATGCCACAAAATTTATTCTTTATATACTTTGTATCCAAAACCAAATAATTATTTTAAGTATATTAGTCTTTATGTAGAAACCAAAACATGAAGTTACAAATCAAAGTGGCACTAATCATTGCTTTTAGACTATTAGATTTTTTTTTTGTTTTTAATGTATTAGTCTCTTAAATAATGTAGAAAACAAAAAGTGGAGTTTGAAACCACTGTTCCAATAATACCAGCTTGTAAACTGCCCATGTATTTACTTCTGCTGTGATCTTTATTTCTTTACATGGCTTTACGTTGTTTAGTGTTCTTTGATTTTTACCTGCAGAACTCTCTTCAGCATTTCTGGCAAGGGTTAGGTCTAATGGTAATGACCTTCCTCAGCTTTTATTTATCTGGGAATGTCTAAATTTCTCCCTCACTTCTGAAGAACAGGTTTGCCAGAAATAGGATTCGTGGTCGACAGTCTTTTCCTTGTAGCACTTTGAATATGGGGCCCACTGCCTTCAGGGTCTCCAAAGTTTGTGATAAGAAATCTCTTCATAACTTATTGAGGATCCTTTTCACGTGATGAGTCCCCTTTCTCTTGTTGCTTTCAAGATTTTGTCTTTTAAAGGTCTGATTTAACATGTCCCAGCGTGCATCTCTGAGTTCATCTTACTTGGGAGTTCACTGAGCTTCTTGGATGCTTACATTCACATTAATTTGTGACATTTTCAGCCATTATTTCTTTAAGAGTTCCGTCTTTTTTTTTAGGATACTGCATATGTTGGTCCACTTGATGTTCTTAGGATCTAGTAACTTTTCTTTAATCTTTCATCTTTCTGTTCCTTAGAATCAAGAGTTCTTCATTTCAGTAACTGCACTTTCAGCTCAATTTTCTTTTTGATTTCTATTTTCCCCAGCTTCACTGAGGTATAATTGGAAAATAAAAATTATTTACATTTAAGGTGTACAATGTGATGTTTTAATATACATATACACTGTGAAATGATCACTTCATAAAGTTTTCTTTTGTGAGAACAATTAAGAACTACTAGCCAAGCAAATTTAAAGTATATAATAGAGTATTATTAATTACAGCCATACTGTACACTAAATCTCCCGAACTTATTCATCTCACAAAACTGAAATATTGTACAATAACTGAAGTGAAAACATCATTAGAGAGATTCAAAGGCAAATATGAGCAAGCAGAAGAAAGAATCATCAAACTGGAAGATAAGACTACAGAAATTCTTGATTTTGAGGACTTAAAAGATGAATGATTAAAGAAAAGTCAGTATTATTCTTATCAGAAAAATCCGACTGCTCTTGGCTTGTGCCCTTCTAGGGGTACTTGTGCTTCTTATGCGGATTCTAATTTCTCTTCAAATTATTTTGGTATCAACGGTTACTGTCATGTCAGTGTTTCTGAATGAGAGCTAGGGCTGCCAATGTTGCCATCTTGACCACGTCACCTCCTTTCACTTTTTAGACTTTCTATACGTCTATTGATATTTTCATTTTGTTCATATGTTGTTTTCTTGACTTTCTCCACATGTTTCTTTAGTTCTTTGAGCATCCTTAAAATGACGGTTTTTAAAGTATATCTACTTTAAATTTGTACAGTAGATCTGCTATCAGGTCTTTTTCAGAGAGTTTCTGTTGAATGAGTCATTTTTCATGTTTCCTTTTTACACACTGTGAGTTTTGTTTAAAACTGGATATCTGAATCTAATAACGTAATGACTCTGGATGTCAGATTCTCCTCCTCTTCCAGAGTTTGCCACCTGCTTGTTTCTGTTTATTGTTTTTAGTTTTATGATTTTGCAGGCTGTATCTATGCCAAAGATAAGCCTGAGGTCTAATCTTAAGGTCTTCTCAGGTCTTTTATGAACCCAGGCCCTTCCCTGAACATTCAAATGATTCTTCCAATTTCTGCCAATTATGCAATAGCTTCTGAAGGTTGTTAGCCCTTTAAAAATCTTCTGGGTCACTTAAGGATGAGAAACTTTTTAACAGTGGAGGAGTTGCAACAACAATGGCCACCTGCCTCTTTGTCTAACCTCTAAGATGCAGAGCAGCAGTCAGGACGGGGATCCCCAGTACTTGGAGGACAGAGCCCTTTTTGGCCACCCAGGCTCCTGCAAGCACAGCTGCCTGCATGGGGCCAGCAGGTGAAGGTGGGTAACTGCTTTTATGCTAAGAGCTGAAACAGACTGTATTTTACTTTAATTTACCTCAAGCCTTCCCCTTGAAGCTATAAGCCTTCAAAAGACTCCAGAGTTCCAAAATAGTTACAGTATTTTTGTTATTGATGGGAGATCATATAGATGACCTCCCATAGAGATGTTCCCTTTATTTAGTGTTCCCCAATATTTTTCAGTGATTCACAAATCAAGTATCCATATATGTATGAGTCGGGCTGGACTCTGTTGCCTTTTTTGATCTATAAAAGTGGTTTAACTCATATGGTTCAACATAAAATGTAGAAATGCACTTGTGTTTTACATACCAACTGTCAACCAGAAAGCTTGCTGAAGTGCTTACTGAACCTAACAACTTATCTCCAGACTCTGGATTACCTCCATAAACTTATCATAATCTGAGGTGAATACCATTTTATCTCCTTTCCAGTCCTTTTTAGTTTTTGATTATTTTTCTTGCCTTACTGGCTACATTTGGCATGGTGTTGGGTATCAGAGGTATTTAGTGGGCATCTCTAACCCCGTCTTCATCTCAGAGATAAAACTTCTAGCACTTCACTGTTAGGTATGCTCTCTACTGTAATTTTTCCCACACTGCTCCTTAACAGATATTCTTCTATGATTATGTGTCAGCTGGGGTTCTCAGCAAGATCCTGAGGAAGAATCCTCAGGTACCTGTGCTCCTCTTGTTCTCATCTAAGAAAGGAATTCAGCTTCCTTGTTCTCTACACCAAAGCTTAGCAACCCTGTCAACCAGGAAAGATAACAGCCAAAGCACCACCTACAGAACACATGAGCTAAGAGGACTGCTACGATCTCTAATCATACCCTGGTATCACAAGCGGTAACGCAAGGAACGCACTGGAAAGAACCGTACATATGTCCTACTGTGGAAAGAGCTCTGAAACCAGGAAGCTGCGTAATTACTACATGTTAGATTCTTGCTCTAACAACTGAACACTGAGGAAATTATTTAAATTCTATGAGGCTCGTCTTCCTTATCTTTAAAAAACAAGACAATCAAGTCCAATTTTTCTTCCAAATTTTTTATGAGTTGGGACAATTTTTATTGACTTATGATCAATTAATTTTTAGGACATAAAAAATCACTATGAGCCAAAAGACAAAAATATAACATAAATCCCACAATCTGGGAGGGAATGCTCTCAGGTAAAATTCTAATTTTAAATCTGTCAAACAAAGCTGCTGCTTTGACTCTCTCCTTGCTTTAGCTTTAATTTAATTTGGAGAAACCTGATATGTATTCTGCCACAGAAATACTATGTGTACATATTGTTGTTCTAATCACAAGAAATCAGGAGCTGTTTAAGAAACAGCTGAACTTAATGGCAAATAATTGCCAGAAAGAATGACACTATGTCAGAATCAAAACTGCTGTTCCTAGGAAACATTAAAATAAGATTCCAACATCAGGCACTCTGCCTCTGTTTCACTGTGGTTGAGTTTACCAATTTGGTACTACCTGCCCTTAACATTCTGGTCTAAAATTATCTTTGGTATAGAACTCTGAGGTTGCCCACAAGCTCTGGTCCAAGCATAGCAGCAGACTCAGAGTATGACCAAATGACACCCCAGGTGACAAGCTCTTCCACACCCAAGTCCTTTTAGATATGGACTGACAGCCCCCGACCCGAACCACCAGCAAAACATGTGGATTTTCAAATGGGTTATCCACTTGCATCCCGTATGTCTAGTTCCTAAAAGACATAAATCCATCTTTAATCAGTAATAAATAACTACACTTGGAGAACCGTTTTCAGAAATTCAGTACCGAGTTGCCTGATCTCTAGATCCTACAAATCACCAAAAGGGAGATTTTTTAAATGGTCATTCCTATAGGTTCTCCAAGTGCTTACCCTGCAAGAGATTAAAGAACTAGAAAAAAGAGACTAAGATCATTTTCTCATGAGGTGGCTTTACAAACCCAGAGATCATTATATCTATTGTTTTATTCACCTTCAAAATATGAAAAGCCACACAAAGATGTTCTATAAGTACAATGTAGCCAGTGTCTGATGTGCTTGCTAACATCTCTTAGGTAAAAGTAGAATAAGTTTCTCTAAAAATTTAGAAGCAGGGAACAGCTGTCGCCCAGAGCATCTGCTCGCTTCACTGTCAGAGAGAAAGAGCCCTGCGAGCTGTCGCTGCCCCCTTGCTCCCCGTCTGGCTCGGTGTCTCACCCTAAACTCACACCACAGCACAGAGACCCTACTCCAGGCCCCGAGCAGAGTTATTTCTCTACTGCCTTGACCAAATTTTAATTTTTACTTTCCTACCCTCATTATGAGCTTCAGGAAATGTTTTTTTCAGAACTATATTTAAGTCATGTATTTAGTTTATAATTAAGTAAACAAATGCATCATTGGCAGCATCATGTAACAGAGATATGAACAATCACAGATGCATCTCTATCATACCCAAAGTGATAAGAACAGAACTCTAATACCAGTCCCATTACTGCAAAGTCATGAAATTTTGAGCAACTTTCTAAATCTTTTAAACCTTGGTTTCCCTTGACTATAAAAAGTAAAAAATCACCAGTCATGTTACCAAATAACATGACACTTGAAAACACATGTTATTGTTATGAAGGTGGTAATACTATAGGATAAGCACAGAATATGGTAACAGTTTTGAAGAAAGGGGAAAATCAGCCATGAAAATCAGGAGTGGTTAAAATGTCATTTATTGTCTCTTTCGGCTCTGAAATCCTACAACTGGTTTTTGAGCTGGGAAGACTAAAATAGGTTTCATGGTGATATGTGAGCTAGATCTGAAAGGAAGGATAGGATTTTTATCAGATTACATTTTCTAATTTTAAGCACAACGTATTTAAAGACATGGCTTAGGATGGCTAGGGGAAGGATGACATAGATGTAAATCCACAGCACATATACCCTCTGGAATTCTCTTCCAGACAAATATCTAAGGTCCGACATCCGAATTCATGTGTTCTCCTCACCGGCTCCAAACTCACAGAGTTTACCAGCAATTCACCGTTCCTGATCTGACACTCGCCACCTATCCTCCCAACATCCCCTACAAATATTTAATTTAAAAGATAATTTGCACAGCTAAGAAGATTTGTATTATTACCCATGACTCTACTGACCTGTCTGCATATAAAGCTCATAAAATATATTTCATTTGAACCAGTTACATTTTAAAAGAAAAATAATAATCAGATTTTATTCAAGGCTTGACAATGAGCCTTGAATAATTCTTCAAACTTAAATTAAAATTACCTGTAGAAGCCCTCCATCATCAAAACGCAGCACTTCTATTATGCTCTCCGACTGAATAAATGCTGTGATGAAAACAAAACAGATTGTCACTTAACAGGAAAAGATATTTCATTTAAATAAAATCTTTTAATTTAAAATTAATTGCTACAAGTTAATACTTTTAAAACATACTACTGCTTGATGGTGATGGTTAAAGAGAAAAATACAAGTAATACTTCAGGATTTTAGCAACTATGAAATGCTTGAACTAGAACAATCCAGTTAGAAAGTAGTTTTAACAACCTACAAACTATGTAAGCCATTCATAAAATATTTATTCCTATTCTACTGCCAGAAAGCATGAAATAAAGTTCAACTAGCTGCAGTAATTGTGCTCCAAGTATTTACCTAACTGATTTGAAAACTTACGTCCACACAAAAATTTGCAAGCAACTCCTTATAAGCAGGTTTGTTCATAACCTTCAAAAACTGGACACAATCAAGATGTCCTTCAAAAGGTGAGTAAAGAAAAAGCTAGCCTGAAATTCAACATTGAAAGAACTAAGATCATGGCATCTGGTCCCATCACTTAAGGGCAAATAGAAGGGGAAAAAGTGGAAGTAATGACAGATTTTGTTTTCAGGGGCTCCAAAAATCACTATAGATGGTAACTGAAGCAATGAAATTAAAAGATGCTTGCTCCTTGGAAGGAAAGCTATGACAAATCTAGAAAGCATATTAAAAAGCAGAGACATCACTTTGCTCACAAAGGTCCATATTGTCAAAGCTGTGGCTTTTCCAGTAGTCATGTACAGATGTGAGAGCTGGACCATTAAGAAGGAGAGGTGCTGAATAACTGATGCTTTCTAACTGTGGTGCCAGAGAAGACTCCTGAGAGTTCCCTGGACTGCAAGGATATCAAACCAGTCAATCATCAATATTCCTGAATATTCACTGGAAGGACTGATGCTGGAGCTGAAGTCCAATACTTTGGCCACCTGATGCAAAGAGCCAACTCACTGGAAAAGACCCTGATGCTGGGAAAGATTGAAGGCAAAGAGAAGAGGCCAGCAGAAGATGAGATGGTTAGATAGCATCACCGACTCAATGGACATGAATATAAGCAAATTCTGGGAGATAGTGGAGCATAGAGGAGCTTGGCATGCTGCAGTCCACGGGGTCACAAACAGTCAGACACAATTTAGCAACTAAACAACAACAGCAGCAGCAGAGACAGATGCATATTATCCACACAATGGAGTATTACTCAGTGATAAAAAGTAAAAGAAAGGGCTGCATGCTCTATGATTTTAAGTATATGACATTCTGGAAAAGGCAATACTAAAGAGATGGTAATAAGATCAGTGGTTATGAGGGGTCTGGAGAGAAAGGAATAGTGAAATAAGGAAACCATATGGAATTTTTCAAAGCAGCCTTCTATATGATACTGTAATGTGAGATGCATATGACCCTATGCATTTATTAAAAACAGAACTTTACAATATAGTGAACCTACTGTAAGCAATTAAAAAAAATCATTCAGGAGATCAGGAACCCAGGGCAGAGTGAAGAATATGACAAAACCTTTTATCTCTATTCCAAAAGCATGAAGTCATCTCACGGAAGGGGGTGAGGTTAACCACCCTGATGCTGCTGTACACATATTCTCAAATCCAACCATTAAATATATGGATGGTGGGTGGTGACTGTCAGACTCCGCACTGTTTGAATAACAGTTCACAAAAAAGCAAGGGAAGGAAGCTAGAGTGATCCACCTGGCAATGGATTATATATAGAGTTAGCTCCATCAGCACAAACTCAGGTTGAGCTTAACAAAGATACAGATGCTTACCTACAGAAACATTTACTGATGTGCCTGTACATTGGGAGGTATACACACGTATATTACAACCTCACAGCAAAAAGCATATATATAGCACACAGATCTTGGGTCCTAAGACCATTCTCCAACAAAAGGAATGGGGGCTTCTTACAGACACGGCTGGATCTAGGACTGGTGAACACACAAGGTGAAACTCGTGCCAGAAAGTGCTTAAAAAACCCAGACAAAACCAAGAACCCTCCCTCGACACGCCAGGTCAGAGGGATGTCAGAGCTAACAGACGAGCTCACAAATGGCCAGATGCTGCAGCGGCTTGAGCGATCAAGTCACGCAGTGCTGGGTCAGAGCCCCAGGTGTAAGATGAATACCAATGGGTCCATGCCGGTACGGATAAATGGGTGAATAAGTGGATGAGTGATGGGGGAGAAGAGTTCAAGATAATTTATGTAGAAGCTCTTTTCCTTAGAAGGTGGAACATAACCGTCCACTCCTAAGCATGGGATGCACATGGTGACCCCAAGAAAACAGTATGGAAAAGAGGTAAAAAAAGAGTGACTACAATGGAGAAACCGGACAAATGTTACCTCAGGCAGATGGTCAAGGTCAACACCAGAGTCAAAGTCATGGGGACGGTACCCCTGACATGCTGTAACAAGAATGGCATTTTATCTCTGCGGTCTTCCTCCCTAAATCATGCAACTCCAGACTCATCACGAGAAAAACAGTAGACAAATCCCAGCTGAGGGACATTCTAGAAAAACACCTGATCGGTACACTGCTGAAAACTGTTGAGGTCATCGAATATAAGAAACATCTGAGAAAGTGTCACAGACCAGAGGAGCCTAAGGAGCCATGATTATTAAACGTGACGCTGTTATTCTGGATGGCATTCTGAAAAAGCAAAGGGAAAAAGTTTTCATTTAGGTAAAAACCGAGGAAACCTGAATAAAATATGAACTTAATAATAATGTACTAAAACTGGTTCAACTGCAAAAAAAGGAAAAAGAAAAAAGGACCATATAAGTATGAGATGTTAATGATAGGGCAAACTGGGCAAGGGGTATATATGGGAACTCTGTACTATATTTGGAATTTTTTATGCAAATCTAAAACTGTTCTAAAATGAAAGCCTATGTTTTAAAAACCCACGACACAGGGTGTTTTCCTTGGTCTAAGATGACCCTCCCTGACTCCTCCTTGTTGGTCTTTGTGTATTCAGGAAGAAGCCCACTGTCTGATCCCGTGCGCCTGGCTTTCCCAGTGTGACCAAAGCGCAAAGTCAAGTGGCAGCCGAGATGCCAGCAAATTAATTACCTCACTTCACCTACTTGGATGGTGTCTTTGCTGCCTGCTGAGCATCCATTTCTTCTAATAATAGCACCCTGATTTTGTTTTGTGGAAACCCCTGTCCCTCCATTTCTCATGTTTCTCTTCAACCTTAGTGCCAACTTGCTCTACCCTTAGGAGCATTCCTCGCCAGTTCTTCAAATACAGAGAACACGCGACAATTCTGTGTGTGAATGAAATTCCATCTTTCTGCTCAGGCACAAGTACTGGTTACTTGCATCCACTGATACAAATGAACTCCTTGATTCTCTCTAGTCCTAGCTTGAGGTTGAATTTCCAAACTAAGATCAGAGCTAATGGCTGCAACAATTACTGACATAGACTACATCCGGAGTACACAAAAATGTATCCAAATAAAGCAACAGACTATTAAGAAAAAAGGGACTGTGAAATAAAAGGCTACGCCCAGCATACCCATCCATTTCTCATCACTTCCCTCTCCTTTTAACATAAAGTGACATTTTAGATGATCCAGAAAACCTTTTTGTTATGTTCTTGTTGAATACAGGTATACTGATGCAAGGACACAATGACCTAACAAGAATTAACTGAAATAGCCAGACATCCACAATGTAACAACAGACGAAAGGGCTAACTCCCAGTTAGAAGCTTTCCATCTAGCTAGCAGAGAAAACAAACAAAAAAGTAACAGAAATGGGCTGTATTTGGTGGCTGCTATTAGAGCTGGTTTTCCAGGAGTCATGTACAGATGTTAGAGCTGGACCATGAAGAAGGCTGAGAGCCAAAGAACTGATGCTTTTGAATTGTGGTGCTGGAGAAGACTCTTGAGAGTCCTGTGCACATCAAAGGCGATCAAACCAGTCAATCCTAAAGAAAATCAACCCTGAATATTCATTGGAAGGACTGAGGCTGAAGCTGCAACACTCTGGCCACCTGCTGTGAAGAGACAACTCACTGGAAAAGACTGACGCTGGAAAAGATTGAGGGCAGGAGAAGAAGGGGGCAACAGAGGATGAGATGGTTGGATGGCATCACTGACTCAATGGACACGAGTCTGTGCAAACTCCAGGAGATGGTGAGGACAGGGAAGCCTGGCGTGCTGTATGTAGTCCATGGGGTCACAAACCGTCAGACACAACTTGGTGACCGAACAACAACATCAGTTAAGATGCAACAACCCTCACGTAAGATTCCATCAACAACCAAGGTCAGACCTTAATCTAACTGATGAGAGCTTTCCTAAATATAGAAAAGTAGTAATATAATTTGGGTATATAATACCTAATAAATAATATAATTAGGAGCTTTAAGAAAAATACATGAGATAATTTAGGTGGAAAAAAAAAGAACCAGCAGCCATTACAAAGTCCTGAAAGGAGACTATTGTGTTATACATCAACAGCTTTCCTTAAAGGATGTAGAAATGAACAGGATTCAACTCTGGCATAAAATAGAGTATTTTGCTTTAAGTGATCAATCATAATAACTTCAAATTATGTGTCTAGAAAAGCAGAAGTGACACTAGATATGTGCTTAATCATTTAATGTGTTGACAGTTATTAAGGTATAAAGTACAAAAAGGAACCCAAGCAAGTCAAATTCCCACATCGCCACATTTCTAGATTGGAAACCACAAAGGACAGCGACTTCCTCTCCTGAGAATTTCTGTCCCTTATTTTATAGGCTAATGGAATTCTAAGCTGTCCCAATGTTTTCCAGTTAGAGCAGCAACCAGATGTAGAAGAAAGAATGTCGTCTAGGGGACTTTCCTGGTGCTCCAGGGGTTAAGAATCTGCCTTCCAAAGCAGGGATATGTGGGTTTGGTCCTTGGCTGGGGAACCAAGGCCAGCACACTTCGCTTAGAGAAACCGTGTGTGCTGCAACTAGAGAAAGCCTGAGTGCTACAGCAAAGATCGCAGAAAAAAGCCTAACAATTACCGATCACTGTGTTACTAAACGTCAAACTAATTTTACGACATAGATATTATGGATTCCATTTGAAGATAAAGGTTCAGTGAGGTTAGGTTCAAGGTCACTCAGCAAGAAAGTGGCTTGAGAGGTGCCATAAATTTCAACCATGGGACCTCAGAACCTAAGCTTCTACACCCATAACTGTTCACTTTCAAAATAAAGAGACGCTAATGCTCACAACCAGCAGTACCTTCAAGCAACCCGATTTTTAAAATCAGGCGTATATTCCTGAGCAAAGGGTGGAGAGCAGGATACATAAACACAAGGGTTTTAACTTCTGGCTTTTAGAATTCTACTAGCATTTACTCTATGAAATTGAGCTCAGTAAGATGTATTTTAAGCTTCTCATACTCACCTACATCACTATGATGTCTGAGAGTAACAAAGATACTTATTTTCTGTGGAAAAAATCTCAGTATATGAGTTATTTAACCACTTATATTCAAAACAGAAGATAAGAAATTGAGTTTACTTCCCCACTGCATTTCAGTAAAGAATAAGACAAAAATATCTTCACTTTAAAGATAAATCTTTCTTTACTATAGGGATCATTTATAATTTTTTTTTCCTTTTAGGTAGAGATTCTTCTTTCTGAATATGGCAAATGATGACTAGATACAGTTCTTGTTTCCAGACATCTTCTGTAAGTCATGAAAACAATGTATGTTGTAAATAACCGGTAGAAATATGTCATGAGACTGCTGGATGGCATTACCAATCCAATGGACATGAGTTTGAGCAAACTTGGAAACAGTGAAGGACAGCAAAGCCTGGCATGCTGCGGTCCATGGGGTTGCAAAGAGTCAGACACGGCTGAGCAACTATCAACTTCACAGATATAAAAGGCACCTACCGAACCTTATAAAAACAGATTATAAATAAGAGAATAACTAGGAACAATTGTACACCAACGAATTAGATGCATGGACAAACACGTAGAAAAACACAAACTACTGAAATTAAGCCATGAATAAACCTGGACGGACCTGTAACAGGAGGCTGAATTTCTGATTAAAAATCTTCCTACAAAGTAAAACCTAGAAAACAGATGGTTTCATTCCACCAATGTTTAAAGAAGAAGTTATACCAAGGCTTCACAAACTTCCAAAATAAAGAAGGGGAAAACACTTCCTAACATATTCTGAGGCCTTAATACTGATACCAGAATCAGATATAGCTATCACAAAAAAAGGAAACTATAACTCAATATCCCTTATGCATATGGATATCGAGTCCTCAAGAAAATAAAAAATGTACTTCTAGCAACGTATATAGAGGCTCATACATCATGATCAAGTGTAAGCCTAATATACTTTACACTGCAAAGCCTCAATGAAAGAAATGAAAGACCTAAATAAATAGAAAGACATAGGCTGGAATACTTAACAATGTAAAGACCGTAATACTCGCTAAGTTGATCTTAGATTCAATGCAATCGTTATCAAAATCCCACTTTTCTCCCCCCGAATTGATCCCAAAGCTCTTAAGAAACCGAGAGAAATCCTTAATGGCCAAAACAACCTTGACAAAGAAGAACACGGTGGAGAATTCTTACCTTATGATTTCGAAACTTACTACAAAGCTACAGTAATCGAGACAGTGTGCTACTAGGAATAAAGACAAACGTGGAGATCAACAGAAGTGAGAATCCAGAAAGAAACCCTCATATTTGCAATCAATTAATTTATGGCACAAAGAAGAATGGATAGTGTTTTCATTAAGTAGCATTAGGACAACCAGGATCTACGTGTAAAGGAATGAAGCTGGACCCTACCTCCCACTGTATGTAAAAATTAACTCGAAACGAGCAAAGACCTTGGTGTATGAGCTCAAGTTCTAAAACTCTTAGAAGATAGCATGGGCAAACCTTCATAACCTTGAATTAGGCAATGTTTCTGAAGCGAGGATAGCTAAGCAAAGAAAAACACATAATGTGGACCTCATCAAAATTAAAATTCCTGTGCTTCAAAGGGCACTACCAAGAAAGGGAAAAGACAACCCAGAGGACAGAAGATTTTTGCAAATTATTTATCTGTTAAGGGTTCTGTACACAGAATATATGGAACTCATCCCCCTCCCCGCAAAGACAAATATTTTAACTTTTTAAAAAAAGATAAGAGATCTGAAAAAACATTTCTCTAAAAGAAGACAAATTGCCAATAAGCACTTAAAATGTTCAAAATCAGTCCTCAGGGAAATACAAACCAAAACCAAAACAAGGCACCACTTCACACACACTAGGACGGCAATAACTAAAAAGACAGACAATAATAAGTATTTGTGAGGGTGTGGATAAATTGGAAAGCTGTAAGTTGCTGGTTGGAGTAAAAAGTGGAATAGCCACTTTGGAAAACAGTTTGGCAATTATTCAAAAAGGTAAATACAGAGTTACCATAGACAAAGCCATTCTACTCATCTATATAAACAAGAGAACTAAAAACATATGTACAAAAACTTACCCACAAATGTTTCAACAGTACTATTCATAATAGCCAAAAAGTAGAAACGACCTAAGTGTCCACTGACAGATGAATGACAGTGTGGGGAGTCCATATAATGGAGTATTTCTCAGCCACACAGACAGACACGCACAGTGAACCACTGATACGCGCTACAACGTGGATGACCCTTGAAAACGTGATGCTGAATGAGTTAACTAAGCCAGATTCAAGAGACCACATGTATTATATGAGACGTCCAGGGTAGGAAAATCCATAGACATAAAGGTAGATTAACAGTTGCTAGGGGCTAAGAGGACTTCCCTGGCGGCTCAGACGGTAAAGCGTCTGCCTACAATGTGGGAGACCTGGGTTCGATCCCTGGGTCGGGAAGATCCCCTGGAGAAGCAAATGGCAACCCACTCCAGTATTCTTGCCTGGAGAATCCCGTGGACAGAGGAGCCTGGTAGGTTACAGTCTATGGGGCTGCAAAGAGTTGGACACGACCGAGTGACTTCTCTCAGGGGCTAGAGGAAATGCGGTGTGAATCTAATGTGTACGGGGTTTCTTTTTGGGGGTGTTGAAAATATTTTGAAATTAGATCATGGGGATGGTTGCACAAAATGTGAATATACTAAAATACTCAATGGTACACTTTAAAAGCATGAATTTATGATACAGGATTATATCTCAAAGATTACACCTCAATATTTTAAAATCTAACACAACAGAAAGACAGTGTACGGTTTTGGTTCTGTTCCCTGACTTTTCACCTAACAGTCTGCCTGAATGGCCTTTTAAACGCTGTGGAGCCGTGGGGCACAACACTACTCCAGAAGAGCTTTAAGCTGTATAGTTGCTTCATATACAGAAATTCACTTCTTGATGTACCCATGTGTGTGGGGGAGGGGAGAATACACAGCAAATGATAAAGCAAATGGGGCAAACTGTCAACAACAGGTGAAGCTCCATAAAGGTATATGTTTTTTTTAATTCTATTTTGATCTTTAGAGATTTCCTGGATGTTAGAATATATTCCAAATAAAGTCTACAAAAAAGGAAATCATTTATACAAGACTTACAAAAATTTGAATGTTTAAACATATTCACTTTTATATAAAACCACAATAAAATAAAAGTAAGTAAATCTCGTTACTTATGCCCATTGGAAATACTGGTTGTAGAGGCATTTAGTATACCAACTGTTGCCACAGATTGGGACAAAAATAATAAACTGCTTAAGTGTCTATGACTAAAGTGATATTGCAGTCATCTTAAAACTGTCAATCAACATGCGAACTCAATTATCGGGCAGGGAGTTTACCTTGTGAATATGTCCAACATGTAATCATATACTACGAGATGTATGGTGTATATATGATACCTGCACTGCAGGTATGTACACAGTACACATTATATTCTAAGTATTAGGTAAGAATCATTCATGTCTTATCAATATAATTCTTATTCCACATGCCCAAAGAAATGACCAATATAAGAAATTAGAAAATGAAGAGCAAATTAAACCTGAAATAAATGCAAATCAACAAAATTGCAGAAAATAAAGAAAAATCAAAGAAATCAAAGTTTTGTTTGAGATGAATAAAAGTGATACACCTCTAGTCAGACTTGACAATAAAGAGGAGTCACATATTAGAAATGTAAGAAATGAAAGACTAGACACAACTACACTTCCTATAGATATAAAGCCAGTAAAGGAATATCATTACAAATTCTGTCAATATAGTCAACAATTCAGATAATAATATGGATAATTTCTTTAAAGACCCAAAATCCAAAGATCAATTTTTAAAAAAATTACAGTTAATGTGAATAGCCCTATATATATTAAAGAAGTTACTCTGTAGTTAAAAATCTCACAAAGAAAACTCTAGGCCCACTTATATAAACTGATGAATTCTCCCTTCCCAAATATTTAAGGAAGAAAAAAATACCAATTCAACACAAACTCTCTCCAAACATGAAAGAGGAAAAACTTCTAAACTCATTTTAGGAAACCAACATAACTCTGATACCAAAAACAAAGACATTAAAAGAAGGAAAAAACTACAGATCAACATTCTTCATTATTACAGATGCAAAAATTCTCATTAAACTTTCAGAAAATTTAACCCATTAATGTATAAAAAGGATAAATACACCATCACCATATAGGGCTTATCCAAGGAATGTTCTTTAACATTCAAAAAGGGGGGGGGGGAATCCAACCTATAAAACTAAAAAACAAAAAAACCCCCACCAAACATTAAAATAATAATAATCTCTTAAATCATACTTGATGGTTGAGATAAAATTATATTGACATAAGTTGAGAAGAATGTATAGAAAAGAAATACTTTAGGAAATTATATTTTTTAAAGTGTAAGGATGTTATTTAAGGGGAAAAAAAGTGGTAAGGTTCACGGAATCTCAATGAAATCAAGGTTTTAATACTGTAGTCAAAGTTGTAAAACACTGATATCAGGGGGCTGTGTTAAGTCAAAATATACGATTTAATGTTAGCAATCACTTAAAAATACACAAAGTGATACACTAAAATATATATATATATATAAAACAGGATGGATTCTGAAAAATATTGAAGTAACTCAGAGAAAGACAAGAAAAATGAAATAGAAAAACAAGAAACAAAAGAAGCACTGACGTATCAAAAATCACTTTAAAGAAAATGGTTTAAACACATCAATTAAAAGGCAGGAAGTGACTGATTAAAATGATTATACAACCATATATTTCAACACAACAGAAACAGATTTTGTATTATGTAAAGGTCAGAAAGAGATTTATCATACTAACTTTTTTTTAAAGGGTGTTGCTATGTAAATATCAGATATAGCAGACTTCAGAGCAGGGACAACGAGTAACATTAGATAAAGGAATCAATTCACCTTAAAGAAATACTGTCCCCATATGTGTATGCACCAAACAGAGTTGCAAAATGATGAAACAAAAATTGGAAAAGCCAAAAGGAAAAGTAGACAAATTCAGTTATATCCAAGGACTTCAATATCTCACTGCCATCAAACATCTCACTGGTAAAACTAAGAGATACATAAGATATAAAAGAATATATATACTTTTAACTAAAAGATACTAAAAACCCCGAACACCATCAATCAACAGGATCTCACTGACATTCATAGGCCATAAAACCTTTGTCAACACAATACACACTCCTTTTAAGATACCTTGGACAACTCCTCAAGACAGGACAATTCTTGGACAACTCCTGGGTCATAAAAACAAACATCAACAACTTTAAAAGCATTGAAATCAGAGTGTGTTCTCCAATCACAATGGAATCAGACAACAAATCAATAACAAAAGTGCAACATAAAAACATCCTAACACTTCTACATTCAACAATACACTTAAATAAATTATGGGCCAAAAAGGAACAGAACTTTAAAAACACAGAGAAATGAATAA
Source organism: Antilocapra americana (assembly GCA_007570785.1). Lineage (NCBI taxonomy): Eukaryota > Metazoa > Chordata > Mammalia > Artiodactyla > Antilocapridae > Antilocapra > Antilocapra americana. The sequence goes on from ML662448.1 coordinate 3,467,070, forward strand.
AAACAAAAATGTAATACATCAAAAACAGGAAAAACAAAGGAGAACATTTTTATGGCATTAAAATGCTCACATTAGAAAAGAGAACAAGTTCTCAAATTAATAATCTGTATTCCCACCTCAAGAAACCAGAAGAAGCAGAATAAACCCAAAAGAAATAAAAGGAAGGAAATTAATAAAAAAGCAGAGCAGAAATCAATAGGAAAATAACAAAAAATAATGAAACAAAAATCAACAAAACTGACAAGCCTGTAGCAAGACTGAAACAAAGAGAAAACACAAGTCATTCATGATGGGAATAACGCAGGGCATGGCACTGTAACTGCTGCAGCCACTAAAAGATTAATAAGAGAATACTATGAACTCTATGCTTATAAAATTAACAACCGCAAAAAAGGACCAATGTCTCAGAACCCACAAGCTACCCAAACTCAGCTAAGATGAAGAAGGCCCACAGACACCTGTAGCCACTAAACACACTGAATTCAGCATTAGAAAGATTCCCTCAAAAAAGGAAATTCTCAAGCACAGATGGCTTTACTGGATTATTTTATCAAACATTTAAAGAAGAGTTAGCATCAGTTTTACATCATCTATTCCAAAAAAAATAGAAGTGGGAATACTTTCCAACTCATGTCATAAAGATTAATATTATCCTGGTACCAAAGCCAGACAAATATACAGATTAAAAAATTTAAAATCACAGCCCATTATCCCTCATTAACTTAGAATAGCTCTCAACAAATACTAGCAATCTGAGTCTAGCAATATGTAAAAATAACTATATACCATGAACAAATGAGATTTCACATATGCAAAATATCTGAAAATCAGTCAAGAGAATTCACCATACCAAGAGTTAAATAAGAAAATCATATGATCAAAACAACTGATTCAGGAAAAGTATGTGACAAAATCCAACACCCATTCATGATACAAATTCTCAGTAAACTAGCAACAGAATGGAACTTCCTCCACTTGATAAAGAGCATCTGCGAGAATCTATGGCTAACATCAATACTTAATGGAGAAAAAATCAATGGTTTCCCCTCAAGAATGGGAAAAAGTGAGGATATTGCTTTCACAAATCTTATTAGAGCACAGTACCAGAAATTACAGCCACCACAATAAGAAAAATCAGTAAAAATCAGTTAAAATACAGATCAGGAAGGAAGAATGAAACTGTTCTTATCTGCAGATGACATGATAGTTCATGTATAAAACTCAAAGGGATCTACAAGGGGAAAAAAAAGGAAAAAGAAAAATCACCAAACTCCTAGAATAAGTGAGTTCAGCACAGTAGCAGGATATACAAAAACGAGTAACATTTGAAGCAGCTTTTCCCTTTTCTAGGGCAACTTAGAGCCTGGCAATACCCAGAGATACCAAACTGGGAAAGGGACCACAAGCCGGCTCAGGGCAGGAGCAGACCGTGGCCCCGCACCGTAGCAGGCCCCTCTGCTTCCACAGGTGAGAGGCTTTCAAAACAGAGAGGTACTTCCCTTTCTCACCCACTTACCTTGTTCAATGCGTTCTGACATTAAAAATCCTAGCAGTCTGTGTAAACTTCATCAATATTTACAAATGAGAACACCCTTAATTGGGCTCTTTATTTTACTAAGATGATTATCCTGGCATCTTAGGTAAGAAAATAGACATCTCAATTCCCCAAACCCATTCACTATATCTAAAGTTTCATTAATACTAGTCTGCAAAGGTAACTATAGCAAGAATTCCATTAACAGTAACACATTTATTTTTCCAATTTTAATTAATTCTTTCCTATTTTTATAATGTTTAAGATTAATCCTTACTCTGAATATAGAGGAAAGGACAATAACCTTAATACATTTAAACTAGTCCTTTTAACGACAAACATTTGTGTATTCTCCAAAAGTAAAACTTTATGTAAGTATACACCTTCCATTTTCTAAAATATTCCTCAAATCTGATTTTACAGTAGTGTTAATTTAAAATCAATTTTAAGTATCAAATGGAGAAGAAAAAAAGGAAGGAGGGGAGGAGGAGAAAAAGAAGACTCAATCAGAACAACTACAAATGTTTTCCAATAATATAAGAGGACTATTTTAACATACACATAATAGAGATCTTTATTCCAAAAATACTCCTAGCACACTCTCGAGACTGCAGTGATTTAAGACTGCATGTTTTTAATAGTTGCATCCAATAACTGCATGCAGAAACAAGTAAACTCATTTTAGAAGCAATTAGTAAGCAGAAGATGAATCTAGATTAGCTGTCTCTGTTGCAGACTCTGATCCTATCAATATTTTAGCCAATTTTGCTTCCTGTCTATCTCACATCCTATCCAATAATCACTGTTTCCCAATGGTCAGAATCCTTGACAATGTGGTGTTAGATGTCTGCATCCCAAAGTTCCCTGAGGAAAACTGCTGGCTAACATAACAGGGTTTTTTACCAGATCTTGTGATTAACTTTATAGTTAAGAGCTTTTCTATTTGTAAACATCAAGGCGACTCTACTTACACACCTGGGGCAGGTACACTCCAGTTTCTGCAGGACTAAGATCTTTATTCTCTCTCCTAACCTTATGTTCTCTCCAGACTCTGGGAGTGGGGCTGAAGGCCCTGGTCCTCCTGGGCTGACATGTATCACGCCCTTCTGCTGCAGAGTGGGTATCACCTAACGCCCTTTACAGCAGACTCATCTCCACTAAGAGTGACCTGGGGGCTTCCCTGGTTCAGTGGTAAGGAATACGCCTGCCAATGCAGGAGACTCGGGTTCAACCTGTGGCCCGGGAAGACATGACATGCTCCAGAACAACGAAGCCCGTGAACCACCACGAGTGAGCCCGTGCTCCAGAGCAGGAGAAGCCGCTGCAACGACAAGCCTGCACACCACAACGAAGAGCAGCCCCTGCTTGCTGCAGTTAGAGAAAATTCCCAGCAATGAAGACCCAGCACAGTCAAAAATAAATAAATAGACGTATTTATTTATTTTAAAAAGTGATCAAGTCAGTTGTTCTTTCCCTCTATCTCATTTCTCAGGTATATTTTAATCTAGAATCTTTGTCTTATGCTACTGAGATATAACTCATCCCCTGGTTGTATGGTATTTTTAAGAAATATCTGTTTTCTTCTATTTTGCTTAATGTTTTGCTTCCTCGTTCTTTGCTGTAAAGAAGCCCCAAGTCAGTTAAATTTTTCTTCACATTTTTGCTCTGAGATCTCACTGTCATCATTTTCTCACTTTCTGTTTCAATGGATTCGTCTATTTACTACTTGAATGTTCTGCCTTTTATTTTAGGCTCCAGGATCAGAGCACAAACTAAATTAGATTGGTGCCCTGAGGAGAAAAGCGTATCTTCTGGCAAGAGTGGAATTAAGAGACTTTAGAAACTAGAAATCTATTAAGCTTAAACTCAGTTAAGGTTTTCTGTAGACTACAGAAACAGTTCATGAAAGAGACAGCACGAAAATTCTCCATGTCAGTGGAAAGCTGATCCTAGTTGATCAATGGAACTAACGAGTTTCATTTACTCAAGACTCTCAACACAGCATTAAACTTTTTATCTTCAATAAGCACACTAGTCTAGTAAAAATCTATTCTTAAGTATCATTATCTAGAGCTGTGAACAAAAGTGAAAACTAACCCACTTTTTTATTTTTCAAGATTTTTGGATATGGACCATTTTTAAAGTCTTTATTGGATTTGCTATAATATTGCTTCTGTTATGGTTTGGGTTGTTTGGCCCCAAGGCATGTGGGATCTTGGTTCCCCGACCAGGGATGGAACCTGCGTCCCCTGCCTTGGAAGGTGAAGTCTTAACCACTGGCCAGCCAGGGAAGTCGCTACCCACTTTTCTAAACTCTGTCTACTGCCTGTATAGATCCATATATTATTTTTACTTTATACCAAACATCATCTGTCAATTGCCTTTCAAGATACAGCCTTTTGTTTCTTTCTTTACAAGACAGAACTGATTAAACGTTTGTTTTCTGGGACAATAATCTGCATAAAATTCCAGTTTCCCCACTGTGTATGTGATCTTAAAAATGTACAAAATCCCCTGCAAACCTCCGTTTCCTCCTCTATAATATGCACACAAGGACACAGTGTATATCCCTAGGTTTTTGTAAGTGTTAAGTACAGCAGTGCACACAAAATGCTAGTCTCAAGCACAGAGTAAGGGTTTATGATCTCAGCCTTACAATTATTTATCATTATCATTGCTGCTGTTGCTGTTTTTCTCTCAGATTTCTAGAGGACTGGATTTCCTCCCATCTTCCAAGTCACTTAAGCCAAGGAGGAGGTGTACACTCTTCACTGATGAGCACTGGAGTTAGAAGAGTTAACCCACATAAAAAGAACTTGTGATAGTCTTAGAGTGTAATCTTCTAGGAGATGAATAATTTAATTTCTGGAGAAGGTATATCTAAGTAATGTTTTTTCATTAAAATTTAATTTATACTACTCTTTAAAATTAAGAAAAATCTAATTGTAGTGATGAAAAAATGATGAACACTAATGTTTTTGTTATCCAGCAAACAACCAGAGCCATCTCCTTGCTTTAAAGACATTTTTTTTTTCTTTTTTAAAGACAGTAGAGCTTCCATTTAGGTTTCCATTCCACTCCTTTCTCTCAAGATCGTTTGGCCTGCAGTCCTGCTAATGGTTTTATTAGCTCAACTGGTAAGGGGGAAACACCAGGGCTTTATATATCAGAACTAGATAAAGAAAAATTAACCAAATGGATTTTTAAACTGGACAAACCCAGTTTTAAAAAGAATCTAGAGTTGAGATGGAAAAAAGGAAATGAATATGGATGGAGTCAAGTCTCTGGGGCAAGAGTAAGAGCCCCATAATTTAACTACGACACTTACAATTTCCAAAGAAAAGAAAATAAAGAGCTAGTGGTATTCCAAGTGGATTTACACAAAAGGCTTTTCTTAAACGTATGGCTAAGAATATATTGGAAATGAAAAGGAAGACGGTGACTCAAAAAGCAATACTGTTGAGGTTAGCAAGGAAAATATTATTTAGATGAATCTATCTCAAGGGCAAAATAAAAAGTTTGAGCTAATGTTAACCAAAGGCCTTAGAAAACAGATGATATATTTTCTTCAAATAGTCTATCACACAAGGAGCATACCATGGTAAAGTTTGCTAATAAAGCAAGAGAAACATTAAATTTTATATTAATTTCCTTTATGATCAGAGGGAATGTTTCTATTTACCTGAATGTGTAGAGAATTATAATGCAACTGCTTCAATTCATGCGAAAAAAGTGTGCCCAAAGAGACTAATTCACTTACCAAAAGTCAAAGGGATAGGTAAGGTGGGAGAGGAGAAATAATCTGTTTTCAACAAGCTAAAAAGTTTTAGTAACATTTCATGGGAGAGAAGCATGGCAGACATTTAAGAGCTCTACTTCAAAATCTGATTCTGGGATGTTCCTTAATGTTCTGATAGAGGGCAGGAAAGACAAAGATAGGTCTGATTTGTTCTATGGCATGCTGGAAACTTGTTGCACAATGGATTATATGGATTTGCTTCAAAAATACGTACTTATGTATCCTAGTCCACTTGTCCCTAACTGACCTAATATTAAATTAAGCATCAGGGGGCTTCCCTGGTGGCTCAGTTGTAAAGAACCTGCCAATGCAGGGTACATGGGTTTGATTCCCGGTCTGGGAAGATCCCTCAGGCCGGGGAGTAACTGAGCCTGTGTGCCACAATTACTGAGCCCACGAGCCGCAACTACTGAGGCCTGCACACCCTGGAGGCTGTGCTCCACAAGAGAAGCCACCACAACTGAGAAGACCGCTCACTGAAACTCGGGAAAAGCCGGAGCAGGAACAAAGACTTAGTGCAATCAAAACTAACTAAAACTATTTTTAAACAAATTCAGCATTAGAAACTGGTGGCAAGAAGTTCACTGATCAGATGCTGAGCCAAAAAGAAAGCTAAGAAGGATATGAGGTCCTCTATCTCTAGCCCCAGCATGAAAGGCGTCAGGGATCCAGGCATGCTTAAGACTCTCATCAGAGGTGACGGTGGCCTGAGTGACTGACTGACTCGCTGAGCATGTTTCTACTCCAGGTAGGTGCAGCCTACTGCGGATGCAGTGATGACACCTCTTGGACCACAGTTTTCCTTTACGTGTGCCTCCCGTGTATGTGTTCTATCCTAAGCAAGGAAAGAGGAACAAATTTGGATATCAGGAAGTCAAGGGACATAAACGGTAAACATTTTTGAGAAAACTGGGACACAGACATGTTAAGTAACTTCTCTGAAACAGCTTCCCTTCTCATATCTCAGGCCCTCAAGACCTGACAATGTTAACAGAAATATAAGATATATTCAAAATAAATACGACTATTTCAAGGGCTGTAACCCACTCCAATACCCTTGCCTGGAAAATCCCATGGACGGAGGAGCCTGGTAGGCTGCAGTCCATGGGGTCGCACAAAGTCGGACACGACTGAGCGACTTCACTTTCATTTTTCACTTTCATGCACTGGAGAAGGAAATGGCAACCCACTCCGGTGTTCTTGCCTGGAGAATCACAGGGACAGGGGAGCCTGGTGGGCTGCCGTCTATGGGGTCGCAGAGTCAGACACGACTGAAGCGACTTAGCAGCAGCAGCAACCCACTCCTACTCTATTAGGCTCCAAAAATTAACTTGATTTAAGTCAAAATGGTTTAAATAACATCTGTTAATGTGACTGTCTCACCATCAGCAAGCGGAATGCATGATATGAGAACAGCGTTATTTTGCCAGTCACTCCCCTTCATGAGGTTACTGAGTTCTAGCTGTAGGTTTTTACAACTGTTAGAAATTTTCATTATGAAACAACATGAATGGTTTAAAGATCATTAACAAAGCCATCAGTACACCCACCATCCAGCTCCAAAAGTGAGTTTTAAACACGCCTTTGCCATCACCAGGTGCTCTCTCCCACTGATACTCCTTCCTACCTGCCACCACCAAGGTGACAGCTCTCCTGCATTCTATGTTTCCCAGTACCCTGCTATTCTTTATAGTTTTAACATATATATATATATATCTCTAAAAAAACATCATTTTTAGTTTTTCCCATTTCTAAAGTTTTCATAAATAGTATTCTGAAGCAATATTTATTTTTCCAACTTGCTCTCTTAACAGTATGTTTTGAAATTTATCTATGCAGCTGAAGCTTATGCATTATAACATATATTGTACTCAAATATATGAATGAATCACTGTTTTTACCTACACTTCCACCCGCAGACACACATAGTTTTTGATTATGTGTGCTGTTACATACAGTACTGCCAGGGTCATTCTCAGATGTCTTCTGTTCTGCATGTGCACAAATTTCTCTTGGGTATATACCAAGGGTAAGAAATAGACCCAGGTTTTGCAGATCGGAGGTTTTTGCAACTTAGGAACTTTTGTAAACGTATGGTTCAATAATTTTATTCACTAATAGTCTCTGATAGGGCTTCCCAGCTGGTCCAGTGGTAAAGAATCTGCCTGCCAGTGCAGGAGATTCAAGAGACTTGGGTTCGATCCCTGGGTCGAGAATATCCTCTGGAATAGGAATTGGCAACCCACTCTAGTATTCCTGCCTGAAAAATCCCATGGAAAGAGGAACCTGGCAGGCTACAGTACATGGGGTCACAAAGAGGCACAACTGAGCACCCACGCACACAGTCTTTACAGCTTAGTGCCCACCTCCAATTTAAATTCTAAGTTTAAAAAATTGACCAAAAAAATTAACTTTAAAATAAAACTGGATGTTTGAATAAATGTGAAGCTTTTTACATGAGTAAAAATTAAAAGACACCAATTTGGCAGGTTCCAAATTTAAAAAAGTATCCTATTGTATCCAAGTGTTATATATTTTACTTATATATAAATTTTAGTATTACTATGAATTTTTATGTCTATTCATGTATGTTTTACTTTTGATCACATGAATACAGAAATGTCATTATGCCTATTTTCTCCTCTCGACTAACTAAGCACAAGTCTTAATTTACCTCTACTTTGCCCGGTTTGCTTCCAAGCTAGTGATGCCATTTCTGACATTTTAACTATGGCTATAAACAGAAAATACCAACTCCTATAATGGGGAGGGGCAAGGTTAATTTATGATCTCACTGTGGGGTGAGTCAATTACAGAATCAAATAAGAAACAAGTTAACTCTTCAAAACTAGGGGAGAAAATGTGCTGAAGTTGCTAAAACTTGTATTCCAAAAGGACATACATTTTCTGTTTCGAAAATGTACTGGAAAGTTTTCTGCCTGTTCACAAGGCTGCAAAGTATGTTGACAATCAAATGAGGAAAATTTCAGAACAGGGTCTCCAAATACAATTAGCTAATGTGATAGAAGGTACTATGACAATTTATTTAAAAAAAAAGAAGAAAAAAATGAAACAAGAAGACTTTTAACAGGAAGCTACTACACTCAGGCACTGTGCAAGGGGGAGGGCTCCAGACTGCCCATGTTCAAGGAGCTTACACACTCAGAGGGGACACAAGGGGCACCAGTGTGGCCACAAGGCTTTGCAGACGTCTGCCAGCAGCAGTTTCGCGTGGAGAACCAGTGAGAGGGAAGGCTAATTCAGGGCCCCTACCAGAGAGCACCACAGAAGACAGCAGCAGACACATAAGAAATACAGCACTCTCAGAAAACATCATCTTCACAGGTCTGGATTTAGGCGGCACTGGAAGGAATCAAAGAGGCTGGAGAGGGAAGTCGAGGCTGAGCCACACCCCCATGCTAAGCCCTGAAAGTTATGTGCTATTTTTCCCATTTGTCTAGTAATCACCAAGGTCACACAGCAGGTAAACGACAAGGTCAAGCTCAGAGCTCAGGTCTTCCTGTCTGCAAAGTTTAAGTTCAGGCTGCTTCTCAACAATCTTCTACACTTCCAGGGTATCCCTCAGCAAGACTGGCTTCTTGAAGAACCTACTGTACAGCGCAGGGAACTCTGCTCAGTGTTATGCGGCAGCCTGGACGGGAGGCGAGCTGAAACTATCACAACATTGTTTGTTTACCAGCTAAGTTGTGTGCCAAGTCTTCAGTTGTGTCAGACTCTCTTAGACCCCATGGCCTGCAGCCCGCCAGGCTCCTCTGCACATGGGATTCTCCAGGCAAGAATACTGGAGAGGGTTGCCATTTCCCTCTCCAGGGGATCTTCCCAACCCAGGGACTGAACCCAGGTTTCCCACATTGCAGGTGGGTTCTTTACCACGAGGGAAGCCCTATACCCCAATGCAAAATAAAAAGTTAAAAAAAAAAAAAAGACTCACTTCTTGAAGGTAGAGGAATCCCATGGTGAACTAGTACAAGAACTAACCTTTAAATTAATTGCTGAAACAGCATTCTCAAAGTGGCGTCCTTGAATCCCTGCATCAAAATGGCTCAATATTCAGTAAGATGGAGATCCTGGGCCTGTGATTCTGAAGAATCACATTTCTGGGATTTTGCATTTTATAGTGTTACACAGAAGCTTTGCAGGATGGTGACTGAAATGTCTGTTCAACTGAAGCCAAGTGGTGACCAGCTGTGAGGGGAGTATGATGAAAGGAAAAGGTTTATTCCAATTTTGGACATAACAGAACTTGATACAACAATGGAACATACATGTGAAAATGCAGTCCGAAAAAAGTGTTATGACTGTGTATGTCTGTGAAACTAATCACTTAAAAACTGGTGTATTTTATTATATGCAAATTATACTTCAATACAGCTGCTTAAACATAAAGAAAGGAAAGCTGGCACAAGTTCAATAAAGTTTACAGGGCTGTTTAGGTACATATCACTACAGCCACAATACTCTAAAGGAATACCCCTAGAGCATACCGCTTCACCTAGTTTCTGTCTTAATTTCTTCTGTGTTAAGTGGAGAGAAAAGGAGTTGTGCTGCTTTGGAGTTGTGCTCAGTGGCTTTTTTTTTTTTTAAAGGTCCCATAAGCAGTCAGTTCTAAAAAGTTTTAAGATTGCTAGAACAATATGATTTTCACTAAAAAGTAAATGCTGGTACTACACCAAGTGTAACAAGATTTTCATTTTACGCAAGTGTACCATGGTAAATTTCTATTAAGAGTACAAGCTGTTTGGGTACGGAATTAATGTTTGGAAGAATAAGCTGTCCTTTCAAATATAAACATTTTCCTCAATCCAGTTTTCTGACCCACAGGCTTACATAAAAGTGACACAGGTGTTCCAGTGTTCTGCAATACTCCAACGACTTCCAAGAAAACCAGTAAACGAAGTGCTCACACTCCTGATGGGTCTGCCAATGGGATGGTAGCAATCCCTACACACCCATCACCACATACAGCTGCGTCAAAGGTTTCTTTTCTTTCTCAATCAGAATTCCTAGGTCCCCAGAAAAAAAAGAAAATAAAGGAGACCACTGCTGACAAGTTCAAAAACAATACTGTTAAATTTAAGAAATTGGGAGAATTGTTTGACACTATTTTTACACTGAGTTTTTTCACAACTTTGAGGTCACAATCTTTGACCTCAATTTCCTTGCAACTTTGCTCATGTCACTTCCTATTACTGACATTGGTATGCAAGTCACATACCTCCCCTTTAGAGTAAATTTAGTGCCACACAGGGGAATATAGTTAAGGAAGAAGTCAATATTTTCCATAATTTCCTTAAAACAGTCATATACATGTTACCGAGAAAAGCAAAGATCACAGGTAACTCAGAATGGAGCTTGTTAAATACATACTTAAGAAATAATGTCACTGACTAAATCAATCCTTTTGCAATCAGATTGTGCTGCCTTACACACCTTTACTTCCAGACAGAAAAACACTGGAAGATAAAAATATCCAGAGTAAAATGTCTAACATCTTCTACTGAATGTCTTGTACATACTGAGAACTGAGCTAGACAAATCTGCATGCACTGTTTAATCCCAACAAATCCTGGGAAGGAAGATACTAGTCTCTAAAATAGGAAGGCATGATTAACTATTATCAGGAAAGTTTGGGAAAACACTGACTCATGGTCTTTAAAACCCAGTTTCCTCATCTATAAAATATGCGTTTATATTTTTTGTTTAAACAGGCACTGCTGTGTACAGTGTCCAGCACATAATAGCCTCCACTTACTAAGCACCAACTATCAGGGCCATTTATGGGGCCATTCAGCTAAGCACCCAGTGGAAACCAGGAAGAATGAATGTGGATGGTGTGACAAGCCCTATGACTGGGTAACAACTCATCTGATTTCACAAATAGCACAGGTTGTTTAAATATTCCCTAGTGTAATGAAAATCACTGCTTCTGGAAATCTGAAGAAGTTCTGCAATGAATTTCTAGACTGTAACCTAGTTAGCTCTGAAAGCTAGTTTCTACCTTTCTTGAGTCTGTCCACAGAGGAATGTTTTAAACCTAATTCTGAAAAGATAGAAATAGGCGGCATTAACTAAGTTTCCTGGTGTGGCTTTTTCAACTGGATCTAAAAATCTAAACGAGGAAAGAAAGAAGAGTAATGTAAGGAAAATTCTGTAAAGCATGAGAGAGAATCTAAAAAAAAAAAAAAGTGAAATTAGAAACTAAAGAGAAGCTTTACAAGCAAGACTATTAAATTTAATTTTTAACTGAACCTGTCATCATAAAGTTGACAGGGGTATATTTTTCTTCCCTTGTCACAAAAGAAAATCCTACCAGTTATCTAGTATGTCAAACCACCTGATTACCAGAGCTGACAGAATGCACATACTGAACACAGAAACCTCAGAGGAAGCTGACTGATTTTCTGCCCAATGCAACATTAACACGGCAGATGTCAAGCCTGCACAGTGTCTGGCATCCAACTCAGATGAAGTCCTTCTGGAGTGGTTAATAAGGTCTGGAAGGAATAATTTTACTGACATTACTTCGTACTGTCCTTTGAGAGAACACTTTTCTACTTTTCTTATTTCTTCCACTTTTCAAATCTGATTCTTTGAGTGTCCTGGTCTCAAAAGAACTCTGGCAGAGTCCACGACTACAGAAAAGTGTAAAGGACCTGAGGCCAGAAATCACCTCTTCCTCATCCCCACAGCCTCAATGACCAAGCCAGTGTCTGACACACTCCTTGGCTCTCAATAAACGCTTGCTGCGCTGAATATGTAATACCTTCCGACCCAGGAGTCAGTCCGATTCACTTGAACAGAGCTGCAGTCTGGCTCTCTTGGGATCACACAGGCCATCCAGGCTGGTGCACAACAAGGACGTGTGACACCAACAAGGGCCAGCAGTCACCTAGCACTCACCGCATGCCAAGTTCTACAGATGACCCAGTGCAGACCTCGCAACTAACCTAGAAGGGAGGTATGCCAACCCTCCCCATCAAAGCCGAACAGGAAGCTGAGGCACGAGGGCCAGAAAATCCTCGCAAGGTCATGGTCAGGGCGGTGACTCCCAAGTCTAGTCTCTACACAGGCAGCCAGGCTCCTCAGGCAAGATGACAAGACTGATCACTTATCAGAAAAATGGGAGCTTGCTGTGCAGGACTTTGCCAGGAGTGTTTACAGGTTTGAATTCAGCCACACCTGCCCAGTGCGTGAACAACAACAAAGGCGCACACTGGTTCGACAGGTGACAGGATGGGCTGAATGGAACGGCAGGGCCGAGTTCTGAGTCACTGTAAACCTGGGTCCACCCGACCAACAGCCTCTCTGGTACTGTTCTCTCCGCTACTCACGGTGAACAACACAGGCTCATATGCATGGTTCACCCAAGTCCCTCTCGTCAAACACACAATCCTGACACGCAGCTTTAACCTTATACTATACTTACTTCTTTATGCCTGTCTCTCTAACAAGAAATTCTTGGAAGCCAATGACTATCTCTTACTCCCAAACACACTCCCAGAGCCCAGCTACAGGCTCACAGAACGCTGGCTGCATGACAGATGTCTACCGACGGAACAGGAAGCACTGCTGAAAACTGGACAGTGTGGGAACGTTCACATGTGTGATGACAGGATGGGAGGCTTGAGAGGGCTCCACTTATATTTTCTGGGTACAGACCAACTGGCAGAAAGGGAAAGGGAATAAAAAATTAAAGTATTAACATGGAAGTAAGGAATTTTAACAGTTAATTAACAAATTACCTACAATTAAAGATTGTACAATCGCTAATCCAAAGTTTACAATGGGGAATTTCTCAGGAGGGCCAATACTCAAGGAGGAAAAGTGACGGTAGACAGATCTATTAAGCAACCTCACACCACAAGTGTAATCTCTTCAACCTCTCCCAAGAGGAAACAGGGTTAGAAATCTGACCAAAGTCACAGGAAGAGTAAGAAGTAAAGCCTTACTGCTTTTCATCATGCTGTGTTCCCATATGAAACATCCTGTTGGGATGTCTTACATCATTTTTCAGGGTTGTTTTTTTTTTTTAAGTTGGAAGGAAGGGAGGAGGAAAGAGAAATCTAAAACTTCCTCTGGGAGACACATTATAACAAAGCTACAGTGTCAAGCTGAAGACCCCGAAATAAATTACTTAAGCTAAGCAAGGTCAGTTCAAAGTGTGTTGATTTAGGGACCTCAAACTCTACTCAAAACCCAATATTTTGCTTATGAGAAGCAATGGTCCTGGTGAGAGACATGTAAACTGGACCACAATGAGCATCTTTTCTCACTGGTCCCAGCTGAGGTCTTCCGTCACAGACACGCAGACAGACCTACCCAAATCAACTGGCCTGGCCTGAGCACCTGTGACCTGGAATGCAAGTGTCTGTCTGCAGGCCTGCTCACTCCTGACATTGGAGGCTCCTGCAGGGCCAGAACTGTGTCTTTAGCTTCCCAGACACCGAGCACTGCATAAAAATTAATAAATGAATGTTCCAGTGCTCAGCCTAATCTGGTGATCAAAAAAGAACTGAGATGTGATTACCAGGTAAAAGTGGTGTTTAAAAACCAACCAACCAACCAATGTGGTGTTTTACTATTTTAAGTAAGAATCTTTTTACAGATTCCTAAAGGAAATCAGTCCTGAATATTCACTGGAGGGACTGATGCTGAAGCTGAAGCTCCAATATTTTGGCCACCTAATGTGAAGAGCTGATTCAATTGAAAAGACCTTGATGCTGGGAAAGAGTGAAGGCAAAAGGAGAAGGGGGTGACAGAGGATCAGATGGTTGCATGACTTCACTGAACTCAACAGACGTGAGTCTAAGCAAGCTCCGGGAGACGGTAAAGGACAGGGGAGCCTAGCACGCTGCAGTCCACGGGATCGCAATGAGTTGGACAGGACTTAGCGACCGAACAACAGCCACAACTTTAAAGAGGTCAACATGAAGTTCTGAGATGAACACAGAGAGGGTTGTGAACTTGCCTGTCAGCTTGTGATTCAATTTCCCACTGAGTCACATGTGCTAAGCACATGCTATGTTCATGCACAAGGCAGATAACACTGGGCACTCCTATCTCCCTGCAACCAGACCTCAGAGAATGAGTCCAGCCCAGAAGAGAGATGTTCAGACCAAAACATAAATCAGAAAGTCTGCCACGCAGTGCTGGCCTGTGCCTGTGAGGAAGCCTGCATAAAGCAAGAGTAACTCCCGACAGCTTCCACTGGCCTGTGTGTAGTGAAGATGGGGGGGGGGGGGGACGGACCCCTCCCCCAGCTCACCCTCAGGCCAGTTTCCAAGGCATAGCCTTCCCAGGAGAACAAAAAGAAAATGACAACACTTAACGCTGCTGAATTAGCTGACTTAATTTGATGAAGTGTACTTTGTTGATGTTATGACCAGAGAGTATGTATAAATTAAGACTTTTATTTTCAATCGTACAAAAGCTATGAAGAGAAATCCCCTGGAACATCTGAAGCCCAGCACTCCCCTGTGGGGGGGGGGGGGGCCTGGACAGACAGCTGCTGCTCACCTTGCTGAGGTCTTTCTGCTGCACACCCAGCTCCTGCCACGGACCTCCCTCTGCTAGCCTGTCATTTCTCTCTTCCCCTCTGTCTGTAGACACCCAAATGCCTATTTCATGTTTCTGAAAACATTTCCTTTTCAAGATCTGATGAAAGACACTTTCAGGCCTTCTTTGGTATTTCTGGATGTTATCTTTCTGCATAGATATTGAAAGGGCTTGAAGCACTCATGCAATGATTCAGAAATCTATCAACATACTCATCTGGTGAAAATCAGCCATCTATCACTATATACAAACTGCTTAAATTTTAAAAAAAGAAAAACAGAAACTGATGTAGGAAGACTCTATAAGAAAAAACCATGAAACTGAAAGCCAAACTCCTGTTCCCACAAGTAGCTGGTGGCCACCACATGCCTTCACTTCCAGAACAGTCCATGGTACCACACTGGACTGCTGGATGCAGAATCCTCCACTTCTCTAACCTTCACTCAGAGTCCCTGGCAGCTTGCCCAAAGGTGAGTTGCACAGGAAGCAGAAGGGTCCAGGTGAGACTCCACTGCAAACCAAGGTCCTGGCAATGGTCCGTTCCTTTCTCTGTGCTGACTGAGAATTACTTTATAACAGCGCTGCTGTAGCCAGTAAAGAAGTGCTCCCAGGAACGTAGAGCAGTGAACCAGGAGGAGGAAACAAGAAACATCTTCCAGGAACATTCACTTAGGAAAAGGTGCTTTCAGCATAAAATGGAATGCAAAATTTGCATACATCACTAAAATATAACTCAGTACCTTAAAGAAATCAGCAACTCTGTGGGGTATGTCCTTGGGCTTCTCTTGTCCCCAAGGAACTGCTCAATAAGCAGTTAGAGGGAATTAAGATCTGACTCAAGAGACAAAAGCCCCAGGCACAATTTCTTTCTTCGTACATGGGGTATAGGGGTGGAAGATGAAAACAGAGACAAAGGCCAAAGGAAATAGCCTAGAAAAAGAAGAAAAAAGTGTAAGAAAGTAGGAAAGATATCAAAAACTAACATTTGAGTGCCTCTGTAAAGTGCCTTAGCAACTCTATTAAGCATGTGTGTGCCAATTTTATAGCTGAGAAAAGTCCACAATTAAATAATCTGTCCCCAGGACACAAACAGCTAGTAAATGATAAACTACTATGTGAAGAAAAGTCATCTGTCTGCAAAGCCTTCATCCTGTCTATTGACCAGGCACCAGACCCTAGGCAGAACCCAGACAGGTGCAAGAACACACTGTTCAGCCAATTGAGACTGCTCTGCATGATTAAAAGCAACATCACGAGAAGTTAACTGTGTTTAGTGTGTATTGGGGAGTGGGGGGTTGGACAGATATATTATTATACAATTTTAAGAGAAAAAACATTGCTGTATAAGGTAGGTTGACACCTGCCTAAAATTACATTTGTGGCAAGAAATTAACTTCACAAACTTGAGAAGCTTCTACAGACTGCCACATACAATGAGCTACTGCTGCTGCTAAGTCTCTTCAATCGTGTCCGACTCTGTGCCACCCCATAGACGGCAGCCCACCAGGCTCCGCTGTCCCTGGGATTCTCCAGGCAGGAACACTGGAGTGGGTTGCCATTGCCTTCTCCGATGCATGAAAGTGAAAAGTGAAAGTGAAGTCGCTCAGTCGTGTCCGACTTTGTGCGACCCCATGGACTGCAGCCTACCAGGCTCCTCCGTCCATGGGATTTTCCAGGCAAGAGTACTGGAGTGGGGTGTCATTGTCTTCTCCGACAGTGAGCTGAAAAGTTCTCAATTCACAACTTGAGCAAGGGATTCATACAAATTAATATATGAATTGTACCGGAAATTAAAATAACATACCTTTAAATATTATGTATGGTAGACAAGCTATAAAAAACCCACAATTTTTAAAGTGTAGGTTTATGGAGTTCCACTGTTTCTTCCCAGGTGGAACTAGTGGTAAAGAATCCACCTGCCAATGCAGGAGACGCAGGTTTGATTCCTGCCTCATGACGATCCTCTGGAGGAGGAAGTGACAACCCACTCCAGTATTCTTGCCTGGGACATCCCATGGACAGAGGAGCTTGGCAAGCAGCTGTCTGTAGGGTCGCAAAGAGTTGGACATGATTGGGGACTCACTGTTTCCAATAAATTTTTTTTAATGTATGTAGGTTAAGAAGAAAATCCTTAGTAGATTTTTGTTCACCATAAAAAGAAAGAAAAACGTGTGAGGCAGAGAAGGATGCTGAAAGCCACCTACCTGTGGGAGGGAGAATAATGCACTCCAGCCCCACCCCTCCCGGCTGGCCCCAGATGCCTATGTCCTTACTCAGGAAACTGAATACCTTAGATCACAAAGCAAAAGTGAATATGGTTATAGACGCAACTAAGATGAAGTCAGGTGACTTCAAGATAACAAGGTTATTCTGGATTATCTGGGTGGGCCTAGTATCCTTAAAACTGTAAGAGGGAAGCAGAAAAGGGAGGAACAGAGAGGCGGCAGCATAAAAAGGACGGGGCTGAAGCCAAGGTCTGTGGTGGCTTCAAAAAGCTTGAAAAGTTAAGCAAACAGTTTCTCCCCTTGAACCTCTGGAAAAGACAAGACCTACCGACATCTTGATTTTCACCTGTGGTATCCATTTTAGACTTCTGATCTCCAGAACTGCAGGAAAATTAGTGTTCTTTTAAGCCACTAAGCGTGTAGTTATTTGTTATGGCAGCAATAGGAAACTAATACACCACTGTTGTTGTTCAGTCATGTCCAACTCTTTGCAACCCCATGGACTGCAGCACGCCAGGCTCAACAACTCCTGGAGTCTGTTCAAACTCAATCTCCATTGAGTCGGTAATGCCATCCAACCATCTCATCCTCTGTCGTCCCCTTCTCTTCCTGCCCTCAATCCTTCCCAGCATCAGGGTCTTTTCCAATGATTCAGCTCTTCGCATGAGTTGGCCAAAGTATTGGAGCTTGAGCTTCAGCATCAGTCCTTCCAATGAATATTCAGGGTTGATTTCCTTTAGGATTGACTGGTTTGCTCTCCTTGCTGTTCAAGGGACTCTGCAGAGTCTTTTCCAGCACCACAGTGCAAAAGTATCAATTCTTCGGCACTCAGCCTTCATTATAGTCCAACTCTCACATCTGTACATGACAACTGGAAAAACCATAGCTTTGACTATACAATCTGATCTGATGTTAACTGCCGCTGCTGTTCAGTTGCTAAGTTGTGTAGTACTCCTTGTGACCCCAATGGACTGTACCCCACCAGATACCTCTGTCCATGAGGAGACGACAAGAATACTGGAGTAGGTTGCCATTTCCTTCTCCAGATCATCCCAACTCAGGGATCAAACCCACATCTCCTGAACTGGCAGGCATGTTTGTCACCAGTGAGCCACCTGACATTCATTACTGAAATTTTTTCTGTAGTAACAGGCTTGGGAATAACACTTGAAAATAGTAATACTGGCTACACTGGAAAATAACTAACACAGATGTCTAGACTTCTACCTCTGGGCATGAAGGAGTCACACGAACCATACCCTCTCACCTGAAACAACCAAACACTCGGATAAAATACACGAAAAGACGCTGAATATCAGTCAACAGAGAACGACGACCTCTAAGAGATGGGACACAAACAAGGTGAGCTCTATGACTGGCCCAGATCACTGCCTTGAGTTACTAGGCCACAACGAGAGGAATCTGTGACAGAGCCTGGTGGACTCTGAGTTGATAAGACAGAGCTGAAAGTCCAAGGAAACCAAGGCAATGAGAGTTCATTGGGCTCTCTGAGAGTTCATACCAAGAAGGAGACAGCCTCATAGAGAACTACAGAGGGTCTCCCTCTGCACTCTAAGTAAAGAATGGGTCAACACCTAAGGTGGGAAAGAGCCACCCAAAAGTACTTGAAACAGTGCTGGGCAACTCACAGAGCCACTTACAGTGCCTGCTCCCACCAGTCAAACTGGAAAACCACACACTGTGGGGTTCTGCATTGAGGATGCAGGAAGGTCTCACCTCAGCTGTGGGAAATGACTAGTTGGAGCCTGAACACTGCTTGTGACCCACCTAGCAAATCTTAAAAGACCCCAAAAAGATCACAAGCTGTTCCCAATTAAGTTAACTGCATCAGAGACTAAAGCTCTTTCAAGAACACTCCTCCGAATCCAAAAAACCGCACCCAACAAAGTAAAATGTGAAATGTCAGGCATCCAGTTAAAGATTACCAAGACAAAGAGGTAGAAAAACATGAACACTGGGATAATAACCAACCGAAACCAGCCTAGAACCGGTACAGATGTTAGAGTCAGCTGACAAGACCATTTAAAAAGGATTATAAATGTGTCCATATGTTCAGAAAGTTAACACACAGAGAAGATATTAAAAAAGACAAACACTTTTAGAGATGAAAACTACGATGTATGAGATGAAAAATACACTGGATGAAATAAAAGGCAGAAAAGAAAAGACTGATGAACTTGAAGGCATAGCAATAGTACCCATCCAAAATGAAACACAATGAAAAATACAAAAACTGTAGTATAGTGAGCTGTGGGAACAACTATAAGCTACCCAATGAATGAAAACTTGGGAGTCCTCAAAAAGGACACGAAAAATGTTCGAAGAAACAATACCTGAAATTTCCCCAAAACTTAATGAAAAACAAATCCAGAGATGAAGAAATTCAACAAACACAAAGAAAAAAACAAAACTATACCAAGGGACATCTGGTCAAACTGCTTAAAACAAGTTACTAAAAGGAAATCTTAAATTCATCAAAAGAAAATAAATATTACATACATAGGAACAAAGATAAACAGGAACATCAATAGGCACAAAGTATTAAAATTATGTTGCAAGAAAAAAAAGAACGTCAAGGTTCTCATGGGAAACAAGGAAGAAGATACTGAAGGTCACTCTACAGTACTAAAAGAAACATTTCAACCTATAATTTTATACACAGCAAAAATATTTTTTAAAAATAAAAGTAAAGACATTTTCAGACATACAAAGATCAAAGAAATCATTATTAGCAGATATGCTTCAAGAACTGTAACAAGAAACCTTCAAGCAGAAGAACATGATACCTGGAGAAAATATACAACAGAATGGAAATCACCAGAAAAGGTAACTATTAGGTTAATTATATAAATTAAATTATATATATAAACTAAATGCAAAGAAACTTATACAAATAAATGTATATGCACATACATACATACGCAAAACTTTTTAAAAAATCATGGACAGTCTAAAGGAAAATCAAAAATGGTAACCATGTATTGTTATAACAAAAAGATCCCTGGTAAATCCCCAAAAGCATCAAAAACAAAGATCTCAGTTTCCACCTTAAAACACCAGAAGTAATGAAGTAAGCTGAAAATAGGAAACAATAAAATCTTGGCAGAAATAGACTGTGAAAGATTAACGGAGAGAGAGAAAAGGTGAAATCGATTTTTAACAAGAATACTGAAATTGATAAACTTTAGCCAGACAGATCAAGAAAAATTTGAAAAGGTACAAGTTAAAAATATCAGGAATGAGAAAAGTGTCACAAGCACAGATTCTACAAATATTCATAGATAATAGGAGAACACTACATACTTTTTCAATAAATCTAATGACTTAAATGAAGTGGACGAAATCTCTGAAAGATTTTTATTACCAAAGCTCACTCAGAAAAAGACAGATAACCTAAACAGCCCTATGTCTTAAAAGTTGAGATTATAGTTTAAAAAAAAAAAAAAAACTGAAAGAAATTCCAGGCCCAGATAGTTTCAATGGTATTACTTGATTGGTAACCACATACAATGGGGAAAACATCACCGATTCCATGCTGACTCTCTTAAAAAATTAAAAAGGAAAAGATGCTTCTTAGGTATTTCTATGAGGCCAGTATTACTCTGATACCAAATGTAAAGATATTACAAAAAAAAAAAAACAAAACAGAATACTATTCCTCATGACTACAGACATAAAAATGCTAAGCAGAATTTTAGCCAAAAAACCCAATGATATAAGGATAATACATCATGGTCTAGGGTTGAGAAACTCTTAGTGATTCACTGTATTATCAAAAACAAAACAAAACCCGAACAGCTACATAAAAAGCATTTGATAAATGCAACGTACATTCCTGTTATAACCCTCATCTAACCAGACATCAGGGACTTCCACTCTTTCTATTACATTGCACTGGCCAGTACAATCAGGCAAGAAAGATAAAAAGTATACAGACTGGGAAAGAGGAATTGCCTTTATTTTCAGACATAATAATCATCTATGTAGAAAGTTACAATGAAATCTACAAAAGACCTATTAGAACTAATAAGTCTTTTAGGAGGATTAGAGAATACAAGATCAATATATGAAAATCAGTTTATGTCTATATTCTAGTAACAGTTAATCAGAAACAGAATTTAAAATACCATTTAGAATGGTATAAAAAAATATGAAATGCCTGGAGACACATCTGACCAAAGAAAGATATTTAAGACCTTTACGCTGAAAACTACAAAATACTGCTAACATATTCATTCATACACACATACACACACACACACCCCTTCTTTATTCATTCATCTGCTGATGGACATTAGGTGGTTTCCATGTTTTGGCTATTGTAAATAGTGAAATTATGAATACTAGGGTACATGTATCTTTTCCATTTATGTTTTCTGCAGATATATGGTCAAGAGTGCGACTGCTGGATCACATGGCAGCTCTATTTTTAGTTTTTTGAGGAACCTCTATACTGTTTCCCATAGTGGCTCTACCAATTCAGTTCAGTCGCTCAGTCATGTCTGACTCTTTGCAACCCCACGAACTGCAGCATGCCAGGCCTCCCTGTCCATCAACAACTCCCAGAGCCTGCTCAAACTCATGTCCACTGAGTCAGTGATGCAATCCAACCATCTTATCCTCTGTCAACCCCTTCTCCTGCCTTCAATCTTTCCCAGCATCAGAGTCTTTTCCAATGAGTCAGCTCTTTTGCATGAGGTGGCCAAAGTATTGGAGCTTCAGCATCAGTCCTTTCAATGAATATTCAGGGCTAATTTCCTTTAGGAATGACTGGTTTGATCTCCTTGCTGTCCAAGGGATTCTTAAGAGTCTTCTCTAATACCACAGTTCAAAAGCATCAATTCTTCAGCAATCAGCCTTCTCTTTATGGTCCACTCTCACATCCATATATGACTACTGGAAAAACCATAGCTTTGACTAGACGGACCTTTGTCGATAAAATAATGTCTCTACTTTTTAATATGTTGTCTAGGTTGGTCATAGCTTTTCTTCCAAGAAGCAAGCGTCTTTTAATTTCATGGCTGCAATTACCATCTGCAGTGATTTTGGAGTCCAAGAAAATAAAGTCTCTCACTGTTTCTCCATCTATTTGCCATAAAGTGATGGGACTGGATGCCATGATCTTAGTTTTCTGAAATGTTGAATTTTAAGCCGGGTTTAGCACTCTCCCCTTTCACTTTCATCAAGACGCTCTTCAGTTCCTCTAAACTTTCTGCCATACAGGTGGTGTCATCCGCATTATCTGTGGTTATTGATTTTTCTCGCTACAATCTTGATTCCAGCTTGGGCTTCATCCAGCCGACATTTCGCATGATGTACTCTGCATATAAGTTAAATAAGCAGAGTGACAATATACAGTCTTGACATACTCCTTTCCTGATTTGGAACCAGTCTGTTGTTCCATGTCCAGTTCTTGACCTGCAAAACAGATTTCTCAGGAGGCAGGTAAGGTGGTCAGCTGTTTCCATCTCTTTGAAGAATTTTCCAGTTTGTTGTGATTTACACAGTCAAACACTTTGGCATAATCAATAAAGCAGAAGTAGGTGTTTTCCTGGAATTCTTTTGCTTTTTCTGTGATCCAACAGATGTTCGCAGTTTGATCTCTAGTTCCTCTGCATTGTCTAAATCCATCTTGACTACCTGGAAGTTCTCAGTTCACGTACTGTTGAAGCCTGGCTTGGAAAATTTTAAGCATTACTTTGCTAGCATTGAGATGAGTGCAATTGTGCAGTAGTTTGAGCATTCTTTAGCATTGCTCTTCTCTGGGATTGGAATGAAAACTGACCCTTTCCAGTTCTGTGGCCACTGCTGAGTTTTCCAAATTTTCTGGCATACTGAGTGCAGCACTTTTACACCATCATCTTTTAGGATTTGAAATAGCTCAACTGGAATTCCATCACCTCCACTAGCTTTGTTTGTAGTGATGCTTCGTAAGGCCCACTTGACTTTGTGTTCCAGGATGTCTGGTTCTAGGTGAGTGATCACACCATCGTGATTATCTGGGTCATGAAGATCTTTTTTGTATAGTTCTCCTGTGTATTCAGACTTCCCTAGTGGCTCAGATGGTAAAGCTTTTGCCTACAACGTGGGAGACCCAGGTTTAATCCCTGGGTTGGAAAAATCTGCTGGAGAAGGAAATCACAACCCACTCCAGCATTCTTGCCTGGAAAATCCCAGGGATGGGGAACCTGGTAGGCTACAGTCCATGGGGTCACAAAGAGTCAGACTTTATGCTAGTAAAGTAATGCTCAGAATTCTCCAAGCGAGGCTTCAGCAATACATGAACTGTGAACTTCCAGATGTCAAAGCTGGTTTTAGAAGAGACAGAGGAACCAGAGATCAAATTGCCAACATCCGATGCCATTCAAAAAGCAAGAGAGTTCCAGAAAAACATCTATTTCTGCTTTATTGACTATGCCAAAGCCTTTGACTGTGTGGATTACAATAAACTGTGGAAAATTCTGAAAGAGATGGGCATACCAGATCACGTAACCTGTCTCTTAAGAGAAATTAAGGAAACAATTCTATTCACCATCAAAACAAAAAGAATAAAATACTTAGGAGTATTTCTACCTAAAGAAACAAAAGGCTTGTATATAGAAAACTATAAAACACTGAGGAAAGAAATCAAAGAGGGCACAAATAGATGGAGAAATATACCATTTTCATGGATTGGAAGAATCAATATAGTGAAAATGAGTATACTACCCAAAGCAATCTATAGATTCAATGCAATTCCTATCAAGCTACCAGAGGTCTTTTTCAGAGAATTACAACAAATAATTTCACAATTTGTATGGAAATACAAAAATCCTCGTATAGCCAAAGCAATCTTGAGAAAGAAGAATGGAACTGGAGGAATCAACCTACCTGACTTTAGGCTATACTACAAAGCCACAGTCATTAAGACAGTATGGTACTGGCACAAAGACAGAAATATAGATCAATGGAACAAAACAGAAATCCCAGAGATAAATCCACACATCTATGGACACCTTATCTTTGACAAAGGAGGCAAGAATATACAATGGAGAAAAGACAACCTCTTTAACAAGTGGTGCTTGGAAAACTGGACAGCCACTTGTAAAAGAATGAAACTAGAACACTTTCTAACACCATACACAAAAATAAACTCAAAATGGATCCAAGATCTAAGCGTAAGACCAGAAACTATAAAACTCTAGAGGAAAACATAGGCAAAACGCTCTCCGACATAAACCAAAGCAGGATCCTCTATGACCCACCTCCCAGAATATCGAAAATAAAAGCACGAATAAACAAATGGGACCTAATTAAAATTAAAAGCTTCTGCACAACAAAGGAAACTATAAGCAAGGTGAAAAGACATCCTTCAGAATGGGAGAAAATAATAGCCAATGAAGCAATGGACAAACAATTAATCTCAAAAATATACAAACAACTCCTGCAGCTCCATTCTAGAAAAATAAACGACCCAATCAAAAAGTGGGCCAAAGAACTTAACAGACATTTCTCCAAAGAAGACATACAAATGGCTAACAAACACATGAAAAGATGCTCAACATCACTCATTATCAGAGAAATGCAAATCAAAACCACAATGAGGTACCACTTTACACCAGTCAGAATGGCTGCCATCCAAAAGTCTACAAGCAATAAATGCTGGAGAGGATGTGGAGAAAAGGGAACCCTCTTACACTGTTGGTGGGAATGCAAACTAGTACAGCCACTATGGAAAGCAGTGTGGAGATTCCTTAAAAAACTGAAAATGGAACTGCCATATGACCCAGCAATCCCACTGCTGGGCATACACACCGAGGAAACCAGAATTGAAAGAGACATGTGTACCCCAATGTTCATCGCTGCATTGTTTACAATAGCCAGGACATGGAAGCAACCTAGATGCCCATCAACTGACGAATGGATAAGAAAGCTGTGACACAATGGAATATTACTCAGCATTGAAAAAAAATTCACTTGAATCAGTTCTACTCAGGTGGACGGAACTGGAGCCCATTATCCAGAGAGAAGGAAGCCAGAAGGAAAAACAACAATACAGCATACTAAAGCATATATATGGAATTTAGAAAGACAGTAACGAGAACCCTACATGCGAGACAGCAAAAGAAACGCA
Source organism: Antilocapra americana (assembly GCA_007570785.1). Taxonomy (NCBI): domain Eukaryota; kingdom Metazoa; phylum Chordata; class Mammalia; order Artiodactyla; family Antilocapridae; genus Antilocapra; species Antilocapra americana. The sequence goes on from ML662448.1 coordinate 3,492,338, forward strand.
GATGTATAGAACAGTCTCGTGGACTCTGTGGAAGAGGGCAAGGGTGGGATGATATGGGAGAATGGCATTGAAACATGTTAATTATCATATGTGAATCAATCACCAGCCCAGGGTTGATGCTCAGGGCTGGTGCACAGGGATGACCCAGGGGGAGGGAATCGGGAGGGAGGAGGGAGGGGGGTTCTGGAGGGGGAACATGAACCCATGGCAGATTCATGTCAATGTATGGCAAAACCAACACAATAAAGTAAAGAAAATTAAAAAAAAAAAAAGTGAGAGAGAAACCTGTATGCAGGTCAGGAAGCAATGGTTAGAACTGGACATGGAACAATAGACTGATTCCAAATAGGAAAAGGAGTACGTCACGGCTGTATATTGTCACCCTGTTTATTTAATTTATACAGAGTACATCATGATAAACGCTCGGTTGGATGAAGCATAAGCTGGAATCGAGACTGCCGGGAGAAATATCAATAACCTCAGATATGCAGATGACACCATCCTTATGGCAGAAAGTGAAAAGGAACTAAAGAGCCTCTTGCTGAAAGTGAAAGAGAGTGAAAAAGTTGGCTTAAAGCTCAACATTCAGAAAACTAAGATCATGGCATCTGGTCCCATCACTTCATGGCAAACAGCTGGGGAAACAGTGGAAACCGTGTCAGACTTTATTTTGGGGGGCTCCGAAATCACTGCAGATGGTGATTGCAGCCATGAAATTTAAAGACGCTTACTCCTTGGAAGGACCAACCTAGATAGCATATTAAAAAGCAGAGACATTACTTGGTCCACAAAAGTCCGTCTAGTCAAGGCTATGGTTTTTCCAGTAGTCATGTATGGATGTGAGAGTTGGACTGTGAAGAAAGCTGAGCGCCAAAGAATTGATGCTTTTGAACTGTGGTGTTGGAGAAGACTCTTGAGAGAGTTCTTTGGACTACAAGGAGATCCAACCAGTCCATCCCAATGGAGATCAGTCCTGGGCGTTCATTGGAAGGACTGATATTGAAGCTGAAACTCTAATTCTTTGGCCACCTCATGCAAGGAACTGACTCATTGGAAAAGACCCTAATGCTGGGAAGGATTGGGGGCAGGAGAAGAAGGGGACGACAGAGGATGAGATGGCTGGATGGCATCACCGACTAGATGGACATGGGTTTAGGTAAACTTCGGGAGTTGGTGATAGACAGGGAGGCCTGGTGTGCTGCGATTCATGGGGTCGCAAAGAGTTGGACACAACTGAGGGACTGAACTGAACTGAAGCAATGTACCAGGTACCTAAATATCAAGGGCAAAGAGTCGAGTCAGTGGCTTCTAATATCGAATACGTGTTACATAGATTATTCATTCATGGGTTTTCCCTGGTTTCTCTAAGAATATGCACAATCCAGATGGCCTACGATCATTTTAATGGTTAAGAAGTTGATAGAAAGTGTTATGGATGTTTATGGTTTTGTTTTGTTTTTTAAAACTGCACCTCACTTGAATACTTAACCCAATTGGTTTGCACAAACTGGCAAGGCTGGTTTTTTTTTTTTTTTTAATAATTTTTATTTTTTTGGCTGCTCTGGGTCTTTGTTGCTGTGTGAGGACTTTGTCTAGATGCAGCGACCCGGGGCTACTCTTCATTGCAGAGCACTGACTTCTCACTGCAGTGGCTTCTCCTGTTGTGCAACATAAGCTCTTGGGTGTACAGGCTTCAGTTACTTGCAGCTCCCAGCCTCTAAGAACACAGGCTCAATAGTTGTGGCACATGGGCTTAGCTTTTCCTCAGCATGTGGGATCTTCCTGGACCAGGAATTGAACCTCTGTCCTCTGCAATGGCAGGTGGATTCTTACCCACTATACCTACTACCTTATATACCCATTTAGGATTGAATAGCTTGGATGAAGGGAGAGATGGCCTATAAAAGAACCTGAGCTTAAATACCTGCCAACTCTGTTACCTTGAAAACATTCCTTAATTTCTCTGTGCCTGTTTCATGATATGTAAACTGGGGTTTTATAAGGATCTAAAATCTTAAAATCCAGAAGTAACAAAAGTGATGGTTTAGATAAGTGTCATGTTACTCATTTTAGTTACAAGGGAAAGCAACATGTAGGGAAGAAAAATGTGGTGTCACTCTGTCTTACCAGAGCAGAACTGTTAATGGTACTTGAATCCAAGTTCAAGCACAGGTTTCCTGTACTCTGGACTCTCAATCCAGAACTCAGATATGAGAACAGGAGGATGAGGTCATTCGAGGCAAACTTCCATTTAAAACTAAATGCCAGCCCAGGATTGATGCTCGGGACTGGTGCAGCGAGATTTCCCGGGGGGGAGGGAGGAGGGAGGGGGGACCCGGAGGGGAAGCATATGTAAACCCAAGGTGATATCATGACAATGTATGGCAAAAACAATAAAAAAAAAAAAAAAAGAAAGAAAACTAAAAAAAAAAAAAATAAAACTAAATGCCTACTCTGTCCACACTGGATGTTGATAGAGGTTCTGTCCCCACAGAAATTCTAGTCTGGGTGAAGAAGGACCCCCATAATGGAATTTAAGTAGCTCAATGAGGCAGTACCTGATTAAGCACCAAAATGAATGACAGCTGAGTAACAAAGACAATACAAATTTGGAGAAGGGATGGCAGAATGAAGGGAAGTGGAGACAGCTGGGAGGTGAGGACCCCCCCCCACCACCCTAGCAGTGCCCCAGCCTAGAGGCTGTGGGAAAACTGCCCAAGGAAGTTAACAGATACTAACGCCACTTGGTAAATGGTCAGAAATGAGGCCAACGTGGCAGACAGAACAACCATGGTGTTAATAAAAACTGGGAAACTGGAGGTGGCATCAGACAATTCTGCTCTGGACACAAGCAGCGTGTCTGGTCGCCAGACACGCAAGAGAGGGAAGACAGCCAACCGCCATCCAGAGAGCAGCAACCGAGAGCAGGTCAAGACAATGACCAAGAAGTACAAAGTCACAGAAATGAAGGGAGAGGAGTTCCAAGAAGAAGCTATCAACAGTGCCCAGTGCTGCTTACCACAGATAAGGAAAAACTCAGCCAGAGAAAAAAGGCATCTCCGACTGACGGGGCCAGTCAGAGAGCTCAAGCCACAGGCAGATATAGGAGAACTTTTGAAATATCAAACACCTGGCAATGATTTCATTTTTCTCCAAGAGTAGTGTTTCTTATGACTCTACTCCGGATGATAAAAAATTAATGATTTTACACCTACTCCCCAAAAGCTGACTTTTTGGGGGGCATGGATCTCTGAGGATGGTGGCAAGGATTACAAAGAGGAGGAAAACAGTCCTCAGCAAGAGAAAGAGGGAGCACACTGTTTTCAAGTACAGTTATTTCATTACTATCCAGTACAGATCTGGGCAGTAATGAACAGCTTTTAGTAAAAAGCAAGCGACGAAAGCTCCTTAATGAAGCACTATGAATGAATATGGGATTCCCAGGTGGCCCAGTCATAAAGAATCCTCTTGGAGACCTGGGTTTGATCCCTGGGTGGGGAAAATCCCCTGGTGAAGGAAATGGGAATCCACTCCACTGTTCTTGCCTGGGAAATCCTATGGACAGAGGAGCCTGGTGGGCTACATTCCGTCGCAAAAGAGTCAGACAAGACTCACCGACTAAATAATAACATGAATGAATAGTCTACTTACTAGGCTCTAAATTAAAAAGTAATCACTCAACCCTCACGCAAAGGATGAAACATCTCAGTCTTTAAAAAATCACTCTTAAAAAACATGTTTACATTATAAAGTAAAAATACAATAAAAACAAAGTAAATACCACGCCTGATCAATCTACCATCTAAGACAAAAAAACCTCACCAAATTAGGTTTTTAATCTCTTTTCTTCTGGCTTTTATTCCTAAGCACTTTCTGTTCATATGTTTTGGAGACAGAACACTTTTGTACCCTCCTTCTGCACTTCGGTCACAAACACAGCTTAAAACAAAAATCTGTGCATGAAACAAAAGTATCTGGTAGACAAACTTAAAAGTACTAAGAAAGACTGTCAAACTTCACCCTGCCATAAATTTCCCATTAGTGATAATAATATGTGAAATTGTTGCAGACTAAAACAGTCACATTCCTGAAAATTTACCCAACTTCATATTTACTAGATACATAAAACATAGCTCAATATTTATAAAAAATTAAAAGACAACCATGCCCCCAAAACACATTTCACAATGAAACTATATTACAGATGCTTTTTTATATGATGCTTTTATTATATAATGCTTTTTTTTGAGGAAGGCATGGCACCCACTCCAGTCTTCTTGCCTGGGAAATCCCAAGGACACAGGAGCCTGGAGGGCTACAGTTCACAGCGCCACAGAGTCGTACACAACTGAGGGGACTTTGCATGCACGATGCTTTTTTAAAAAGCTTTTATTTGTTGGTGATAATGAATGGGCTGACTTACAAATAAAAATACTACTAAATGTTAGACGCTTAACATATACACACATATTTTCACTATGTTTTTAATATATTTTCACTACACCATCCCCCTATTTTCACTCTTCTCAATATCTAGATCTTGGCTTCAATGAAAATTGCCAGCAGTCCAGAATAAGCAATTAAGTTGTAATAATTACAGTAACTTCTACCTTGGACAACTCTTTCAAAGTCCTTACAAACTACAGAGCACAGTCAAAACATCTTCAAAGGTCTCATTTTCTCTAAACTAGTGAAACACACCCTCATACATCAGTGAAGACAGATGTTAAGATAAAGGAGTGTTAAGACATAGGAAAGCTGAGCACCAAAGAATTGATGCTTTTGAACAGTGGTGTTAGAGAAGACTCTTGAGTCTCTTGGACTGCAAGCAGATTCAACCAGTCAATCCTAAAGAAAATCAGTCCTGAACATTCACTGGAAGGACTGGTGCTGAAGCTCCAATACTTTGGACACCTGATGCGAAGAACTAACTCTCTGAAATAGACCCTGATGCTGATGCTGGAAAGGCTGAAGGTGGGAGAAGAAGGGAACAACAGAGCATGGAGATGGTTGGATGGCATCACCGACTCAATGGACTTGAGTTTGAGTAAGCTCTAGGAGTTGGTGATGGACAGGGAAGCCTGGCGTGCTGCAGTCCATGGGGTCACAAAGAGTCGGACACGACTGAGTGACTGAAGACATACAGGATGTTAAAACAAAGGTTGCCTCACACTTCTGACTTAAAATTAACAACACTTGGTCCAAACACGAAACCTGCATTAGGTAATCTAGGAATTTCTGCTGCTTTTCTTTAGAAGAGTTTACTTAGTTTTGAAGAGTTTCCAGTGAAATTTGGCTGCAAGAGAAATATACTAACATATGAGATACCCAGAAAATCATCATTAAAATTGCAGGTTAAGTCTTAGCTTTAAAAAGTTAAGGTAGTTTATACTATCAAAATAAAACCACACAAAAAAATTCTCAGGATGTAAATGGACAGAGTGAATTCAGCTGCCTTCAGAAGGCTGTCCAGATTTGCTGAGAAAAAACTCAAAACAGCACTCTTTGGGTGGCAAACAGGGCCAAACTTGCGTATCACATTCATTAAGAAAATCTCTCTTCTCCTACTTACTCAAACAAAAACTACTAGAATTTGATCACCAAGGAGACTGAAAGCACTGGCCAATTTTGGAGCTATCTTCCTGGAATATTTGATTAGAATCAGGTCCATTTATGATGGGCAGACTCCTGTGTTCTACCTAAGCACTGTCAGTATCTTGAATAGCTAATTTCTCTGTTCAACTTGTTCATATAGACATAACACAGGCCACAAAAGGTGTCTGATTCTGCCAGGACCACTGGCTGATTCAACCCCATCTTTTCATTCTTGTACACTGGGGCAAGAATTCTCCCCTGACCCTTACATTTATGGGTATTAGAGAGATGTACTCAAACTTCTAAACCACACAAGAGGGAAATTAGCAAGTAAAATTAGTCTGACATTTCTTACACAAAGGATTTTTCTTAAGTAGACACCAAGAATTAGCATAAAAAGTGGCTGCTGGAAAAATAAGCAGAAGGACAATACAAACTTAATGTTTTACTGGACTCAACCATTTTAGTTCCCCAACGACCCATGAATATAATTACTCCCTCAAACAAATGTTAAGTGCCTATAGTGTGCCTGCCACTGTGCAAGGTAATCGAAGGAAGACAAAAACCAGGACACCTGCCAAGCACTACTTTAAACTCAAGGAGACATTAACTTACTGTACTATTTCAGATTTACTGGACACACCAACTACATGCCAGGCTGTGCTGGGTGCCATGGCCACAGGAACATCAATCAACGGCAGATCTGTAACCAAATATGAACTGTGACAACCCCAGGCCTGACTAGTCCTAAAGCAGCAATATTTCATTCAAGAAATAATCTTGCCTCTGTAAATGAATCCTTTCTACAGACAGCAATTTTTTGAATAACTTCCACCTATGTTAACCCAAACTGCTTAAGTTAACTGTACCGTTTTGAAAAACAACAAAAAAAGTAAATTGAAGCACCCAGCACTTTAACATAAATGTGCTTTGCTGTTGCCTTCTATAACAATAAAGTGACTTTAGTCGTCAAGTAGGACGTCAACCCTAAACTCACTGTGGCAAGAAATTATTTTCCTTACAGTGACAATGTGAAACGGAAGCTAAACTAACAAGTTTTGCTTAGCTTTTCAAAAACCATTCACTTTTAGTGATTTCTTCATGAAGGCTCCGCGGTCACTCATTTCCTCAGGTTCAAAAACAGGTAGTTCCAACAAAATTACAGATCTGAGCTTCTCAGTTACAAAATCATTTTTAACCCCGTTAAAGCACCGGGTTTACAGTCATACAATACTAAGGAGAGTGTTCTAAAAAACAAGCCTTAGCCTTTAACTGTAAGTTACAGGTTAAAGTTTGCAAGCTAGAAACTTGACATTGGTTTTTAAAGTCTTTCACATTAAAAACAATGACACCCAGTTACGTCGCTTGAGACATGTAAAAAGTATTAGAGAACTGCTCGCTAAACAATCATCAATACTGCAAAACGATACTGAAGAGGGAAGCTGAAGATACAAGATTCCTCCTCCAAAACCGTTTAAACAAATCTGAAGTAAAATTGGTAAGCTGTCTTGAAGCCTCTCCCCCAGTCTCGCTATTTTTACAGTTTAAAGTGAGCTGTTTGCACGCCGTTATTAAAACCGCAACCAAAAAAAAAAAAAGTGTCCTGAAATTTGCTTATTGACAACAATCAAGTCTAAAAATATGCCCCTCCTACCTAGTGGGCCAAGTGGCAAGAATATACGAGAAGTCAGGAAGTTTTGAAATGGCAGTGACAGGAGACAAGGGGGAAGACGGGGGGAAGGAATCACGGAGAACAAGAGCAACTCCGTGCGGCCAAAGCCGCGAGCCGGCATCCGAACGGCGAGCTCCCGGCTCGGGACGAGGCCGCCCGAGCAACTTGGCGCCGCTCGAGCGCTGCGCCCAGCCGCCCGCGAGCCGCGAGCCGCGGCCCTCCCTGCCCGGGGGCGGCCCGGCAGCGGCCGCCCGAGGGCGCGCTGACAGCCGCGGGGCCGGGCCCGGGGGCTGCCGGCCGGCGGACACCCACCTTCCTTCTCGGCCCGCGCCGCGGCCACGACGAGGGTCATCACCAGGTGCAGCGCTCCCAGGAGGCCGGCGGCCGCGCTCCGCGGGCCCGCGCCGCGGCCGGCCGCGGGCTCCGGACCGGCCGCGGGCTCCAGACCGGCCGCGGCGGCGGCTCCCGCTGCTCCTCCTCCGGCCCGCTTCCCCATCCCTGCCGGCCGGGGCCGCCGCGCTCGCGGTCCGGCGCGGACCTTCTCGGCTGGGCGGCGGCGGCGGCGCGGGAGCCGTGGTCCGGGCTCCGGCCGCGGCGCCGGGGGCAGACAGCGGCTGCGGGCCCAGGGCTCGGGCTCCGGACGTGGGTCTGGGTCCGTGCGTGCGTGCGAGCGAGCGTGTCAGTCACGGCCTCCGCCTCAGCATCGCCCACGGGCAGTCGGAGCGGAGAGGCCGCGGGTCAAGCACGGCGGGCGGCCATACTGGAAACGGGCACGGGCCGCGGGCTCGGGGCGCTGGCCTGCGAGGGCGGGGCGCGGCCCCGGCCCCGCCCCCCGCGTGCCGTCCCCTGGGCAGCCCGCCGCTCCGTCTGTCGGCCCGGCTTTCGTCGGCCTGCGCTCCTCGTCCCGCTCCCAGAGGCGCACGGCTCCGAGGGCCAGACGGGACGGGTCAGCACCAAGCCAGCCTGTCACCGGCGCCCCACCGGGGACGGAGAGGAGGAAGGCCGACGGGGGCCCGGCCGCCAGGACTTGTGATGGCGGCTCACGCTTCGCGGAGGCAGGGACGGCGGTCACGTGGGGCCGGGCGGCCGGGCCGCGCAGCCGCCCTGGGGCGGGGGCGGGGCCGGGGCGGGGTTGCGGGGCGCCGGGGGAGGCGGGGCGGCCGCGGAGGCCCGGGGAACAAACCCCTGCCTCCTCAGCACTGCGACGCGAGAGCCTGCCGGAGGACTGGGTGCGCGTCCCGACCTCGAAGTCCGGCGCGGAAAATCCATTCCGGTGACTCCTCCGGGCCGCACCTCCTCCGCTCCTCAGCCGCCTCGAGAGCACCCGGGACCTGATTCAGCTTCCTGGTGGCGCTGCCTTGGGGACGGGGACCCGCACTGTTCCTCCTTGATCCCCTGAAGATGCAGCGCCCTGGAACGCTTCGTGGAATGCTCCTGCCCTTGCATTGTGCCGAGTTTGCTGTCGGAAAGCCCTTTGGTGTGTGCGTGTGTAAAGTGGCAGTGGCTGACTTTCTCCGACTTGGAATAATCCTTAATACATTTTATTCGCCTATTTCCTTCAAAGCCCAACACAAATCAGGAAGCCACCTCAAGCCTCTTAGATGCCCTTTTCGTCTTAGGTCAAGGTTCTTCGTGGGCGTGGCTGTTCTCTACAAACTTTCTCTTTAATCAATTAGGAACTTCCTCTCACTTCTAATTTAGTAACTGTGTTAGTAACTTCCCCTAACTACAGAGCCGTTCATTTAGGTTGCGCCGGATTTGTCGAGTGAATGTTGTACTAAAGCCGAGTCCACCGCTAATACGTCCTGAAACAAACTACGGGGGAAAAATAAAATTTCAAGAAGCTATACAAAAGAAACTCAAAAGTACTACCTACCCTCTGCAGTCGTCGTCTTTGTCAAGAAAGCACTTTATATTTTAAGAGCCTTTACCCTGATTTTGAAAAGCAGTTTTACTTTTCTAATTTTTAGAGTAACAATTGAATTTTGTTCTTGATGTAATTAAATAGGAATAATTAGTATCATCTCTAAGTGAGCGGTTTCATGTTTGTAGATGGAAGGCTTTCAACTCACTGAAGAAATCGAGTTCAAAGATAAATAAGTATCTTGAGTACAGGGTCAAAACTTACCTTCAACGTGCAAGGAGCTGTAGCTCTGTCCACGTTACCAGTTTCAAGGCAGACAAGCCTCTTCAACCATTAAATGCTCAGGTTCTCTTACACAGGAATCAACCAAGTCCTCTGATTAGCCTGAGGCTCAGGAGCTCCATGGGAACTAAGCATATGTCTGTAATTGGAGTTTAGACATATACAGACCTGTTTGATCAGAGGCTGATTCCCATGAAGCTAATGAAGCTTAAGCTTTAGGGCCTCTCTCTTGCACAAGTTTCTTCCAAAGGCCTCTGCATCTAACTGTGTTTATAAGCTTGTATTCTTGTTATTTAAGCCCCCAAGCCCCAATAGCTGTGTAGTCATGTAGGGCCTACCATATCTGAACCTCCCCGTGCCTGATGGACTTTGGGAGCCAGAGCAGTAATGATGGAAGTTTGTTCCCAGGAAAGGGCATTGAGACCGCTGGGAGAATAATAATAAAAGAAGAAAAACTGAGTATACAACTGGGTAAACTGTATTGGAGTGTACCCGGAGTTGCCATCACCTCATCTTTCTCTTTGCCCCTAGAGCCATGTTCTTTGGGAAGGAGAGAATGAAGGAACTGGGAATTCCCTGGCAGTCCAGTGGGTAGGACTCTTGAGGCTTCACCACCAGTGGGCCTCAGGTTCATCCCTGGTCAGGGAACGAAGATTCTGCAAGCTGTGCACACATAAACAGGAAAAAAAGGAAAGAAACTGAAGTAACTATCACCAAGGACCTTTCTGAAGTTCCAGTTAGCAACAGATCTCCCTAATCCCCTTTGGGGAGTTAGAGAGACCTGGGCATTTGGCAGGTGGAGACAGGCTATTTAGCTGGCAGAATCAGGGAAAACCAGCTAAACCTGTGATTCTCCATGTGTCATTCCCAGGCCAGCATCATCTGGGAACGTGTTAGACATGTAGACTGCAGATCACATCCGGGACGTGTGGAATCAACCTCTGGGTTGAGGTCCTGCAGTCCGTGTTTTCACAAGCCACTGGGTGACACGCACTCAAGTGTGAAGACTATCGCACCAAATTGATACATGCAAGGAACAACACACTGTTAGGACTTCTCACCTTCTACTCAATTTGTTCTCTACCCAGAGTAAAAACTATATTGGTAGAGTTGAAAGGGACTCAGGTGAATTTAAGGCTTAAATCCTAGCCCTGCTTTTGTTAGTTATATGAGGCTAGGCAAATTACTCAACTATTCTGGCCTCAATTTCCCTATTTGTAAAATGATATCTAATAAATCTGGAGAAATTAAGAAACCATATTAAGTGCAGTGAAAGTTCCAAGGATCATGGATTGGTTTATGGTGGTGGCAGTTTAGTCACTAAGCCATGTCCAACCCTTCCAACTCCATGGACTGTAGCCTACCAGGCTCCTCTGTCTATGGGATTTTCCAGGCAAGATTACTGGAGTGAGTTGCGATTTCCGTCTCCAGGGAAATATTTCCAACCCAGGGACTGAACCCAGGTCTCCTGTATTTCAAGCGATCTCCTGCATTTCAGGTGGGTTGTTTACTGTCTGAACCACCAGGGAAGCCCCTTATTCGTTTATACTCCCACTTTGTTTCTCAAAATATTTGAGGAGGCTTACAAGAACACTTTCACTGTAATAAAAATATATGTGAATTATAATTTGGGACTTGGAGGGGGAAATACTGTTGGAGTCCCCAGGACTCCATCTCCCTGGCTTGTTGGTTGACTACACATGGGTCTCCTGACATTCAGCATCACCTATACTCTTTGAAGACTCAAGTTTGTATCACCAGCCAGACCTCACTGTCTAATGGACATCTGAAACTCACATGAGCTCTTAATCTGCTCCCCAAACCTTGTCCGCCCACAGCTTTGCCTGTCTCTAGGGCCGCTCCAACCAACCAATGCCGCTTCCCATCACCTCCATGATACCTTGCAGGATGAGCCCTACCATATTCTGCCTGGATTTCTGAAAGAACTTGCTAACAGCTTTCTCTGTTCCTGACTGTAAAAGGAAAAGTTTTCCACTTACAGCCCTTGCCAAGGAAAGTTGATGGTACACCTCACCTGGTTGAAACCAACTGAAGCTGATAAAGGACTGTGAACTCTGAATGACCCATAGGCCAGACTTGTTAGATCTAGCTGAAGGCTTATTCCTACCCAATGAACAAAGGGCTCTGTTTAAGCCAGCACTGTTCATTCCTATCCAGCATGCTGCTTTTCAGTCTTAGATTAGCTTCACCCCCACCAACCCCCTTTCCTCTTTCTAGCACCTCTAAAAAAACCCTGATCTTTCCCAATTCATGAATTACTCAGTAAACTCTTTCACTGATATGTTTCTTTGCCTGATGAGATATAAACTCACTCTTGATTTCATTTTTTTTAAAGTTCTGGTGGTCTTTGCTTTCTTTTTTTGACATAAACTTATAGTCTATTGTCAACTCAGCAGCAGAATGACCATCTAAAACATGACATCTCTTGTGTCTCCTGCAGTAGCTCCTATCTCAGGGTAAAAACCAGAGCTCTTCCGCTGGCCTATAAGGCTCTAACACAATCTACCCCACCCCTCATCTACCCCACCCCATTTCTACTGGACTCTTCTAGGCTCAGTTAATTTCAATTGATCATATGATAGCTCTATTTTTAGCTTTTTAAGGAACCTTCAATTTTTTTTTTTTTTTTTAGAGTTTACACTGACTCTTTTGGTAATTTTTCTTAGTTATTTTTGGCTGTTCTGCAAAGCATTTTCTCTAGTTATGGAGAGAAGAGACTACTCTCTAGTTCAGTGCTCTGGCTTCCCACTGTGGTGGCTTCTCTTGCAGAGCACACGCTCTAGCGCAAGCGGGCTTCAGTAGTTGAAGCACAGGGCTCATTAGTTGCGGCTCCTGGACTCTAGAGCAAGGGCTCCCTAGATGTGGCGCACGGGCTTAGTTGCCCCTGGGCATGTGAAATCTTCCCAGACCAAGAATCAAAGTGGTGTCCCCTACCTTGCAAGGTACACTCTTTAACAACTGGACCACCAGGAAAGCCCCTTCTGCATTCTTAAAAAGAAAGACAAAAATCAACTCATGAAGCCCCAGGTTTAAATCTATTCAATTACCAGATAAATTGCTATAGCCTAGGGGAGGGCAAATAAACCTATATAGCATACAGAAGTATCCTCAATATTTTGTAATAACCTATAAAAAAAGAATCTGAAAAATATATATATGTATGTTTAACTGAGTCACCTTTCTGTACACCTGAAACTAACACAAAGTTGTAAATTAACTATACTTCAATTAAAAAAAGAAAAGAATTTACAAAAAAAAAAAGAGTCTGTGAAGCTCTCAGGGAATATTTGTGTTTCAGAGTTAGTCTACATTGCAGTTAGCATCTGTATTCTATCATAAAGGTTTGATGCTTTGAATCCCGTTGATAGTATACAGGCCAGGGAATATTAAGAGCAGAGTTCTTGATCTTTATAAAGTATGTGTGTTGTCAAACAACAGAAAATGTGATTATAAATAAAAGAACAATTCTTTTTGTTGGAGAAAATGTTTTCTCTTTGACAATGTGGTCTTACTCATAATGAATAGCCAGCCTCATATCAGAAAATCCAGTGTTTTAGAACAAGAGATGGACCTTCAATCTTTCATTGAGTATGGCTTTGAAACCAACCATGGCATGAAGCTATGCCCACCTCCAGCTACTGTTGGGCAGTTATGCAACCTCCCTAAATATATTTCCAGTTTTGTGTTTTTAAAAACAGAACAGAAAATTAACTACTGATAGTTGTAAAGATTGAATAAACTAAGTTCCATGAAACTATTGGACATAGAAGATGCCCAATGGTGTCACTGTTGTAATAGTGATTATCATTACAGAACAGGAAACTGAGGCCCGGAAACAAAGGGAACTGTCCAGCATAATGGCAAGGCAGAGGCATGATGCTCCAGGCTAGGGTTTTCACCATCCGTCTCATTTTCAGGTCCATTTAATACTTTATGCATCTTCAGTTCTTTATTTGGCAGAGCGCTCTTTTAATTATTGTATTCCTCTTATAATAATATCAAAACCTGAAGAATTACAACTCCACTGCTCTAACTGAACAATAGCACAGATCAATTCAGTAAAATCGTAACAGGTGACTCCAATGATCCCTCAAGAGGGCTCTCACCAAGTGGTTATTAGCCACAGCTTGACCTTCCCTGAAATTAGGAGCTCAAGCCTAAGCACTTTTTTTTCTTGGCCATGCCATGTGATGTGCAGTATCTTAGTTCCTGGACCAGGGATTGAACCCATGCCCCCGCATTGAGAGCATGGAGTGTTAACCACTGGACTGCTACAGTGATCCCAATCCTAAGTACTTTACATGAGTCAAGGTTGGCCAGGTTATACCTCAGTAACATACAACCTCAAACTCTCAGTGACTTCAAACAGCACATTTGTTTCTCTCATCTGCTACCTGTTCATCCAGGATCCTGGCTGATGGAGTAACCTGAGTCACTCACTATAGCACAGTGAAGAGTGTTCCAGAGGGGCCCTTAGTGGAAATTAAATTATCTGATGAAAACTGACATTTCATTACTTCCACTCACAACTCTGGTAAGAACAGGTCATTTGGTCACATCTCACTTCGGGAGACTGAAGAAGTATAATGTTTTCAGTGACTGGAAAGAGGTGGGAGAAGGACAATTTAATAGCCCTAGTGATGACTTCAGGCTTTAACCTTTTTTCCATTCCTTCTCGGAAAATAAGAAGCAGCAGCCTGAGAAAAGATGGTGGAAACTGGTTTTAGTCTCATGAATTATCATGTTGTAAAGAACAATTTTTTAAATCATTTATGCTTTTTCTGGTTTGGTGGTTTAATATATTTGAATATTCATTGTGAATAGTGTCACCAAAAAAGAATGCTTTTAAAAGCAGTTGGGGGAATTCCAATTTTAATTTTTAGAGTTTGTGCTTTAAAAGGACAATAACAGGGACTATTGAATACTGACAGGATTTTTGATGAAGAATTTTTAATTTATCTTAGATGTGTTAATGATTACTGATTTTTTTTGAAAAGGCTTTATCTGTTAGATATGCATCCTGAAATACTTATGAATGAAATTATATGATGGAATTTGCTTCCCAATAATCTACAAGGTGGGCTTCCCCGGTGGCTCAGAGGTAAAGAATCTGTCTGCAGAGAGGGAGACACAGGAGACCGGGGTTCATTCCCTGGGTCTAGAAGATCTCCTGGAGGAGAAAATGGCAACCCACTCCAGTATTCTCCCTAGAGAGTTCCATGGATAGAGAAGCTTGGCGGGCTACAGTCCATGGGGTCGCAAAGAGTCGGACATGACTGAGCGACTGAGCACATGCACACATGTCCTCAGAAGGGCTAGGGGACACACTGGGCTGAGATGTTAGAGACACTGTCCACAGTCTGTTCACAGGACCAACCTGATCAGGGAGATCCACCCCCAGAACAAGGCTGTCTCTGCCTCCATCCAACAGAGACCACGCGGGTGCTCTGTGTCCTGCCCCTTTCCTCTTGGAGTTGGCTTGCAAACAGTGGCTCATGCTGATTTCATCTGAGTGTGTGTGTGTGTGTGTGTGTGTGTGTGTGTGTGTGTGCGCACGCTTAGCTGCTGAATCCAAATCAAATATAGGTACTCCAGTGGAAAGAGAGGTTAACATCTGACTCCTACAGTTGAAGGTAAGTTCACAATCTGAGACGTCATCAAAATATGGAGGGATGTTTATAGGATTTTGGTTAGGTTCCTGATCACCAATACATTGGGTTAGCCAAGAAGTTCATTTGGGCTTTTCTGTAAGATGGTATGGAAAAATCTGAGCGCATTTTTTGGCCAACCAAGTATTAGGCCTCTGAGCATGTTCTCTCGTGTACTTTGCTCCACCGCTCTTCCATCATTCCCACCTAGCTGGGCAATGCCACTTTCCTGCCCTTTCCTCCCACACAGGGCATACTTGCCCAGGGCATCCTTCATGCATTAATTCAATTTATGTTAATTGAGTCCCTGCCACATGCCGGGGCTGTGACAGCAAGTCAGCATAGTCTGTGACCTTGCAAATCCTACCAGGGTTCGTGAGGACATGTCCGCTGAAGGTAAAATAAACTGACTCGGGCCAGATTAGCCAAAAAGGCAGACATTATTATAAGAAGAAGGGACTATCTCATAGACCCCCAAGGATTTCAGTTATACACATATATCCACTCTTTTTTGGACGTTTTTCCCCATAAAGATCATTACAGAGTGCTGAATAGAGTTCCCTGTGATATATAGCAGATTCTTATTGATCATATATTTTCTATATATTTAGTGTGTCTATGTCAATCCCAGTATCCCAATTTATACCCCCCTCCACCCTTGGTAACCACAAGTTTGTTTTCTACATTTGTGACTCATCTTCTGTTTTGTAAGTAGGTTCACTTGTGCCATTTCTTTAGATTTTCACATATAAGCAATATTATACGATATTTGTCTCAATCTTCTCTTAACTTTTCCAAATCAATACAGCATAAGGGAAAACACTATTTGGAAATGCCAGGTGGCTAGTTTTAGGTATTCAGATTTTGTCATAATCGTTCTTTGGCTGAGTAATTTCATATATGTTTAAGGGAACATTGGTTTGAATGGAAGTCCGTTTCTGCTCTATGATTATTTTTGGTCAGTTTCTCTCTCATCAGTGAATCTGTGCACCCAGGTGGCATGTACCTGTATTTTAGAGGTCAAAAAGTCATTTGGTTCAGTCTCAGATTGTGGCAGGGCTCTGGGTATATTGCCAAGGGAACAGTCCCCTTACTGTGCCAGATGGCTGATTATCTGTGGTTATTATGTGCATAAAGCATTTTTATAAGTTCCCAGAACTCTCTGCTCAAATGTCAGCTCGACAGAGAGGCCTCCCTGACCACCTCTAAAATAGCATCTGCCTCCTGTCTCTCTTCATTCCTCTATCCTACTATATTTATCTTCAGAGCACTTGTCACCACCTGACACATTATATATTTATTTGTTTACTGTTTGCCCCTCACCTTCAGAATGCAAATTTAGGCAAGAAGGAGCTTATCTGTGTGTGTGTGTGTGTGTGTGTGTGTGTGTGTGTGTGTTAGTCACTCAGTCGTGTCTGACTCTGTGCGACCCCATGGACTGTAGCCCACCAGGCTCTTCTATCCATGGAATTCTCCTGGCAAGAATAATGGAGTGGGTAGCCAGTGCCTTCTCCAGGGGATCTTCCCAACCCGGGGATTGGATCGAACCCAGGTTTCCCACGTTGCGGGCAGATTCTTTATCATCTGAGCCACTAGAAAAGCCCAGGAGTTTGTCTATTCCCTGCTGTATTTCTATTACCTAGAGTAGTCTCTACCACACGGCAATGTTAGAATGAATGAATGAAGTGAAGGAGAGAATGAATGAATTCTCCTGCTATTCATGAAGAGAGGAAGGCAGAAGGCAATTTAAACCTGGGGACATGGAAGGAGAGACGGGAACTTGAGCAGGAAGGACTCCTTGTATGTTCGTCATCTACTCTCAAGCCACAGAGCAGAGGCGAAAAGGTTCCTGGCACGAAGGCTGGGATCACTCTAACAAGGGTGACGACCACCGCAACCCTGTGACAGAGATGGGGCACAGCCCACACACTTGAGTGTGCAAGAGCTATTGAGTTGGCCAACAGCTTGTTCAGGGTTTCCATGCTGTGTAATGGAAAAACTTTGTTGGCCAACCCTACACCGTTTCACTTTCTATACCTCAGGCCGACTCCAATTTTGAAGCTTGATGTTGGCATGATGGAGGCACTCAGCCACAGTAGAGTTACTCTGCTGCCCCACCTCTGCCAGCAGTGGGAGCTGGGGGTTCTGTGTGTATTCACAGTGGTGGGGTGGAGGGTTGACTTCTCCGCAGACGGCTGCTCCTGCCTGTCTGTGTGAGTGGGAGCGACTTCGGCCAGCAGTGTTCTGAGCCTGTCCCGCCGGGATTTCTCATTCATCAGCTCTCTGATTCACCCTCTGGGTTCTGTTACGAGGAGGTGTTTTCCCTACCACCATGTTCTGCTTTTTAACCATGCCTGTAATTTCTGTTCTCAATTCCATGGTAAGTTTCAGTTCTTTATTCTCTTACCCCGTAGAAGAACTTTCCTCTGATTCTCAGGCCTAAAGGTCTGGTAATAAAAGGAGGCAATTTAGCTTGCAAAATCTTACGCTGCCCTTGTTCCTCATGGATGTTATAGAACATTTCCTAATTAAGATATCTCGTTTATTGCAGTAGAAGTCTTCCTAAATCAAGGATTTAGTTTCATTAAAATGATGGAAATGTATTAGAGTCATACAGATGAATAAGACATTAGGACTTGAGTTTCTTTCATTTATTTATTTTTTTTATCAGTTCATTTTTTAAACATTTATTTATTTATTTTTGGCTGTGCTGGCTGTTGCGTGTGGGCTTTACTCTAGTTGTGGTGAGTGGGGGCTGCTTTCTAGTTGAGGCGCACCGGCTTCTCTTTTTGCAGAGCACGGGCTCTTGGGCATGGGCCCCAGTAGCCAGCCTGCAGGCTCTAGAGCACAGGCTCAGTAGTCGTGGCACATGGGCTTACTTGCTCCATGGCATGTGGCATCTTCTCGGACCAAGGATCGAATCCGTGACTCTGCATTGGCAGGCATATTCTTAACCAATGGACCACCAGGGAAGTCCCAGTTTCTTTGATTATAAAAGAATTATTCATCTGAGCAAAGTGTCTCTTGAGAAAAAAAAGAATCTCAATTTATATGCAACCATAGCCAAAATTTCATGAGGGAAATTTTAGCACTACTATTAGCCAGGTTTTACTTCAAGCAAATTGGGGGTATCAATATAAAATGATAGAAATTAAAAGAATCTAAGCCAGTTAACAGCAGTGTATGTCAGAAACATTCCTAACATATATATAGGTCTGGTCCCACCTTCAAAAACCCTGAACATGTGTGTATTCTGGATTGCGAGCTAAGAATCTAGTCCAGTCCCTCATTCAGTTTACTGATGAAGAAACTGAAGCTCAAAAAATGAAATGATCTGTGAAAGTGGCAGTTTCATCAAGTATATTCTAATAGGTTATGACTCTATGGCCAGAGGTACAGCTATTCTGGGTGATGACATTTAAAACTCATTACAAAACTCATCTTGTAATTCTGTAAGTAAAAATGAAGAAATTAGTTCCTGTTGGAACCAACCCTCTAATATTCAGGTTAGCAGTTCTCAAAGATGGTCTTCCCGTATGGCTCAGCAATAAAGAATCTTCTGCTAATTCAGGAGATGTGGGTTTGATGCCTAGGTCAGGAAGAGCCCCTGGAGAAGAAAATGGCTAATCACTCCAGTGTTCTTGCCTGGGAAATCCTATGGACCAGGGAGCCTGGTGGGCTACAATCCATGGGGTCACAAAAAAGTTGAATGTGACTTAGCAGCTAAACAACAACAATTTGCCAGGGGAGGTTGTCTTAAAATGTCTTGTAGTCCCTCCAGAGATGGGGCTGAGGTGACAACAGGTGTGAGGGGTAAGCAGTGGACACAACCATGTTTAGAAGAGGGCTCAGAGTAGGGGCCCAGCGACTCTGTTGTAGATGGTTGAACCTAAAAGGACTTGACTCAGAGAGTGTCACACGCTGATGGCACACTGGCTGAGTTCCTTGAGGACATGTTAGAGAAGGCGGCCTGCCAGCACTGGACTCTTCTACACTACTGATATCACTCTCTGGATGGTTAGAATTAGAAACTGACCCTGCTGCCCCTTTCCAAGTAGTCACTTTCTCACATCCCCTTTACTGTCAATTTTCTCAAAAGAATGGTGAAATTTGCCGTCTTAGCCTCCTCAACACCTATTTCTCATCCTGTTGGGCCTCCTCCCACTATCTTTTTCTGCAAAATAACACTGTTTGTTCATTCATCTGATTAATATTTATAACATGCTGAATTCATGCCAGATACTGACCTATCTGGCTCAAGGTGAGTATAAAAGACAGCCCTTAGCACAGGGAGCTCAACCCAGTGCTCTGTGACAACCTAGAGGGGTGGGGTGGGGTGGGAGATGGGAGGAAGGTTCAAGAGGGAGGGGACACGTGTATACCTGTGGCTGATTCACAGTGATGTATGGCAGAAGTCAGCACAATATTTTAAAGCAATTATCCTCTAATAAAAAATTTTTTTAAATAAAGTAAAAGACTTCTGAGGATGGATAAAGAAGATGAGCTATATATAGACCATGGAATACTACTCAGCCATGAAATGGTATGAAAAAATGCCATTTGCAGCAATATGGATGAAACTAGAAGTTATCATACTAAGTGAAGAAAGTCAGAAAGAGAAAGACAAATACCACACAGTTTCACTTACATGTGGAATCTGAAATACGACACAAATGAACTTACCAACAAAATAGAAACAGACTCACAGACATAGAGAACAGACTTATCTTTGCCAAGAGGATGGGGAGGGATGGAGTGGAAATCAGGGATTAGTAGATGCAAACTATTATATATAGGGTGGATAAACAACAGGGTCCAACTGTATTAGGAACTATATGGAATATCCTGTGATAAATTGTAATGGGAAAGAATATGAAAAGGAATATACATGTATAACTGCATCACTTTACTCTGCAGTAGAAATTAACATGACACTGTAATTCGACTATACTTCACTAAATAATAAATTAAAAAAAGAAAGTGCTTACCTCATAGAGGTTACTTTCTGGTGGGAGCACAGATGATCACACAGCTACTTACTCTGATGGTGCCATCAAGAAAAAAGTGGAGAGCATCAGGAGAGAGTATGCTGCTGCTGCTAAGTCTCTTCAGTCGTGTCCAACTCTGTGCGACCCCATGGACGGCAGCCTACCTGGCTCCTCCGTCCATGGGATTTTCCAGGCAAGAGTACTGGAGTGGGTTGCCATTGCCTTCTCCGGGAGAGAGTATAATAGGTACCTAATTTAGATTGGAATGGGAGGTGATGAGCAAGGAAGAACTCTTTAAGCAAGTGGAAGTTAATCTGATACCTCAAGGAGTAGCAGAAATTGGCTTTCAAAGAATGAGGAAAGAGTGGAACAAGAGTCAAGAATCCAAGGCAGAAAAGAGTATGGGCAGTCAGTTTATAGAACAAAAAGAAAGTGGGTCAGTATAGCTAGGACTGATGAGCTAATAGGTAAGCAGTGCCAAGTGGGCCTAGGAAGACAGGCAGCAGTGCGGTCATGAAGACCAGACTGAGACCTTTGATCTTTTTAATTTAAATAGTTTTTTTTAGTTGGCTGTGCTGAGTCTTCATTGCTGCATGAGGGTTTTCTCTAGCTGCAGTGAGCAGGGGCTACTTCATTGCAGTGCATGGGTTTCTTACTGCAGTGGCTTCTCTTGTGGAGCACAGGCTCCAGAGGGTATAGGCTTCAGTAGTTGTGATGCACGGCCTCTGTTGCCCTATGGCATGTGGAATCTTCCCAGACTAGGGATCAATCCTGTGTCCCTTGCATTTGTGGGCGAACTCAACCACTAGACCACAAGGGAAGTCCCAAGACCTTTGATTTCAAAATCGAAGGGAAGTCATTGAAGATGTTAAGCAGAGAAGATATATGATCAAATTTATGTTTTAAGAGTATTGCTGCCTGTTGGCTGAAGATTGGATTAGGATGAAACAGGAATGGCAGCACTCTCAGTGAAAGACAATGGTGACTTGGAGTAAGATGGCCGCTTTGGGAATAGAGGGAAGTAGAAAGACTCATGATATATTTTTCAGGTTGACAGATCCTGATCCATTGGACATCTAGGAAATGTCAAGTATGACCTCTAAGTTTCTGGCTTATGCAATTGCATGGATTGGTGATGACATTTACTGAGGTTTAAGATGCTGGAAAAGGCGCTTCCCTGGTATTCCAGTGGTTAAGAATCTGCCTGGCAATGCAGGGGACACCAGTTTGACCCCCGGTCCAGGAAGACACCACACGCCACGGGACAACTAAGTTCGTGAGCTGCAACTACTGCGGCCTGTGCACCCTAGAGCCTGTGCTCCACGGGAGAAGCCACCACGATGAGAAGCCCATGAATTGCAATGAAGAGTAGCCCCTGCTTTCTGCAACTAGAGAAAGCCTGTACAGCAATGCAGACCCAGCACAATTGAAAATATGTCATCGTTTTTAAGTTGGAAGAGTAAAAGGTTTGGAAAAATAGGCAAGAGTTTCTTGTCTCAGATGTCTGAGAAACATCAAAGGCCAGATATTAAGAAGGCAGCTGGATCTGTGGATGTCAAGCTCAGAAGAGAGATCTGGGCTGAACATGAATTTGGCATATGATTGGTGTCGAAAGCCGTACAATGTGGAAGGTCATCTAGAACAAGAGAAAAAGTGACAAGACGTGCCTCTAAGAAACTTCACAATATAGAGATCAGACAAAGAAGGGGTAGTCAGAGTGAAGACATAGAGACCAGAGGAGGTAGAGGAAAAGGAGGGGGTGTGAAGTCACTGTAGCTAAGGCAAGAGATGATTTCAGAAGGAGGGTGTGGTCCACTTTATGTAGTGCCACTGAGGGCTCAGGTAAGCTGAGAATGGCAAAGGGTCCATTGGACCAGGAAGCCATCTGTGATCTCACCAAGAAAGGTTTTGATGAAGTTATGAGGCAGACATCGACTAAAGTGACTAGTTGATCACAATGAGCATTAAAGAGAGCAAATGGGAAAGGGTGGAAAAGACCAAAAAATCAGAGCACATCCCTTCTATTAAGCATAAGAATTGTTTTCTGAAACTTGTTTCCGACGTGTGAGAATGTCCAGCCATGGGTCATCATCAAAGGAATCTGAGAAGCAACAGTAGGTTGATTTGGAGACTGTTTTCATAGTCACAGCTATGGATGGAGTTCCTGCTGACATCTACTGGGTAGAGGCCATGGATCCTGGTAAACATCCAGCAACACAAAGTATAGCCCCCATGATGAAGAATCAGCTAGCCCCAAATCTCAACAGTGCTGAAACTGAGAAACCCTCTTCTAAGCTCAGGTGTTTCAAGTACAGTTGTGCATGAGGTTTACCTGATAAGCTTTTCAGCAATGCACCTGTTGGGCCCTCCTAGGGATGAGTGTATTTAATATTTTCTGCAGATGTTTATCATGTGCAGCCTGGGTTTCAAACCTCTGCTCCAAGGTTTATGCACAAGCACTAAAAAGAAAAAGATGGACTAAAGAGGCTCTTAGATTCCTGGCATCCTCCTACTGACCCTGACATGAAAGCCCCAAACCCATATGATCACCAGATTGCAACCAAGAGGCCTTGCAAAGTGGTTTTCATTAAACTAACACCTTCTTCTGGACCCAAGTGAAAGTGAAAGTTGCTCAGTTATGTCCAACTCTTTGTGACCCCATGGACTGTAGCCCACCAGTCTCCTCTGTCTATGAAATCCTCCAGGCAAGAATACTGGAGTAGGTAGCCATTCCCTTCTCCAGGGAATCTACTCAACCCAGGGATTGAACCCAGGTCTCCTGCATTGCAGGTGGGTTCTTCACCATCTGAGCCACCAGGGAAGCCCTCTGGACCCAATGCCTCACTCATGTCTCCTACCCTTCACTTGGAAAATAACTGTTTCTCAGTTCTTGCTCTTTCTCTGGCTAGAAGTTGAAGAAGACCACCAGAGAAGACAGGATATGGCTTCTCAGTAACCTACTTTAGTTCCCTTTCTTAAGAAAATCTTCATGCTTTGTGTTTGTGTTTGGTGCTCCCCAGTTTCACTATGATGTGACTACAGGTAGATTTATTTTTTTGTATCCTGCTCATAACCCACTGTGCTTTTTCCATCTGCCTGTTCTCCTCCAGTTCTGGTAGATTCTCTGCCATTATCTCTTCAATGTGCTGTCTCTCCTTCCTCTCTCTGTTCTCTCCTCTGGATCTGCTGTTAGATGCATGTTAGATTTTGTCATTCTGTTCTTCACATTACATTGCTTTCACTTCCACAGTCTCCATTCTCTCTGTACTTTGGTGTGATTTTCTCAGACCCGTCTTGCAAACCACTGGTTTTCTCACTAGTCATCCAGACTAGTTCATGTGTCTACTGAGGTTTTAATTCTCTTACTATGTATTTCATGTTCAAAATTTCTATTTGTGCCTGTATTTTCTCTAACGTTCTTTTTATTTTTTAATATTTATTTTTTTAATTGAAGGATAATTGCTTTACAGAATTGTGTTGGTTTCTGCCAAACATGAACATGAATCAACCATAGGTAGTCAATAAAAAATTTATTTACGTATTTGCCTATGCTGGGTCTTGGTTTCAGCATATGGGATCTAGTTCCATGACCAGGGATCAAACCTAGGCTGCCTGCATTGGAAGTGTAGTGACTTAGCCACTGGGTTACCAGGGAAGTCCCGTCCCTAAGGTACTCTTCCTGCCTTATTCTATTCATTCCTTTCGAACATTTAAAAGCTCTCAGATTGTTTTATTATTATTAGTCATTGGAGTATTGGCTGAGTCTCATCTCATGCAGATGTGTGTAGTAACCTACCATGTCTGGGATAACATAACTCCTGTAATGTGGGCTAATGTTCACTGTCTTCCTACGTTTAACATTCACTATGCTTCCTAAACTCAGTTGAGAGTATTGTTCCCACTGATGTCTAGAGCTCCATTTTGTATAAAACAGTTCCTGTTGTTTTAAAGCTCTGATAAGGGGAGAACACCATGGGTTATTTTTTTTGTAATTAAGGTTGGAATGTGGGCTTCCCAGGTGGCGCTAGCGGGAAAGAACCTACCTGCCAATGCAGGAGATGTAAGAGACACAGGTTCAATCCCTGCGTTACGAAGATCCCCTGGAGGAGGGCATGGTCACTCACTCCAGTATTCTTGCCTGGAGAATCCCATGGACAGAGGAGCCTGGTGGGCTGTAGCCCATAGGGTCGCACAGAGTCAGACACGACTAAAGCAACTTAGCAGCAGCAGCAGCACGCATGCACACAGGATCAAATGGGGGAAAGGAGGCAGAAGAACCCTTCTAAAGCACTGGGTCAACAGTGATTTGTTAAAGAGCCTCTTGCTAAATCGTTGTAACTATGTCACTATCAGGGCCCAGTTCAGTTCAGTTCAGTTGCTCAGTCATGTCCGTCTCTTTGCGACCCCATGGACTGCAGCATGCCAGGCTTTCCTGTCCATCACCAACTCCCAGGGCTTGCTCAAACTCATGTCCATCGAGTCGGTGATGGACTCATCTCATCCATTCACCTCATCCTCTGTCGTCCCCTTCTCTTCCTACCTTCAATCTTTCCCAGCATCAGGGTCTTTCCCAATGAGTCTGTTCTTTGCATCAGGTGGCCAAAGTATTGGAGCTTCAGCTTCACCATCAGTCCTTCCAATGAATATTCAGGACTGATTTCCTTTAGGATGGACTGGTTGGATCTCCTTGCAGTCCAAGGGATTCTCAAGAGTCTTCCCCAACACCACAGCTCAAAAGCATCAATTCTTTGGTGCTCAGCTTCCTTTATGGTCCAACTCTCATGTCCAGTCATGACTACTGGAAAAACCATGGCTTTGACTAGACAGACCTTCTTTGGCAAAGTAATGACTCTGCTTTTTAATATGTTGTCTAGGTTGGTCATAGCTTTTCTTCCAAGGAGCAAGTGTCTTTTAATTCCATGGCTGCAATCACCATCTGCAGTGATTTTTGGAGGCCCCCCCGCAAATAAAATCTGTCACTGTTTCCATCGTCTCCCCATCTATTTGCCGTGAAGTGATGGGACCAGATGCCATGATCTTAGTTTTCTGAGTGTTGAGCTTTAAGCCAACTTTTTCACTCTCCTCTTTCACTTTCATCAAGAGGCTCTTTAGTTCTTTGCTTTCTGCCATAAGGATGGTGTCATCTGCATATCCAAGGTTACTGATATTTCTCCCAGCAATCTTGATTCCAGCTTGTACTTCATCTAACTAGGCATTTTGCATGATGTACTCTGCATATAAATTAAATAAGCAGGACAATATACAGCCTTGACATACTTCTTTCCCAATTTGGAACCAGTCTGTTGTTCCATGTCCAGTTCTAACTGTTGCTTCTTGACCTGCATACAGATTTCTCAAGAGGCAGGTCAGGTGGTCTTATATTCCCATCTCTTGAAGAATTTCCCACAGTTTGGTGTGATCCACACAGTCAAAGGCTTTAGTGTAGTCAATAAAGCAGAAATAGATGTTTTTCTGGAACTCTCTTGCTTTTTCAATGATCCAGTTAAGAGCTGGTAAAACTTTGTGGGCAGACTCAGATCTAATCTGGCCTTGAGGGTCCAGGGAGGGAGGTATGCATAACGCATTCTAAGTGATGTAGGAATACATGCATGCTGGAACCTGCTGACAATTCATCCTACCCTTCTGGTGTGAGTGGGAAGATAGGTTTTGGTAAGAGATGGAGTAACAGGCAGGGGGGTGGGTGGGTAAAGAAGGTGGAGGGGAGGTAGTAGCAGGGAGGTGACAAGAAGGAAAAGTCAATAATATAGACACTGCCCACTGAGTCCTTTCTCTGTGCAGGGCTTGTATTATGTTGTTGTTCAGTCACTAAGTTGTGTCCAACTCTTTGTGACCCCATGGACTGCAGCATGTGCCAGGCTTCCCTGTCTTTCACTGTCTCCCAGAGTTTGTTCATACTCATGCCCGTTGAGTCAGTGATGTCATCCAATCATCTCATCCTCTGCTGCTCCCTTCTCCTTTTGCCTTCAGTCTTTTTTAGCATCAGGGTCTTTTCCAACAAGTCTGTTCCTCACAATCAGGTGGCCAAAGTATTGGAGCTTCAACTTCAGTATCTGTTCTTCTAGTGAATATTCAGCCCTTTTGGATGGACTAGTTTGATCTCCTTGCACTCTCAAGAGTCTTCTCCAGCACCATAATTTGTGCTATTGGGTTGGCAAAAAAGTTTGTTTGGGTTTTTCCATTAGATATTACAGAAAAACCTGAACAAAATTTTGGCCAATTCAATAGCTGTGCTCCATGCATCTCTCATGTAATCCCCACATACCCTTCTAAAGAAGGTGCACTAGTATCCCCACATCCCAGATGAGGAATCTCAGGCTGAAGGAGTGCAATTAAGTTGTCCTCAGTCACACAGGTAGCAAATGATCAAGTGTAGATTTAAATGCTTAGAGTCTGACCCCAGAGTTCGTGGTCTTCATCACCAGGAATATCATTCCTCAGAGGGTTAGAGTGACTTGCTGTATGTCGGAGCATGTGTTATCTTGATCATTGCTTTCCACTAGTTGTCATCTTCTGAAGTAAGACATTGCTCATTCAACAAATACTTATGATGTTGCCAATCCCTAGCTTTATATCATGGGCTGAGGATGTCAAGATGAATCAGACTGATCGCTGACCTCAAAGAGGTGATGGTTCCCATAAGCAGGTCACAAGAAAAAGAGTCATGCAAGCACATAATTATAATGCAATATGGCAACTCATGATTCAGTGGATGTTTGTATAGAGTGCTAGGGAATCTCAGAAGATAGAGTGGCTAATTCTGTCAGAGGGAGCTTGGGAAGACTTCAGCAAGAAGGGGAGATTTAAAATAAGTTTTGGGGACTTCCCTTGTGGTCCAGTGACTAAGACTCATACTCCCTGTGCCTGATCAGGGAACTAGATCCCACATGCCACAATGAAGATCTAAGATCCTGGATGCCAAAAACTAAAGACCCGGCACAGACAAATAAATAAAAAATATTTTTAAATAAAATAAATTTTAAAGGGTGAATAGTTAATTAGATGGATGCTGATGTAGAAAAAGTTTCAAAGTGAAGGAAATAGTGTTCAAGGGCATAAAGGTTTGAGAGTGCATGACAGGTGAGGGAATGAACACAGGTGGAAGAGATAGGAGTATAAAGTCCAAGGGTAGCTTTCAAATGTTCTTCAGACCACTGTTTCTTTGTGATGTGAATTCTGAAATCAAGAAGGTGTGGAAACCACTGTACCTGAGAATCTTTTTTGTGTATTCACAATGCATGTGGCATGGTGGCCCAGACTGTGAAGAATCTGCCTGCAATGCAGGAAACCTGGGTTTGATTCCTATATCAGGAAGATTCCCGGAGGAGGAAATCCACTCCAGTATTCTTGCTTAGAGAATTCCATGGACAGAGGAGCCTGACAGGCTACAATCCATGGGGTTTCAAAGAGTCAGGCACAACTGGCAACTAATACACACACACACACGCAATGCATGTAAACATATTAAAGACTTAAAGAAGTACTGCAGTAACCAACCTGTTAAATTCTTTTAAAACAAATTTCCCATCTTAAGTGTTCACAGAATTGTTTTTTTAAACATCCAAACAACACTTGTCATCTCAAGAATTTCCATTTTGGGAGAATATTAGCCAAAGAAAATGAAATAATGCCATTAGCAGCAACATGGGTGGATCTAGAGATTATTGTACTAAGTGAATTAAGTCAGACAGAGAAAGACAAATATCGTGTGATATTACTCCTGTGTGGAATCTAAAATATGACACAAATTAACTTATCTATGAAACAGAAACAGATTCACAGACATAGAGAACAGACTTGTGGTTGCCAAGCGGGAAAGGGTTGCAGGAGGGATATATCAGGAATTTAGGATTATCAGATGCAAACTATTATATAGAGGATGGATAAACAACAAATTCCTACTGTATAGCACAGGGAACAATATTCAGTACCCTGTGATAAACCATAATGGAAAAGAATATGAAAAAGAATGTATATGTATAAGTGAATCACTTTCCTGTGTAGCAGAAATGAACAAAACCTTGTTAATAATCCATATGTTAATAAAATACATTTTTTAAAAAGAGAGCTTCCATTTTTTTATAGTTTTAATTTTTCTGTTGAGATTCCCTTTGTGTTCACTCACCAATATCATATTTTCCTCTAATTCTTTGATCAGAAGTTTAACAGCTACTTTAAAGTCTTTTTTTGCTAACTCTAAAATCTTGGTCCCCCTTAGGTTTGATTGAAATTAACTACCTTCTTTTAAAAAAATTGCTATGGATTATTATCCTGTTTGTTTGTACATCGACCAACTTTTGATTCTCAGCCATTGTAATCACACATTTTAGAGACTCTAATTTTTGTTTTCTTTCTCTGATGGGTGTTGATTCTTGTTTTAGCAGACTCCTTAATTAATGAACAATCATGTTGAACTTATACAGTCTTTATATTTGGTTAGTGCTGACACGTGAAAAGTTTTAGATGCTTTGCAAGCCATCCTAACTTGGCAGGAGTCAGCCTCCAAGCTCCCTTTATCCCTCGTGAACTTTGTTGGGACTTGGCTTTAGACTTTGTTAGGGTGAATTTAGGGCAGATGTTACTCTAGGGCTTGGTCTTCACTCCTAAGGTGCAGGCTTTCCAGTGTCTCAGCTAGATGCCAAGGATGCTAATGAGGTGTAAACAAGATTTCTTCACTCCAGGAGGGCTCTTCTCCAGTGTCCTCAAGGACTGTTCCACCCCTGTTTGATCCACTCTCAAAATCATAGCGGTTACTGTCTGTGAGTTTCAAGAAGTCTTTCCCTACATATGGACAGCCCACCGTCATGAACGGATTCATAGGGGCTCTCCATATGTACCTCTTGGCCTTCCTCTTTCCTTAGGTCCCTCCTTTGCCATATCCCAGTCCAGATACTCTACTTGCTTCAGCTGCCAGCAGACCATTACTCCTACCTCCTTGACTCAGATAGATTACAGTGTTCTGCTTGGACTCCAGTTCTTTGCTATCAGTTGGAAAACATTCTCAAGGCAGAGAATTGGGTAATCAAGAGGCTCATTTTATAAATTTCCTTTTTCTAAGGGATCGTAATCTTTTAAAGAATATTTTTATTTATTTACTTTTGGCTGCACTGGGTCTTTATTGCTGTCGTGGGCTTCTCACTACGGTGGCTTCTCTTGTTGCAAAGTGCAGGCTCTTGAGCACGTGGACTCAGAGGTTGTGGCCCATGGGCTTATTTGCCCCTCAGCAGGTGGGATCTTCCCAGAACCAGGGATGGAAACTGTGTCCCCTCCATTGGCAGGCAAATTCTTAACCACTGGACCAAGGACCCAGGATTATAGTCTTGTGTTGCTATTGTCCATCCCCTAAAAACAGTTGCCTATAAATTTTGTCCAGTTTTACAGTTGTTTATGGAAAGAGGGTTTTCTGGTATAACTTACCCTATCACAGTCAGAAATGGAAGTCCAATATAATATTATTAAACAGCACATGAAGCTAGCTGTGTAGCATAGACTTTGAGAAATACTGAGGTAAGCTTATATTTAATTTTATCCCCATTTAAAATATATATTTATTTATTTGGTTTTGGGATCTTTAGTTGCAGCATGTGGGATCTAGTTCCCTGGCCAGGGATCAAACCCAGGTCCCCTGCATTTGGAGCTCAGAGTCTTAGCCACTGGACCACCAGGAAAGCCCCCTAGCCCCACTTTTAGTAACCAGGACTCATATTTCAGCAGTTCACTTTACCACTCCATTTGGATCTTCAATTGGTCTCTGAAGCTCAATAGGTCTAAAATTAGTCTTTTTTTCCTCCAGATTTTCTCTTTCCCTAGTATCCCCCCATTTCAGCAAATGGCAACATCACCCATTTCATTTCTCAGACCCAAACTCTTGGTGCTGTTATTATCTTTGGCATTTTCTTCCTCTCATATTCCATGTTTAGTACATTAGCAGACCCTGTTGCTCTATCTTCAAATTTTCACTACCTCTACACACTACCTTAGGTCAAACGACCATCACTTGCACTATTGCAAGTAAGACCAGGTTAGCTCATAAACTGGTCTCTCTACTTCTTTCTTGGCCTCTTTCATACATTTTTCATGTAGCAGCCAAACGGACCCGCTTAAAATATGTCACCCATGTCATACCTCTGCTCAAATCCCTCTACTGGTTTCTCATCATATTTAGAATAAAAGTTAAAGTCCTTCCCATGGCCTAAAAAGCTTTAATTGTTTTGAGCCCTGAACATCTCTCCTTCGTCTCCTTCATCTCTTCCCTCTACTCTCATTCTCATGGTCCTTCAGCCATACTACCATTGTTTTTATTTTTTTAAATATTTATTTATTTTAATATTTATGTGTTTTAATGAATTTATTTTGCTGTACCGGGTCTTAGTTGCAGCACCCTG
Source organism: Antilocapra americana (assembly GCA_007570785.1). NCBI lineage: Eukaryota > Metazoa > Chordata > Mammalia > Artiodactyla > Antilocapridae > Antilocapra > Antilocapra americana. The sequence continues at coordinate 3,522,811 of ML662448.1, forward strand.
GGTCTTCAGTCTTCCTTGTGGCATGTGGGATCTTTGGCTGTGGCATGTGGGATCTAGTTCCCTGACCAGGGATCAAGCCCCGTCCCCCAGCCTTGGGAGCATAGAGTCTTGGCCACTGGACTGCCAGGAAATCCCTGTACTCCCTTCTTGATGATGTCTATTGAATACGGGGCCCTCTCTTATCAAAAGGCCGTTGTATCTGTTGGTTCCTCTTCCTGGAATACTCTTCTTCCTGACATCCATATGGCTCACTCTCTCACTCCTTGTGTCACATCCTCAGAGAATTCTTCACTGACCACCCTTTCTAAGATCCTAGCCCTTGTCACCCTCTATTGCCTCACACTGCTTCATTTCCTTCATAGCATTTTTCATTGTCTGACCTACATTTTATCTCTTCATTTATTTATTTTTCCTACTGAAATTAAGCTCCATGAGAAGAGGGACCTTGGTTTTTTCCACCACTGTACCCAAATCTCCTAGAACAGTGCCTGACACTTAGCAAGCTCTCAATAAGTGAAGTTAAATAAATAATATAAATTATAATAAATGTATATAAATGGAACTTAAAAAAATTATTTGGCTGCACCAGGTCTTCATTGCAGCACAGCTGATCTTCACTGAGGCATCAGCTTCAGCTGATCTAGTTCCCTGACTATCGATCAAACATAGGCCCTCTGCATTGGGAACAGAGAGTTTTAACATAGACCACCAGGGAAGTCCCTAAATGGGATTTTTTTCTGAGGCTGTTCAGAGTGATAAGAAAAGATTGAAAAAAGGTACCCCAAATAGCAAATATGTTGGGAAAATCCATGTATTTTATTGACTCTTATGAACAAAGGCCATCAATGAAAAAGTACTGGTAGACTGTTGTACATCGCAGTGAGGAAATTATTTTATCTAGGTGAACTTAATGGGGCTCAATCATCTTTTCCCAGCAGGTCTATATCAATGAAAGTCCAAACAGAAGAACACATAAAAATAAGAAAAAAAAGTGTGCCCTGGGACAATGCTATTGCACCATTGGTGTCTTCCAGAAGAAACTATCTTCCCCCTTCTTAGACATAGCGGCATTCAGAGCCAAAAATAGCATCTGTTACACAAAAGATTTGTTATGCGTAGGTTTGCTCTGGAGTATGAAAGCAAATTGCTGGACAGAAATGCCTCTTCTATTTGTGTTCACATAGAATGAACCAATGATAGATTCTTACAGGAAGGGATTTTCTGATGCAACTCGGGCAAGGTACTTCAAATCCCCCTATGTACTGGAGCTCTTGTAAACCCAAAGGACATTTCTCCATTTTTTTTATAAATCCATTTTGTTTATTTATTTATTCATCTGGCCATGCCACATGCAGGATCTTAGTTCCCCAGCCAGGGATTGAACTGGCATCCCTTGCATTGGGAGTGCAGAGCCTTAACCACTGGACCACAGGGAAGTCTCCCAAAGGGCATCTCTTGAAGCAGAGATAAGGCCAGAGAAGCAAATGCAATTTAGTTATACCTCTTTGATATGAATTCTCACTCAGGACTATTCCATTTGCTCCTATTCCAGGAGGACCTATGGTAAAAATGGTGGACATATTCCAAGTCATTGTGATTAGCAACTCCAGGAATATTGGTTCTAATTCCCACAACTTCTGAAATATCAAGAAAGGTCGTCAGGTACTTCCTTTTTTTGGAGGTTCCTGATGTATTAAGAGAGGATAAAGCTCTAAATCAGGGTTACAAAAATTGTGATGTATTTTAAATGCTTCCATTTGATAAACTAATACCTTTAAAACAAGAACATACAAAGTGATTTATTATGCCATTTGAGGTTATCTCTGTGACTGTATTGAGGACCTTATTTGGAGGTAATATCAGAGGTCTAAGCTTTAGAAATATATTTCCTTCAGAAATATAAGTCCATTCTAACTCTTCAGTGATGGCTCCTGACCACTCCCTGGATGTTGCTAAGGTCTTCCACTGGTCAGCCAATGGTTCTGAACTTTAAAAACTATCTCTTCATAAAGATGGCAAGAGGCACATAAAATGATGCTCAACATTGCTCAGTATTAGAGAAATGCAAATCAAAATTACAATGAGGTATCACCTCACACCAGATCAAAATGACTGTCATCAAAAAGTCTACAAACAATAAATGTTTGAGAGAATGTGGAGGAAAGGGAAGTCTCCTACAAACTGCTGCTGGTGGGAATATAAATTGGTACAGTTGTTTTGGAGAACAGTACGTTGTTGTTGTTCAGTTACTAGGTTGTGTCTGACTTTTTGGGACCCCATACCAGGCTCCTTTATCCTTTACTATCTCCCGGAGTTTGCTCAAATTCTTGTCTGTTGAGTTGGTGATGCTATTTAATCATCTCATTCTCTGCTGCCCCCTTCTCCTTTAGCCTTCAATCTTTTCCAGCATCAGGGTCTTTTCCAGTGAGTTGGCTCTTTGCATCAAGTAGCCAAAGTAGCCAAAGCTTTAGCTCCATCAGCAATTCTTCCAATGAATATTCAGGGTTGATTTCCTTTAGAATTGATTGGTTTGATCCCTCTGAAGTCCAAAGGACTTTCAAGAGTCTTCTCTAGCACCACAATTCAAAAGCATCGGTTCTTCAGTGCTCATTTTTCTTTATGGTTCAACTCTTACATCTGTACATGACAACTGGGAAAAACCATAGACCTTTGTCAACAAAGTAATGTCTCTGCTTTTTAATATGCTGTCTAGATTTGTCATATCTTTCCTTCCAAGGAGCAAGTGACTCTCAATTTCATGGATGCAGTTTGAACCTGAGTCTCCAGCATCATAGGCTGATTATTTACCACTGTACCACCTATTCTTTTATGGAGAGCAGTATGGAGGTTCCTTTAAAAACTAAAAATAAAGCTACCATCAGTTCAGTTCAGTCACTTAGTCATGTTCTGCTCGTTGTGACCCCATAGACTGTAGCACGCCAGGTTTCCCTGTCCATTACCAATTCCTGGAGCTTGCTCAAACTCATGTCCATCAAGTTGGTGATGCCATCCAACCATCTCATCCTCTGTCATCCCCTTCTCTTCCTTCATAGCTACTGTGTGATCCAGCAATCCCACTCCTGAGCATATATCTGGAGAAAAACATGATATAAAAGAATACATGCACCCCATTGCAGCTCTGTTTACAATAGCCAAGACATGGAAGCAACTTAAATGCCCATCAACAGAAGAATGCATAAAGAAGATGTGGTACATATATACAATGGACTATTGCTCAGCCATTAAAAAGAATGAAATAATGCCATTTGCAGCACCATGGATAGATCTGGAGATTATCATACCAAGCGAAGCCAGACAGAGGAAAACAAACATCATATGATATTGCTTATATGTGGAATCTAAAAAAAAAAAATGATACACAACAAGCGTAGAAAGACTGAAAGGTGAAAAGAAGGCAGGCTTCATAAGAAGAGCAGAACTTGAGGAACGATATGACAATGAGTTTCCTAGTTTTTCTTTCTGCCTCCCATATATTCTAAATAGAGCATTGGGGAAACCTGCAAAACGGAACCACCAAAAGGCACAGTGAAGAAAAGAAAAGAAAAAAAAAGCCTCCAAGAGAAGCCTATTATCCTTGAACAAAGGATCAAGAAGAGATGCATAAGAGAACAGAAAACCATTATCTCTCCAACTCCTGCCAAACATTGATGGATCAATACCCGTACTTAAGGTTTCTGCCAGGCCCAATGAGGAGTTAATCTTCCATTTCCCTGACAGCCTTAAGGAAATAAGAGTGAAGTTCTGATTTATCCATCTGGTGGTATTGGCAGGGCCAAGCAGGGGGCTGATCTTTTGCATCCAGGAAAGCAGGCAATGCTCTGACTTCCCTGCTTTGGGACTGTCAGTGGGTTCCAATGGGAAGCTGCCCCTCTGTTTCCACGTGGCATCAGTGAAATGGAACGAGGCAGTGTGTGGTGGGGCTAGATAGCCCTTCACACCCCCTACCCTGGTGTCAGCTCAGTAAGGATGGGAGCCAAGCTTATACCCAACTAGGGAAAAATAAGGTAGAGTGAGTCAGTGCTAAGAGGGTTATTGAACTTCCACCCTACTCCTCTGCCTTCACAGGCTATATGAGTCACTGCTCCACATTTGTCAGGATGCTGTCAACAGAGTTTAGCAGGGAGCTGAGAACCCACCCACACCTTGACCTGTAGGCTACACCCAAATGCTAAAACGGGTGATTGTCTGTCCAAAAATTAAATGGGATTCTATGTCTCACAATATAATAATCAAAATGTCCAGAACACAACTGAAAATTACTCATCATACTAACAACTGAGAAAAGTAAACATTTCAGTGAGAGAGCCAATCAACAGATGTCAACACTGAGATGACTCGCATGTTGGAATTCTCTGACAAGGACTCTAAAGCAGTCATCCTTTTAAAAATGCTTCAACAAGCAAATACATGCATGTTTGAAACACAAGAAAGAGAAAACCCCAGAAAAGAAGTGGAAGCTATTTTTAAAAAGAACCAAAAGGAAACTAAGTTATCGGACTAAAAATACAAGAACCCAATTAAAAGAAAACTTCACTGAATGGATTGGGTGCCAGAAAAAAAATATGACACAGGGATGAATCGGTGAGATCGAGGATAGAACAACAGAAATTACTCGATCTGAACAGCACAGAGAAAATACACTGAAAAGAAAAAGAACAGAGTCTCAGGGAATTGTAGGACTATAGTGGAAAAATCTAATATTCATATCATTGGAGTCCTAGAAGGAGAAATGGAGAAGGAAATGGCAACCCACTCCAGTATTTTTGTCTGGAGAATCCCATGGACAGAGGAGCCTGGTGGGCTGCTGTCTATGGGGTCGCACAGAGTCAGACACAACTGAAGCGACTTAGCAGCAGCATCAGCAGCAGGAGAAAAGAAAGTGGAGATGAAAAATATTTGAAGCAATAATGACTGAAAAATCCATAACTTAGGCAAAGAACATAAAATAACACATTCAAAAATGCAAGTGAACACCAAACAGGATAAACCCAAAGAAATTCACATCAGGACCCATCATAGTTAAATCTAGGGACAAATAAAAAAATCTGAAACATCCAGAAAGAAACAACTTTATCTACACATGAAAACTAATTTGAATGACAACAGATATCTCATGAGGAACCAAAGAGGCCAGAAGGAAGTGGCACAATATTTTTAAATGCTAAGAAAAAGAACTGTGAATCATGAATTAAAAAAAAAATTTATATAGCTATTTGGTTGCGCTGGGTCTTCATGCAGGATCTCCACAAGGGATCTTCCTTCTTTACTGAGGCATGCAGGATCTTTAGTTGCAGCCTGAGAAGTCTTTAGTTGCAGCATGTGGGGTTTAGATCCCTGACCAAGGATTGAACACAGGCCCCCTGCATTGGAAGCTCAGAGTCTTAGCCACTGGACCACTAAGGAAATCCTTAGCCACCTTTATTTATTTATTTATTTATTTTTATTGTTTTTGCCATACAATGACATGATATCACCATGGGTTTACATATGCTTCCCCTCCAGAACCCCCCTCCCTCCTCCCTCCCCCCCCGGGAAATCTCGCTGCACCAGCCCCGAGCATCAATCCTGGGCTGGTGATTGATTAGACACATGACAATTAACATGCTTCAATGCCCTTCTCCCATATCATCCCACCCTTACCCTCATCCACAAAGTCCACGAGTCTATTCTATACATCTGCGTTCCTTTTGCTGTCTCGCATGTTGGGTTCTCATTACCGTCTTTCTAAATTCCATATATATGCGTTAATATACTGTATTGTTGTTTTGCTTCTGGCTTACTTCACTCTGGATAATGGGCTCCAGTTTCGTCCATCTGAGTAGAATTGCTTCAAATGAATTTTTTTTTAATGCTGAGTAATATTCCATTGTGTATATGTACCACAGCTTTCTTATCCATTCGTCAGTTGATGGGCATCTAGGTTGCTTCCATGTCTTGGCTATTGTAAACAATGCAGCGATGAACATTGGGGTACACATGTCTCTTTCAATTCTGGTTTCCTCAGTGTATATGCCCAGCAGTGGGATTGCTGGGTTATATGGCAGGTCTATTTCCAGCTTTTTAAGGAACCTCCACACTGTTTTCCATAGTGGCTGTACTAGTTTGCATTCCCACCAACAGTGTAAGAGGGTTCCCTTTTCTGCACATCCTCTCCAGCATTTATTGCTTGTAGACTTTTGGATGGAAGCCATTCTGACGGGTGTAAAGTGGTACCTCATTGTGGTTTTGATTTGCATTTCTCTGATAATGAGTGATGTTGAGCATCTTTTCATGTGTTTGCTAGCCATTTTTATATCTTCTTTGGAGAAATGTCTGTTAAGTTCTTTGGCCCACTTTTTAATTGGGTTGTTTATTTTTCTAGAATGGAGCTACAGGAGTTGCTTGTATATTTTTGAGATTAATTGTTTGTCCGTTGCTTCATTGGCTATTATTTTCTCCCATTCTGAAGGCTGTCTTTTCACCTTGCTTATAGTTTCCTTTGTTGTGCAAAAGCTTTTAATTTTAATTAGGTCCCATTTGTTTATTCGTGTTTTTATTTCCGATATTCTGGGAGGTGGGTCATGGAGTATCCCGCTTTGGGTTATGTCGGAGAGTGTTTTGCCTATGTTATCCTCTAGGAGTTTTATAGTTTCTGGTCTTATGCTTAGATCTTTGATCCATTTTGAGTTTATCATTGTGTATGGTGTTAGAAAGTGATCTAGTTTCATTCTTTTACAAGTGGCTGTCCAGTTTTCCCAGCACCACTTGTTAAAGAGGTTGTCTTTTCTCCATTGTATATTCTTGCCTCCTTTGTCAAAGATAAGGTGTCCATAGATGCGTGTATTTATCTCTGGGCTTTCTATTCTGTTCCATTGATCTATATTTCTGTCTTTGTGCCAGTACCATGCTGTCTTAATGACTGTGGATTTGTAGTATAGCCTAAAGTCAGGTAGGTTGATTCCTCCAGTTCCATTCTTCTTTCTCAAGATTGCTTTGGCTATACGAGGTTTTTTGTATTTCCATCAAATTGAGAAATTATTTGTTGTAATTCTCTGAAAAAGACCTCTGGTAGCTTGATAGGAATTGCATTGAATCTATAGATTGCTTTGGGTAGTATACTCATTTTCACTATATTGATTCTTCCAATCCACGAACACGGCACATTTCTCCATCTGTTTGTGTCCTCCTTGATTTCTTTCATCAGTGTTTTATAGTTTTCTATATACAAGTCTTTTGATTCTTTAGGTAGAAATACTCCTAAGTATTTTATTCTTTTTGTTTCGATGGTGAATGGAATTGTTTCCTTAATTTCTCTTTCTGATTTCTCACTGTTAGTGTATAGGAATGCCAGGGATTTCTGTGTGTTGATTTTGTATCCTGAAACTTTGCTATATTCACTGATTAGCTCTAGTAATTTTCTCGTAGAGTCTTTAGGGTTTTCAATATAGAGGATCATGTCATCTGCAAACAGAGAGAGTTTTACTTCTTCTTTTCCAATCTGGATTCCTTTGATTTCTTTATCTGCCTTAGCCACCTTTAAAAATAAATTTGCACAATTTTTAAAGGTTACTTTCCATTTACAGTTATTACAAAATATTGGCTATATTCCGCATGTTTTACAATATATCCTTGAACCTACCTTACACTCAGCAGTCTGTTTCTCCCACTTACTTCTCCCTATATTCCCCCCACACCTTCTCCTACACACTGGGAACCACTCCTTTGTTCTCTACATCTGAGTCTACTTCTTTTTTGTTATATTTACTACTTTGTTGTACCTTTTAGGGTCCACATATAAGTGATATCATACAGTACTTATCTTTCTCTGTCTGACTTATTTCACTTCATGTAATGTCCTCCACAAAAAGTGAAAAGGTACTAAAGAAACTCTGGATGAATGTGAAAGAGAAGAGTGAAAGACTTGGCTTTAAACTCAACATTCAAAAAATGAAGATCATGGCCTATCATTACATGGCAAATGGGGAAAATGTGGAAACAGTGTCAGATTTAATTTTCTTGGGCTCCAAAATCAATGCGGACAGTGACTGGAGCCATGAAATTAAAAGATGCTTGCTCCTTAGAAGAAAAGCTATGACAAACCTAGACAATGGATTAAAAAGCAGAGACATCACTTTGCTGACAAAGGTCCATATACTCAAACCTATAATTTTTCCAGTAGTCACGTATGCATGTGAAATTTGGACCATAAAGACGGCTGAGCACCAAAGAATCGATGCTGATTTGGTGCTGAAGAAGACTCTTGAGAGTCCTTTGGATAGCGAGGAACTCGAACCAGTCAATCCTAAAAGAAATCAACCCTGAATATTCTTTGGAAGAACCGATACTGAAGCTGAAGCTCCAATACTTTGGCCACCTGATATGGAGAGCCAACCCTTTGGAAAAGACTGATGCTGGGAAAGACTGAAGGCAGGAGGAGAAGGGAATGACAGAGGATGAGATCATTGGATGGCATCACTAACTCAGCAGACATAAGTTTGAGCCAACTCCAGGAGATAGTGAAGGACAGGGAAGCTTGATGTGCTGCATTCCATGGGGTCTCAAAGAGTTGGACATGACTTCAAGACTAAAGCGCCACCACTATAACTAAAAAGTCAATTAATTAAAAATAAAACAACACCATTTGCAGCAATGTGTTGGATGAGCTTAAGAAATTATCATTCTAAGTGAAGTAAGTCAGAAAGAGAAAGACAAATACCATATGATATCACTTGTATGTGGAATCTAAAATATGACACAGATGAATTTATTTATGAAACAAAACAAGGCTCACGGACATAGATAACAGGCTTGAGGGTTGCCAAAGGCAAGGGGGAGGGATGGATTGGGAGTCTGGGATTAGTAGATGCAAACTATTATATATAGAATGGATAACAAGGTCCTTCTGTATAGAATAGGGTGCTGTTTAATATCCTGTGATAAATTATAATAGAAAAGATTATAAAAAAGAATGTATGTTTATGTGTAACTGAGTCACTTTGCTGTACAGTAGAAATTAACACATTGTAAATCAGCCATACTTCAGTAAAAAAACTAAAATTAAATAAAACCAGTAAAGCAATTAAGCATAATTAATGGTAGACTGTGATAAGTTGTATGTATATATAATATATATACACATATAGATATGTATTGGCTTCCCTGGTGGCTCAGATGGTAAAGAATCTGCCTGCAATGCAGGAGACCTGGGTTAGATCCATATATAGTAGGCAAATATTATAAACAAATTCATGAATATACTTGGAATATCAACACTACATTCTCAGCAATTGACAGAGTTATAAGAGAGAAAATCCAGAAAGATACAGAAGATCTGAACACCACCACCCACCAACAAAATCTAATTAATGTTTTTAGAACACTCTACCCAACAACAGCAAAGTACACATTCTGTTTTTAAGTGCCCATGAAACATTTGCAAAGAAAGACCATGCATATCCAGGGCCATAAAACAAGCCTCAACACATTTAAAAGATTTTAAATTATACAAAGTAAGTTCTTTGAAGATAATGGAATCAAGGTAGAAATCAATAATGAAAAATCAATAGAAAAATCTCTAAACACTTGGATATAAAACAACAGAATTCTAAATTATCCATGGGTTAAAGAGGAAGTCTCAAAGGAAAAAAGTCCATGTAACTGAATGAAAATAAAATACAACTTATTGATATTTGCAGGATGCATCTAAAGCAGTGTTGAGAAAAAAAAAGACAAATCAATGAAATTTAGTAATGTTAGCAAAATTACTGTAGAGTAAGGATGGGTAAAACTCCACAGAGCAGAAAGAAAGAAAAATGGCAAACTTTAAAAAAAAATGTTTTTCAGAATTTCAGAAACTAACCAGACTTTTAGCAATCCAGAAGTAGTGTTTATTTATTTTTTTTTTAAAGTTGAATTCAAGTAAGAACAATGGTTTTTCTGGTATTTTAACTTGCTCTGTTTCCATTTCCCTCCTTCTGGCCCAGCTCTGTGGTAGTCTTGAAAAACAGGTGACCAGAATCATAATTACAATGGTTTTCTTTTAATATTTTATTTATCTGTTTGGTTGTGCCAGGTCATTTTTGCAGCACACGTGATTTCAGTCCTCATTGCAGCATGTGTGATCTTTTGCTGCAGCATGCAAGCTCTTAGTTGCAGCATGTGGGATCTAGTTCCCTGACCAGAAATTGAACCTGGGTCCCCTGCATTGGGAGCATGAAGCCTTGACCAATGGACCACCAGGGAAGTCCTATAATAATGATTTTAAATCAGTCATTTAAAATATGTTCAAAGAACTAAAGGAAACCTGTTAAAGAACTAAAGGAAAATATGATGATGATGTCTCACAAATACAGAATATTAATAAGATGATATAAATTATGATCACTTCATGGCAAATAGATGGGGAAACAATGGAAACAGTGACAGACTTTGTTTTCTTGGGCTCCAAAATCATTGCAGATGATGACTGCAGGCATGAAATTAGAGGACGTTTGCTCCTTGGAAGAAAAGCTATGACCAACCTAGATAGCATATTAAAAAGCAGAGACATTACTTTACCGACAAAAGTCTGTCTTGTCAAAGCTATGGTTTTTCCAGTAGTCATGTATGGATGTGAGAGTTGGACCATAAAGAAGTCTGAGCCCCAAAGAATTGATGCTTTTAAACTGTGGTGTTGGAGAAGACTCTTGAGAGTCCCTTGGACTGCAAGGAGATCCAACCAGTCCATCCTAAAGGACATCAGTCCTGAATATTCACTGGAAGGACTGATGGTGAAGCTGAAGCTCCAATACTTTGGCCACCTGATGCGAAGAGCTGACTCATTGGAAAAGACCCTGATGCTGGGAAAGACTGAAGTCAGGAAGAGAAGGGGACAAAACATGGAAGCTCATGCAGCTCAATACCAGAAAAATAAATGACCCAATCAAAAAATCGGCCAAAGAACTAAACAGACATTTCTCCAAAGAAGACATACAAATGGCTAACAAACACATGAAAAGATGCTCAACATCACTCATCAGAGAAATGCAAATCAAAACCGCAATGAGGTACCATTTCACGCCAGTCAGAATGGCTGCCATCCAAAAGTCTACAAGCAATAAATGCTGGAGAGAGTGTGGAGAAAAGGGAACCCTCTTACACTGTTGGTGGGAATGCAAACTAGTACAGCCACGATGGAGAACAGTGTGGAGATTCCTTAAAAAATTGGAAATAAAACTGCCATACAACCCAGCAATCCCACTTCTGGGCATACACACCAAGGAAAGCAGAACTGAAAGAGACACTTGTACCCCAATGTTCATTGCTGCACTGTTTACAATAGCCAGGACATGGAAGCAACCTAGATGTCCATCAGCAGACGAATGGATAGGAAAGCTGTGGTACACATACACAATGGAATATTACTCAACTATTAAAAAGAATGCATTTGAATCAGTTCTAATGAGGTGGATGAAACTGGAGTCTATTATACAGAGTGAAGTAAGTCAGAAAAAAAAAACACCAATTCAGTATATTAACACATATATATGGAATTTAGAAAGATGGTAATGATAACCCTATATGAGAGACAGTAAAGGAGACAAAGATATAAAGAACAGACTTTTGGACTCTGTGGGAGAAGGCAAGGGTGGGATGATTTGAGAGAATAGCATTGAAACATGTATATTACCATATGTGAAATAGATCACCAGTGCAAGTTCAATGCATAAAACAAACAGGGCACTCAAAGCCAGTGCACTGGGACAACACTGAGGGGAGGGATGGGAAGGGAGGGGGGTTCAGGATGGGGGACACATGTACACCTATGACTGATTCATTTGTCAATGTATGGCAAAAACCACTACAATATTGTAAAGTAATTAGCCTCCAATTAAAATAAATAAATAAATAAAACTAAGGTGGGTGGAACATCATTGTAACCAAAAAAAAAAAAAAAAACATGGATCAAAACTTCTCAAATTTGATGAAAAACATTAATGTACATATCCAAGAAACTCAATGTACTTCAAATAGGATAAACTTAAAATGATCCATGGGACTTCCCTGGCAGTTCAGTGGTTGACTCTGTGCTCGCAATGCAGGGGGTCTGGGTTGGATCCCTAATCAGGGAACTAGATCCCACATGCCACAACTAAGAGTTTGCAAGCTATTAAAAATGAAATAGCAACTAAAAATTCCACATGTTATTAATACAACTAAGACCCAGCACAGCCAAGGACGTCTCTGTCATTTTCCTAAGGACTGCAATCATACTGGAATAGGGCCCACTCTCATAATCTCATTTTAATTTGATTACATCTGCAAAGATCCTATTTTCCAATAAGGTCACATTCTTAGGTTCTGGGGGTTAGGACTTGAACTGTGTTCGGAGGGAACATAATTCAATCCATAAAAAGGTGTTAGGGCACAGATATTTTTTTAGAGATTTTTTTAAATGTGCCCCATTTTAAAAGTCATTTGTTAAAATATTATTTCTGTTTTATATTTTGGTTTTTTGGCCCCCACACATGTTGGATCTTAGCTCTCCCAGCAGATGTCAAACTCTCACCCCCTGCATTGAAATTTGAAGTCTTAAAGTCTTAACCATTAGACCACCAGGGAAGTCCCTAGGTCATAGATTTGAGTTTCATGTTCTTGCTTCCTGCACTTATGTTACTGGGAGGGCTCCAAGGTGCTACCTTCTTCAGAATCACCTCCATCTTTGGACAATCATTTGGTCAGGCATTCCCTGGGGAAGCTTGCCCACAACCCTGCTACAGTGGTATCAAGTGCCTTGGATCCCAGATGTCAGCACGAGCAGGGACTCCTTCATGAGAGTAAAGCAACTGACAGCTCTCCAAGGATGGACACAACCCAGAAGCCCTCTGGGTTATTTTCCCTTCACGGGGCTTTCTATTTTTATCCTATGTGCTCTGTTTGTCCTTACAATCCTCCTTAACTCTTTCTGGGGATGAAATAAAGTATAAAAATAAATTAAAACAGTGATTTCCTGCCATGGTTGGGTGGCTTAATTAATCAGCAGCCCAAGGGCAGGCTGTGATTTCCAGGGCCCCATTGTCGCCATGACAACCAAAGGATGCTACATCCTCCACTTGGCTCTTCACCAGCCTCCCTTACTAGCTCCGGCTCATCCTCACCCCGACCCCATCCTCCATCCTTCTGAGATGCCATCTCTAAGCAAGAGAGAGGACTACACAGTTCTCCCTGTGCTCTCTCAGAATCCTGGGCTCCATCTTTTGCTGCACTCACCTCCTGGCTTTCTGGTTGCCTGTTGAGTTCTCTCTCCATCTCCTTCATCATGTATTCCCACCAGCATCTAATTAAGAACCCTGCCTTCAGGCAGGTGCCCTAGCAGGAGCTGGAAGACCAGCAGTTATGACCCATGGTTGCCTGTCTCTGAAGCTCAGATCACACATCCCCAGACTTATCTATTGCGATTCAAAATTAAAATCAAATTTAAATGAACTAAAATTAAAAATTCAGTTCCTCCATCCCATCAGCCACATTTCAAGTGTTTCATGAGTCACATATGACTGACCTGGGACAGCACAGCTATAGAACATTTTCGTTATCACAGAAAGTTCTACTGGACAACGCTGCTCTAAGAGGAGCAAATACTGCCAGGGATATTCTTGGTGTTTGTTCACTGCACTCCTAGCCCATCAGAGTTATACCAACTCATTTTAGCCCTGGGAACAAAAAAGAAAATGTAAGCAGTGTGGCCCCTCTGTTAGTATCAGGAGCTAATCCCCCTGGATAAAGAGAGGAACGCAGGTGGCATGACACACCTCCTCATCAATCCCTAAAAAAGCCTAAGTCTTTCTGCCTCTGTGCCTTTTTGTTTTTTTAGATTTTTTTTTCCTTTTGATGTGGACCATCTTTAAAGTCTGTTTTGAATTTGTTACAATATTGCCTTTGCTTTATGTGGGATCCTATCTCCCTGACCAGGGATTGAACCTGCACCCTTTGCATTGGAAGGCAAAGTCCCAACCACTGGACCACCAAGGAAGTCCCCAGTGACTCTGCTTTTTTGCACTTGCTGTTTCTCTGCCTCGAATGTCCACTCTAACAAGAACTCCCAAGGTCTTCAGGTGTAAGCACACTTACCTTCACACCCATAAATCCTTCTTCTCCCACCCGCCGCCACCCCCGTTGTGTATGAGTGTCTGTAAAATATTTCTTCTCACACTCTATCCCATGTATTATTGTGCAATGGCATCAGAACCTATGAGCAGGCTATGTTCTGTAATTAGTAGAGAAGGTAAAATCAAGCACAACCCAAACTGCCCTTGAAATGCTCTCAAATCTTCCATGAGCACCCATGCTTGGTTTCATGGCTGTAACCCCATACAGAAATCCTCAGGGACACTGAAGTGTAAGTTGTTGTTGTTCAGTCGCTCAGTTGTGTCTGACTCTTTGTAATCCCATGGACTGTAGCATGCCAGGCTTCCTTGTCCTTCACCATCTCCCAAAGCTTGCTCAAACTCATGTCCATTGAATTGGTGATGCCATCCAACCGTTTCATTCTCTGTCACCCCATCAGTCCTTCCAATGAATATTCTGGACTGATATCCTTTAGGATTGACTGGTTTGATCTCCTTGCAGTCCACGGGACTCTCAAGACTCTTCTCCAAGACCACAGTTCAAAACCATCAATTCTTCGGGGCTCAGGCTTCTTTACGGTCCAACTCTCACATCCATACATGACTACTGGAAAAACCATAGCTTGGACTAGATGGACCTTTGTTAGACCACTGAGTTAGACTAGGAAGGAAGAAGTATTAGAAGGAGGGCCCATAAGCAGATATGAAGGCATCTAAAGCATCTGACCTTTGAAAAACCACAATATGCCTGGCAGGGAAGGGATGTGTTCGGGACCATCTCTGATGGTCTGTAGCATTTCCTCCACGGTTCTCCAAGTGTGCTCCCCCCGGGGCCAGCAGTATCAGCATCAACTGGAAACTTGTTAGAAATGCAGATTCTCAGGCCCCACCCTGGATCAACTTGATCAGAAACTCTGATGACAACAGTCGAGTTCTAACAAACTCTCCAGGTGATTCTGTTGTGTATTCAATTTGAAGACCACTGGTTTACATCCTCTAGCTTTGACATTTAGCCTCTACAGCTTAGCATAGGTTTGTGGATTTGTTTGCAGTGAGATGATGATGCTATTGTGAGGATGAAACAAGATAATAACTGTGAGGTGTGGAGAACAGAGGCTTCCCTGGTGGCTCAGATGGTAAAGAATCTGCTTGCAATGAGGGAGACCCAAGTTCGAACCCTGGGTTGAGAAGATCCCTTGGAGTAGGAAATGACAACCTACTCCAGTATTCTTGCCTGGAGAACTCCATGGACCGGGAAGCCTGGCGGCTACAGTCCAAGGGGTCACAAAGAGTCAAACATGATTCAGAGACTAACACTTTCACTTTTTCACATGAAGAACAGATTTGTGGTTGCCAAGAGGGAGGAGGGGTGAGGGAAGGAAGGACTGGGAGTTTGAGATTAGCAGATGCAAACTATTATACATAGAATGGATGAACAACAAGGACCTACTGAACAGCACAGGGAACTATATTCAATATCCTTTAATAAACCATAAAGGAAAAGAAGACATATATATGTGTGTGTGTGTGTATGTGTGTGTGTTTGTGTGTGTATTGCTATACAGCAGAAACCAACACAATATTGTAATTCAGTTGTACTTCAATAAAATACATTTTTTAATAAAGATAATAACTATGAAAGCATCCAACTGGGGGTCTAGCATGTACTGAGCCCTCAGGACATTTTTGCTGGATTGACTCATTGGAAAAGACCCTGACGCTGGGAAAG
The DNA here is from genome assembly GCA_007570785.1 of Antilocapra americana. Classification (NCBI taxonomy): domain Eukaryota; kingdom Metazoa; phylum Chordata; class Mammalia; order Artiodactyla; family Antilocapridae; genus Antilocapra; species Antilocapra americana. The sequence goes on from ML662448.1 coordinate 3,538,642, forward strand.
ATTGAAGGCAAAAGAAGAAGGGGGCAGCACAGGATTAGATGATTAAATAGCATCCCTGACTCAATGGACGTGAATTTGAGCAAACTCTGGGAGACAGTGGAGGACAGAGGAGCCTGGTACGCTGCAGTCCAGGGGGTCACAAAGAGTTGTACATGACTTAGCAACTGAACAACAACAACAAAATCTGTCCAGGGTGTTGCATTCTTTGAAGGGAACCCTTCAAGGAGCTGGAGAAGAGTCTGGCCACCTGCCTGTGATTTTGCCAGATCTTGTTTCCACTGAATGGTGTCATTCCTGCTCCTTTGGACTTTAGTCTTATCTCAGGGGAATTAAGACAGAGAGTTAGGTTTGAAAGTCTTCTCATAACTTAAGGGCATTAAAGTTGTACCACACATTGTCCAGGACTTTCTCCACACCTCCTCACCGTGAAAGGATCTGTATGAAGAAAGAAGAGGTCATTATGCAGGGATGGGAATGAGGGGAGAGGTGTGGAGAGAGGAGCAGGAGTACTTTCAAGTTTCTTAGTCGCTTGCTCGTGTCCAACTCTTTGCGACCGCACGGACTGTAGTCTGCCAGACTACCCTGTCCATGGAATTCTCCAGGCAAGCATACTGGAGTAGGTTGCCATTTCCTACCCCAAGGCATCTTCTCAACCCAGAAGTTGAACTCGGTTCTCCTGCATTGCAGGTGAATTCTTTACCATCTGAGCCACCAATAGGGTTGGGGTTACATGGAATATTTGACATGTTATCAGCATCATTCATTCTAAGGGCTTTCCCTGTATCTGGCAGTCCTCACAACAACCCATGAGCAGGGCAAAGACATCCTCACACAGAAAGAAATGAGAGCATGTAGTGGGTTCTATAACTCAGGCACAGTTAGCCAACTGGGAGAGTCATGATTTGAAGCCAGTCTAGCTCCAGATTCTGAGCTCTAACCACCACAACAAACTGTGGAAAATCTTCAAGATGGGAATATCAGACTACCTGACCTGCTTCCTGAGAAATCTGTATGCAATTCAAGAATCAACAGTTAGAACTGGGCATGGAACAACAGACCAGTTCCAAATTGGGAAAGGAGTACATCAAGGCTGTATATTGTCACCTTGCTTATTTAAGTTATATGCGGAGTACATCATGCAAAATGCCCAACTGGGTGAAGCACAAGCTGGAATCAAGATTGCTGGGGGAAATATCAGTAACTTCAGTTATGCAGATGACACCACCCTTATGGCAGAAGGCAAAAAGGAACTAAAAATCCTCTTGAAGAAAGTGAAAGAGGAGAGTGAAAAAGTTGGCTTAAAACTCAACATTCAGAACACTAAGATCATGGCATCCAGTTTCATCAATTCATGGCAAATAGATGGGGAAAGAATGGAAACAGTGACAGACTTTGTTTTCTTGAGCTCCAAAATTACTGCAGATGGGGTCTGCAGGCATGAAATTAAAAGATGCTTGCTCCTTGGAAGAAAAGCTATGACCAACCTAGACAGCATATTAAAAAGCAGAGACATTACTTTACCAACAAAGGCCTGTCTAGTCAAAGCTATGGTTTTTCCAGTAGTCATGTATGGATGTGAGAGTTGGACCATAAAGAAAACTGAGAGCTGAAGAATTGATGCTTTTGAACTGTGGTGTTGGAGAAGACTCTTGAGAGTCCCTTGGACAGCAAGGAGATCAAACCAGTCAATCCTAAAAGAAATCAGTGCTGAATATTAATTGAAAGGACTGATGCTGAAGCTGAAGCTCCAATACTTTGGCTACCTGCTGCAAAGAGCTGATTCATTGGAAAATACCCTGATGCTGGGAAAGATTGGAGGTGGGAGGAGAAGGGGACGACAGAGGATGAGATGGTTGGATGGCATCACCAACTTGATGGACTTGAGTTTGAGCAAGATTGTGGAACTGGTGATGGACAGGGAAGCCTGGCATGCTGCAGTCCATGGGGTCGCAAATAGTCGGACATGACTAAGGGACTGAACTGAACTGACTGAACACTTTACAAAGAAACAAGAAAAGAAATCAAAGTATCAACAGGGCCATGCACTCTCTGAAATTCTAGGGGAGGATCCTTCCTTGTCTCTCCCAGCTTCTGGTGCTTGTTAGCAACACTTTGTGTTCTTGGGCTTGCAGATGCGACAGACCAATCTCTTCATCTTCATGTGGTCTTCTCCCCTGCGCCCATGTCTCTGTGTGTCTGTTTTCTCCTCTTATAAGGAAGCTAATCATTGGCTTAGGGCCCACTCTGATCCAGTATGACTTCATCTGAATTTAAGTAATTACATCTGCTTTGCAGACTCTTTCTGAATAAGGTCACACTCTGAAGTTCCAGATGAATGTGAATTTTGAAAGGATGATATTCAACCTAGTACAGTCTGCCCTCTGGCATCTAAAAAATTAAAATCTGTTCCACATGCAAATTACATTCACCACATCCTAAGACCCCCCCAGTCTTGACCTGTTCCTATATCAACTTTAAGTCTCAAATCTCATCAAAAATTCCCAGATGTCATCTTCTAAAACATGTAAATCTGTGAGTAAGATCCTGGAACATGGTCCATCTGTGGGCAAAATTACTCTATCTGTAGACCTGTGAGGCCAAAAAAACAAGTTACCTTGTTGTTGTTGTTGTTCAGTCACTAAGTTGTGTCCAACTCTTTGCAACTCCTGGACTGCAGCAGGCCAGACTTCCCTGTCCTTCACTATCTGCTGGAGATGGCTCAAACTCATGTCCACTGAGCCAGCAATGCCATCCAACAATCTTACCCTATGTATACCCTTCTCCTCCTACCTTCAATCTTTCCCAACACCAGGGTCTTTTCTAGTGAGTCGGCTCTTCATATTAGGTGGCCAGAGAGTATCAGAGCTTCAGTTTCAGCATCAGTCCTTCCAGTGAATATTCAGGATTGTTTTCCTTTAGGATTGACTGGTTTGATCTCCTTGCTGTCCAAGGGAATCTTCTCCAGCACAGTTCAAAAGCATCAATTCTTTGGTGTTCAGCCTTCTTTATGGTCCACTTCTCACAATCTGTACATGATCTTATCTTCTTCCTAAATATAGTGAGGGAACACGCACTAGATAGGTAAGGAGCATGCCCACTACATCACTGCCCCAAACTCCATAGCTGCTGCCATCTGACATTTGCTATACGGAGTGCCAGGAACAACACAGGAATATCTCCTCCTTCTGTCCCAGAAGAACCAAGTGCCTCCCCCACTGCTTTCCAATTGATGCCCATTCCTCTGAGAGGTTGATTGATCATCTCCCACTGCCCATTCATGTTCCAGTTCTTTTATTGATAAGTCTGATCAAAGGGCTCAAGTCCCATTCTTTCTATCTTGTTTTGAGGTTGTGCTGAGTGAGTCAGCTGGAAGCACTGACTATATTATGTTATTTGAGGCACAGATATCCACCACAGTTTGTGAAATGCACAATTTTGCTATCATGAAATGCTTCTCTAGCTTATAAATGCTTTTTGTCCTGAATTTTCAACTTACCTATAACAAAGATTATGATGAAGCTTTTTGTTTTTCTTCACCTTTGCCTACCTGGCCTTTGCACATTTAAAAAATTTTGACTCTTTTGAACAATTGGTTCTGTTTTTTTTTTTTCCCCTTCAGTCACACTGGGCAGCTTGCAAGATTCCTCAACCAGGAATCCTGGTTCCTCAACCAGGGATTGAACCCTTGCCCCCTGCTGTGGAAGCTCAAAGTCTTAACCACTGGACTGCCAGGGAGGTTCCATTCTGGGTATATTTCTTACATGTGGATATATTTCTGTATATTAGAACTATAGGCTGTGGGGCAGGGGAGTAATTTAATATTGTTTTCCTTTTTAATAGGAGAGCTTGTTTATATTTCTTATGCTAACCAATAAATTTAATCTCAGTTCTGTTCTATTTTACGTTATACTTTTTGTTTTGTTTGCTTCTTTTCAAATCTTTTCATGATATTGTCTGACTTTCTGTGTATGTGTTTTCTAATTAGAAAATTTACACTTCTCCTAGTGACAAACTTTTTAATTGAAGTGTAAGATTATGCTCAAGTTTATGATGGCCTCTTAAGTGTTTGTCTTTTCTCTGGGCAAGTTTGTGTAATATTGATCCTATTGTTTGGAGAATCTTCCCATTGAAGCCATCAGAGGTTGGGATTTTCTTTGTGACAACAGTTTTAATTAAATGTTCAACTTTATTGAACAAATAAAAGACTATTTATATTTCCCATTCTTTCTCAATACTACCTCAGAAAGTTGTGTTTTTCAAGGAATTGTCCCTTTTCATTGAAATGTCTAGGTTTATTAGCATAAAGTTACTTTTAATATTTTTTCATTATCTCCTTAATGTCTATAGAATATTTCTATTGGTGTTTTTATGCTTTCTTTCTAATTCTTTAAATCTTTGGCCTTCAGTCTTTTAATGATGTGCCAAGGTGTGATTTTCTGTGTATTTATCCTACCTGGATTCTTGAATCTACACTTGATATATCTTTTATCACTTTTGGAAATTGATTACCAGGTTCTCTGCAGTCACATCCCCTCTCTTCCCTCTTTCTGAGTTTTGATTCCCACAGAAAACTTAAAAGAAAATTAAAAAAAGAAAACCATGTCCAATATGTCTCTTGTGCTTATTTTTCCTATTCTTCTTTCTCCTTTCAGAATTTCAATTTGGGTTTTTCCAACTCATCTATTTTCCAGTTTTCTAAGTCCCTCTTCTGTGTGTAATCTGTTGTTCTCACAGGGGAAGGTGGATCTGATACAAATTACTCCATCAGAGCTGGAGATATCTCTGAATCACTTAAACTTCTTTGGTTATTTTAGTGTCACTTGCTAACTTTTCTCGATTCTCTCTTCCTTTTATCTTGTATTTTCCAGCTAAGCCCTCTTCTTTTGAGTGCTGCATCCATTTTAGTCTTTGTTTCTGTAGTTGTTTCACTTTTCATTCCTCTGGTCACCTGTACTCTGTTAATTCATAATCCATCTTCCTCTGTGCCTTACCTTTTCTTTCCTGGGCACTCCAGTCTTGCTTCATGCTCCTCTGCTCTGAGAAATGGAAGATTTCCTGCCATATCTGGAAACAAAGATGTCACAGTCCTCAGGGATTGTAGCCCTCCAATGTGAGCCTGTGAGCCTGGGGGAACTCAGAATGAAAAAGAATACCTGCCATTTAGCAGCCACAGAGGGCAGGAGGAGAAGGGAATGACAGAGGATGAGATGGTTGGATGGCATCACTGACTCAATGGACATGACTCTAAGCAAACTCAGGGAGACAGTGAAGGACAGGAAGACTGGCGTGCTGCAGTTCATGGGGTTGCAGAGAATCAAGCACAGCTTGATGACTGGGCAACAACAACAAAGTAGCCACCAGACTGTAGTCACTTCCTTTGGTGAGCCCTGAGGAACTCAGGATATGAAAATATAGGATCTGGGTCCCAGATAGCTGAGATACACATCAAAGGAATGATTTCAGTGAGCCCAGACTCTTTCATCTTCCTATACATAGAAAAGCACTAAAATCCTTAACTTGGGATATCTGGTTTTCTTTAGTGAACAATAATAGTTTGACGTTCAGACTACCTACCATTTGTTGCAAAATTTCTATATAACCTGTCTCCTTTTCTCACCCCCTGGGAGCAGTTCTCTCAGGGTTACTTGAGATACAGTCTCCTGGGCTTGAAGTCCTAAAAATGTCCAGTAAATAAAATATAGTTCTCGACATTTTGAAGTTGCATGTACTCTTTCATTTGACGTCTTCTTCCTTTTTTTTTTTTTTTTCTTTTGCTGTGTGGCTTGTGGCATCTTATTTCCCCTACCAGGAATTAAACCCACGCCCCCCACATTGGAAGCTTGGAGTCTTAACCACTGGACAGCCAAGGAAGTCCTTGTACTTATTTTTCATTAGCAAATACTTCACTCATTTCTTTCTAAAATTTTTGGAACGACATTTGATCAACTTTTTATCTGTTCTCTGGCAAGCCTTTTTTTTTTAATATTAGTTTTTCATCAACCACTTCCCCACTGTTACTCTCATCTTTTTCTTTATCATGCCATCATTGTTCAGACTTTTAAAAGAGCAAACTGTTGTTTAGTCACAAAGTCGTGTCCTACTCTTTGCGACCCCATGGACTGGAGCCCATCAGGCTTCTCTGTCTATGGGATTTCCCAGGCAAGAATACTGGAGTGGGTTGCCATTTCCTTCTCCAGGGGATCTTCCCAATCCAGGCAGGCAGATTCTTTACCACTGTGCCACATACTCTTTTATAAAGACATGGGATCTGCCTGGAGGTTTAGATTGCCAAGAGGCTAGTGCCATTTCCCAGCTGAAATGCAGTTGCGTGTGTGAGAGTTCTTTTACCCTTTATTTCTCCCCAGTCAGATGAGACGACTGCTCACACCATCCTGCGTCACCATCAGAATGCAAACATGGTCTGTCTGCAACCTTCTTCATTCAGTTCGACCTTTCTTATTCCTTAAGACTTAGGTTTAACACTCTACACAGTCACCAGCCACAAACTACATCATTCCAAAAAGAGGGGGTTGGTTTTGTCCCTTAGGGTGTGTCACTTACTTTGAGGAACCAGGCTTTCCTGGGTTTGACTGATGTTTCCAACTGTGGATGTCCTTTCATTATCTTCCCACACACCCACTTGACCTTCACTGCACTTCATCTATTCAGGGGTACAGATGTCTCTTGATTGCTTTCAAGCTAGAGTTTTGTTCCGGTTTCTTATTCTCTTTCTTGCTTTTGGGTGATTTCTCAGAGAAGAGGTCAATTGCCCTCTTTCTGCCACATTTTAAAACCAGAAGTCTCACCCTCAGGGAGTCTTTTGCATACAACATTATTTTTAGTTTCAGTTCTGCATCACAGAAGAACTTTCAAGAGTCTTCAGTGGTGCTTAGGGAACCAAATTCAAGTTTAAATTCAATCTTGCCTGGTGCTACCAATGCAAATAACTCAATTGAAGGGACAATAAAATCATCAGAAACTGTCACACATGGCTGAATTTGCATAGATGCAGGCAGTGACAGTCCCATCACGGTATGTTCCTCTGCCTGGAAGCTGGTGAAAAACTGGGGGGGGGGGGGGGGGGGAAATTGAGTATAACATTTAAGTTGGGCCTGAAAAATGGCTGGGATCCAACTTGCTGATAAAAAGGTCAGCTCCTTCTGTGGAGCAGCATCAGTTTCTTCAAAGGCTGAAATTTTTGCGTGGATTTAGGAATCAAATGCGCTTCCCACGTGGCACTAATGGTAAAGAACCCGCCTCCCAATGCAGGAGACGTAAGAGATGTGGGTTTGATCCCTGGGTTGGGAAGATCCCCCAGAGGAGGGTATGGCAACCCACTCCAGTATTCTTTTTTTTTTTAAATATTTATTTTTATTTATTTATTTGGCTGTGTTGGGTCTTGGGGCATGTGGGGTCTAGTTCCCTGCCCAGGGATCAAACCTGGCTCCCCTGCACTGGGAGCTCAGAGTCTTAGCCACTGGACCACCAGGGAAGTCCCCCCACTCCAGTATTCTTGCCTGGAGAATTCCGTGGATGGAGAAGCCTGGCAGGCTACAGTCCATAGGGTTGCACAGAGTTGGATAGGACTGAAGCAACTTAGCACACACACATGCAAGAATCAAATAACACATGGTCCAACTGGAAATGAAAACTAGAGTTCTAAATTTCTTTTTAATCTTTAAAATTTATTTATTTTTGGCTTCAGTAGATTTTCATTGCTGCATGTGGACTTTCTCTAGCTGTGGTGTATGAGCTTCTCCTTTCGGTGACTTCTTTTTTTGCAGAGCGTGGGCTCTGGGCGTGCAGTCTTCTGTAGTTTTGGCATGCCTGCCTAGTTGCCTTGCAGCATATGAAATCTTCCTGGACCAGGGATTGAACCTGTGTCCCCTGCATTAGCAGGCAGATTCTTAACCTCTGGACCATCAGGGAAGTTCGGCATTTCTTTTTCTACTGAATTGAAAACAAATCCTTTAACTTACAATGAAGACTAACACCAGCTGTCCAACAAACCTCGCTTTCTCTCTGTCCACAGAACAAGGCTGCAATTTTACAAACTGTCATTCAAAGCCCTCTACCCCATGAAGACAAAGCTAAACTGAAGGAATTGGGTCAAATGACTAGTCAAATCTCTTTCATTCTGTGGACCCTGCAGTATCAGTAAACAAAGGATGTTGTAGCTATCAAGCCATCAGCCCCTGCAGCTGTCCCCACTGTGCACCCTGAGGGGATTCAGATGGAGAAAAACAGGATACTGGCCCTAGATAGCTAAGTGTTAGTCACTCAGTTGTGTCCGGCTCTTTGCAACCCTGTGGACTGTAGCCAACCAGGCTCCTCTGTCCATGGAATTCTCCAGGCAAGAATACTGGAGTGGGTTGCCATTTCCTTTTCCACTGAGCCACCCAGGAAGCCCCTAATAGCTAAGGTGCACATCAAAGGAATGATTTCAGTGATCTCAGACTCTTGCATCTTCCCATACATAGAAAGTGTTAGTTGCTCAGTCATGTCTGACTCTTTGCGACCCTATGGACTGAAGCCCGCCAGGCTCCTCTGTCCATGGGATTCTCCAGGCAGAATATTGGAGTGGTTGCTATTTTCTTCTCCAGGGGATCTTCCCAAGCCAGGGACTGAACCCAGGCCTACTGTAATACAGGCTGTCTCTTTACTGTATGAGCCACCAAAGCATTAAATTAATTAACTTGCAATGTCTGGTTTTCTTTAATTAACAGTAATCTTTGGATATTTTGACTACCTGGTTTTTGTTGCAAAACTCCTATATATCCTGACCCCTCCCTTTCCTCTCTGAGTAGTCCCTCAGTACTATACGAGAGGCTGTCTGTTAGACTAAAAGTCTCAGTTTTGTCCACTGAATAAAACACAGTTCCTGACTTGGAGGGTGTGCATTTTCTTTTCAGTTGACAATACTATGATGTGATAGCATTGTCTCCCCTTTTCCCCTGATGTAGCTGGCCATGTATGCTGCTCACTCAGCATACCTCTGTCCATCACTCATTCTAATTTCTCCACTTGAAATTCTTCTCTTTCTTAATAACTAGCTCTGCTGATAAAAATCTTGCTTATCCTTCAAAGCCCCACAGGCCTTTCCTGATTCTCCGACCAGATATGAATTTGCTTTCTTCCTCTGGGACTGCATTATTCACAATCTTTTCAGGCCAGAAACCACTGCCCAGTGAGGCAAGGACTCCTGCGACACCTAGCTCATCCCTCTGCACTTGGGAAAGTGTCTCCAAAACCAGCCTACGAATTCTGGCTCTCATGCTTCCTTCTTTTGCAACTGAGCCTTGAAAATGATATGCCGGAACTTTCCAGAATGCGCTCTGTGAGAAGCAGAGGAGCGGTGGCTGCCCGAGCTGCACACAGCAACGTGCTCCTTCCTGCTCCCTCATACCTGTGTCAGCCTGCTCACCGGCTGTAGAAAATGGTGAAAGAAACCACTTACTATGATGTTTTGGGGGTCAAACCCAATGCCACCCAAGAAGAATTGAAAAAGGCCTACAGGAAACTGGCCTTGAAGTATTACCCTGATAAGAATCCAAATGAAGGCCAGAAGTTTAAACAGATTTCTCAACCTTACAAAGTGCTCTCTGATGCAAAGAAAAGGGAATTATATGACAAAGGAGGAGAACAGGCAATTAAAGTAGGTGGAGCAGGTGGTGGTTTTGGCTCCCCCATGGACATCTTTGATATGTTTTTCCGAGGAGGAGGCAGGATGCAGAGAGAGAGGAGAGGTAAAAATGTTGTGTATCAACTTATAGTAACCTTAGAAGATTTATATAATGGTGCAACAAGAAAACTTGCTCTGCAAAAGAATGTGATTTGTGATAAATGTGAAGGCCGAGGTGGTAAGAAAGGAGCGGTAGAATGCTGTCCCAATTGCCGAGGTACTGGAATGCAAATAAGAATTCATCAGATGGGACCTGGAATGGTTCAGCAAATTCAGTCTGTCTGCATGGAGTGCCAGGTCCATGGGGAGCGGATCAGTCCTAAGGATAGATGTAAAAGCTGCAATGGAAGTTCATATTGACAAAGGCATTAAAGATGGCCAGAAGGAGACCAAGAACCAGCACTGGAGCCAGGAGATATCACTGTTTTAGATCAGAAGGACCATGCTGTTTTTACTCAACAAGGAGAAGACCTTTTCATATGCATGGACATACAGCTGGTTGAGGCGTTGTGTGGCTTCCAGAAGCTAATATCTACTCTCGACAACTGAACCATAGTCATCCCTTCTCATCCAGGTCAGATTGTCAAGCATGGAGATATCAAGTCTGTGCTAAATGAAGGCATGCCAATTTATTGTAGGCCATATGAAAAGGGTCGCCTAATCATTGAATTTAAGGTCAACTTTCCTGAGAATGGCTTTCTCTTTCCTGATAAACTCTCTTTGCTGGAAAAACGTCTGCCTGAGAGGAAGGAAGTAGAAGAGACTGATGAAATGGACCAGGTAGAATTAGTGGACTTTGATCCAAATCAGGGAAGATGGCGCCATTACAATGAGAAGCATATGAGGATGATGAACAGCATCCTCTGGGTGGTGTTCAGTGTCAGACCTCTTAGTAGGGGCTGTGAGTAACACTCACTGCTGGTGTTTTATTTGCAGTAGTGATTGAGTGAAGGGCTATAATCATAATATGCTCACTACTTGCTTTTGTTTTAATATTCAACTATAGTAGTGTTTAAAAGTTAAATGAAGAATGACAAACCCACAGCAAACATTATCCTCAATGGTGAAAAACTGGAAGCACTCCCCCTGAAATCAGGAACAAGACAAGGGTGCCCACTCTCACCACTACTTTTCAACATAGTTTTGGAAGTTCTGGCCACAGCAATCAGAGCAGATAAAGAAATCAAAGGAATCCAGATAGGAAAAGAAGAAGTAAAACTCTCTCTGTTTGCTGATGACATGATCCTCTATATTGAAAACCCTAAAGACTCTACTAGAAAATTACTAGAGCTAATCAGTGAATATAGCAAAGTTTCAGGATACAAAATCAACACACAGAAATCCCTGGCATTCCTATACACTAACAATGAGAAAACAGAAAGAGAAATTAAGGAAACAATTCCATTCACCATCGAAACAAAAAGAATAAAATACTTAGGAGTATTTCTACCTAAAGAATCAAAAGACTTGTATATAGAAAACTATAAAACACTGATGAAGGAAATCAAAGAGGACACAAACAGATGGAGAAATGTGCTGTGTTCGTGGATTGGAAGAATCAATATAGTGAAAATGAGTATACTAAAGCAATCTATAGATTCAATGCAATTCCTATCAAGCTACCAGAGGTCTTTTTCAGAGAACTAGAACAAATAATTTCCAATTTGTATGGAAATACAAAAAACCTCGTATAGCCAAAGCAATCTTGAGAAAGAAGAATGGAACTGGAGGAATCAACCTACCTGACTTTAGGCTATACTACAAATCCACAGTCATTAAGACAGTATGATACTGGCACAAAGACAGAAATATAGATCAATGGAACAGAATAGAAAGCCCAGAGATAAATCCACACATCTATGGACACCTTATCTTTGACAAAGGAGGCAAGAATATACAATGGAGAAAAGACAATCTCTTTAACAAGTGGTGCTTGGAAAACTGGACAGCCACTTGTAAAAGAATGAAACTAGAACACTTTCTAACACCATACACAAAGATAAACTCAAAATGGATCAAAGATCTAAGCATAAGACCAGAAACTATAAAACTCCTAGAGGATAACATAGGCAAAACACTCTCCGACATAAACCAAAGCGGGATCCTACATGACCCACCTCCCAGAATATCAGAAATAAAAGCACGAATAAACAAATGGGACCTAATTAAAATTAAAAGCTTCTGCACAACAAAGGAAACTATAAGCAAGGTGAAAAGACATCCTTCAGAATGGGAGAAAATAATAGCCAATGAAGCAACGGACAAACAATTAATCTCAAAAATATACAAGCAACTCCTGCAGCTCCATTCTAGAAAAATAAATGACCCAGTCAAAAAGTGGGCCAAAGAACTTAACAGACATTTCTCCAAAGAAGATATAAAAATGGCTAACAAACACATGAAAAGATGCTCAACATCACTCATTATCAGAGAAATGCAAATCAAAACCACAATGAGATATCACTTTACACCCCTCAGAATGGCTGCAATCCAAAAATCTACAAGCAATAAATGCTGGAGAGGATGTGGAGAAAAGGGAACTCTCTTACACTGTTGGTGGGAATGCAAACTAGTACAGCCACTATGGAAAACAGTGTGGAGATTCCTTAAAAAACTGCAAATAGACCTGCCATATGACCCAGCAATCCCACTGCTGGGCATATACACTGAGGAAACCAGAACTGAAAGAGCCACGTGTACCCCAATGTTCATCGCTGCTTTATTTACAATAGCTAGGACATGGAAGCAACCTAGATGCTCATCAACTGATGAATGGATAAGAAAGCTGTGGTACATATACACAATGGAATATTTCTCAGCATTAAAAAAAAATTCATTTGAATCAGTTCTACTCAGATGGACGAAACTGGAGCCCATTATCCAGAGTGAAGTAAGCCAGAAGCAAAAACAACAATACAGTATATTAACGCATATATATGGAATTTAGAAAGATGGTAACGAGAACCCAGCATGCGAGACAGCAAAAGGAACGCAGATGTATAGAATAGACTCGTGGACTCTGTGGATGAGGGCAAGGGTGGGATGATATGGGAGAATGGCATTGAAACATGTTAATTATCATATGTCCAATCAATCGCCAGCCCAGGATTGATGCTCGGGGCTGGTGCAACGAGATTTCCCGGGGGGAGGGGGGAGGAGGGAGGGCGGAGGGAGGGGGTTTCTGGAGGGGGAGCATATGTAAACCCATGGTGATATCATGTCATTGTTTGGCAAAACTAATAATAAAAAAAAATGCAAAAAAGAAAAAAAGAAAGCTGTGGTACATATACACAATGGAATATTATTCAGCATTAAAAAAAATTCATTTGAATCAGTTCTACTCTGGTGGACGGAACTGGAGCCCATTATCCAGAGTGAAGTAAGCCAGAAAGAAAAACAACAATACAGTATACTAACGCATATATATGGAATTCAGAAAGACGGTAACGAGAACTCAGCATGCGAGACAGCAAAAGGAACGCAGATGTATAGAACAGACTCGTGGACTCTGTGGATGAGGGCAAGGGTGGGATGATATGGGAGAATGGCATTGAAACATGTTAATTATCATATGTGTAATCAATCGCCAGCCCAGGATTGATGCTCGGGGCTGGTGCAACGAGATTTCCCGGGGGGAGGGGGGAGGAGGGAGGGCGGAGGGAGGGGGTTTCTGGAGGGGGAGCATATGTAAACCCATGGTGATATCATGTCATTGTATGGCAAAACTAATAAAAAATAAATAAATAAATAAAAATAAAATTTAAAAAATGGAAAAAAAAGAAAAGAAAAAAAAATAAACTCGAATATATATATATATATATAAAGAAAGTGACATGCCATCCTTTCTGCCATATTGGTTGGGTCCCACAGACTAACCCTGATCCAGTATGGACAACCACACGAGGACAGGAATCCCAGGAAGCTGGGCTCACTGGAGGACACCCTAAAGGCTACCATACCTACTCTCCTGAGGTGTGTCTTTGTGCAAGTCACTAACCTCTCTAGACCTCAATCCCTCATTCTTAAATAATAATACTTACCTCCCAGGGATTTGTGAGGATTAAGTGCCTATAAAGTGCTTTAACTGTTCCTCATCAACACTTGTCCACAAACATGACCCAAGACTCTTCCAGGGAAGCCATACCGAGCCTCTCCCTGAAACCCTTCAACCCTCTGCTCTCCTTTCTTCCTCTCTTTATCCTCCTCCCTCGATACCAGGAGGAATATTCTCGAGCCTGGCAGGAATGGGAGTGAGTCCTGTATACCTCAAACCTCACTCCTACCAAACATAATGTTTATGCTTCCATCCTCCACATTCCCATAGATAACCAGGTTATTGAATCCAAAAGTCTGAAAGAACCTAGCTAGTATTTCCCCCCTGCCCACCCTCTCCATTCTACCATATCTTTGACCATATCAAGGCTGAGCATTTGCTTAGGAGAAATTACCAGGGAAACAAAAAATTATTATTTACCAAATCTTATCTCACCAGGGAGTTAAACAAGATCAAATATAGTTTTAGAGAAGTGGCTTCTAACCCTGGCTGGCTTCCTGGAGAAGGTGATGTTACTATGATGTCCAAGCTTGCTCTGCTTACCTCATGATAGGCCAGTAAGTTGAGAGATGAGTTGCTGGGGCAAGGAGTAGTGACTTTATTTGGAAAGCCAATGGACCAAGAAGATGTTGGACTAGTGTCCAAAAAAACCGTCTTAACTAAATGAGGATTCAGGCTTCTTTTATACCAAAGGAGGAGCAGGTGTGGTTGGTTGTTGCAGCTTCCCACTAGCTGTCTGTTTTACACATGGTAGTGCACATACATCAATCCCATTGCCCAACTCAACCCCCATCCGTGTGCACACATCTGTTCCCTACATCTGCATCTCTATTTCTGCCCTGCAAATAGGTTCATCTGCACCATTTTTCTAGATTCCTCATATATGCATTAATGTACAATATTAGTTTTTCTCTTTCTGACTTACTTCACTCTGTATGGCTGTCTCCAGGTCCATCCATGTCTTGACAAATGACCCAATTTCCAGGTGCTCTTCTGAGCTGAAATGCTTGAAAAATGATACGACTAGTTAGAAGGACAGGGCGGGACATAGAAGCTTCAGATGTATGTTTACATGTTAGTCATGGAAAGAGATTTCTAAGACCATGTTCTTGGAAACTTCTGGAGATGGGGTGTGTTGTTAGGGTACCGTGCAGAGAAACACCTAACCTCTTTGGAAAGTATGGAACCATTTGTTTTTCTATTGTGGGAGGCAGAGAGGGAGGCCTGTGTGCTTCATGCAAAGCCAGCTTCTGCTTATTCTCAGGGTCTTGCTGTCTGTTTCCCCAAGTGGCTTAAACCATTTGAGGTCAACCCTTCGGCTTCAATAACGACTCGTGGCTTCATTTTCGACTCAGCATACTCCTTCTTTGTCAGCCAATAACCACATTTCGTTCCATTTGGTTTAGGTGTTTTAGAAAGTCCCTCAGCATCTTCAAAGTGACCACTTGTTATCTTGTGAACACACCTTGCCCACAGCATAAGGCAGATGTCACACTGACTGCTTCATTCAGCAATTTAGGTGCATTTGGAGAGACATTGTCTGTTCCTGTAAAGATTTTCAAACTCATTCAGTCTTTCAACAATGACTAAGTGTCTATTGCCAGCCATAAGGCGAAGCGTTCTGCCTCTCCTGAGAAAATTATTCATTGGGCTTGAAAACTAAATATGTGACATCTTTAAGAAACTGTTTCAGTTTAAAACACTTTTGTTTTTGTGTTTCTTTCACTCCAACCTGATTCTTTTTCTCTTTTACTTTTTAAAAATTGAGCAGAGGAAATTTCTTGATGGTCTGGTGGTTAGTCTCTGCGCTTCCACTGCAGGAGACATGGGTTCTATTCCTGGTTGGAGAACTAAGGTCCCCAGTGCCGAGTGTGTGTGTGTGTGTGTGTGTGTGTGTGTGTGTGTGTGTGTGTGCGTGCTCAGTTGTGTCCAACTCTTTGTGACCCCATGGACTGTAGTCTGCCAGGCTCCTCTGTCCCTGGAATTTTCCAAGAAATACTGGAGTGGGTTTTTATTTCCTTGGTGATTTTACCAACCCAGGGATCGAATCTGCGTCTCTTGCATCTCCTGTATTAGCAAGAAGATTCTTTACCACTTGGGCCATCTGGGAAGCTCCCAATATCATGCAGGATGGCCAAAAAATATAAAAAAAATAAACAAATATAAAAATTCATTCTAAATTAAAGTGAAATTTCTTCTTCTGAACTCATTAGTAAGAAAAAATATTATCAATTAGGAGCTTTAGACTAATGAAGGAAGGTTGTTTCATAGTTTAGAAAACTTGTTCTTGTCAAAGAGAGGTCATCTCACTTTAAAGAAATCACCAATACAAATTTATTTTGTTTGATTTTAAAGGGGGAAAAGGATGATTCTCAAAAACATTATGTTGAGCAAAAGAAGTCAGGCACAAAAGAGCACATTAATATGAAATTTTAGAAGACTCAGAACTAATCTACAGTGACAAAAAGCAGATCACTGGTGGCCTGGGGCTAGGACTGAATTGACTACAGAGAGTTCAGAGGAAATTTTTTGGGAGAATAGAAATGTTCTATATCATGATCATGACAGTGATTACACAGATATATACACTTGTCTAAACTCATCAAGCTATACATTTATTTATATGCAAATTATACCTCCATAAAACTGATTGAAAAACAAGGACATAAATTCAGTCTGAAGCTGGGATCTGAATGGACAGGAATTCTCAAGGGAATAAGAATACATATGCTTCTCTTTCTTCTTGAAAGACTTTTATCTAATAATTAATGTATCATAAAATTCACCTGTTTAAGTGTACAGTTCAAGGCCTTTTAGCAAGGGTACAAAGTTGTGCAACCCATTTAATTTTCAAACTTGTCTATCAACCCAGTACAATCCCTTAAACCCATGTGCAGTCAGTCTCATTGAAGCATAAGGCTTTTTTTTTTTTTTAATACTTATTTATTTGGCTGCATAAGGTCTTAGCTGCCCCACAGCATGTGGGATCCTAGTTCCCAAACCAGGGATCAAAACTTCGTCCCCTGCATTGGAAGGCAGACTCTCAACTGGACCACCAGGGAAGTCCCAGAGGAGAAATTTTATTGTGACTTTTGAGGAAGTGGGTTACACAAGTGTCTTATATTGAAAGTGAAAGTTGTTCAGTTGTGTCTGACTCTTTGCTACCACATGGATCACAGTCCAAGGAATTCTCCAGGCCAGAATACTGTAGTGGGTAGCCATTCCCTTCTCCAGGGGATCTTCCCAACCCAGGAATCAAACTGGGGTCTCCTGCACCACGGGCAGATTCTTTATCAGCTGAGCCACCAGGGAGGCCCAATAGAACTGGAGTGGGTAGCCTATCCCTTCTCCAGCTGATCTTCCCAACCCAGGAATCGAACTGGGGTCTCCAAATTGCAGGCAGATTCTTTACCAGCTGAGCTACCTGTTGGCTGAGCTCATTTTCCAGAGACCCCATGGAAGATTCTAGCCATAGTGGGCTTGGCTGTGGGTGTAGGCTTCAGTCCGTCTGGGGCTCCCACAGCGGCAAGCTCTTCATTTCTGCTTTAATTCTTTCTGTAAACACAAACATATTCTCTATGTCCCTCTGTGGACCTCAAATGGATGACAATAAGGAAGCTAGTGGCTGTGCTTTGGGCATATTCTTCTGGCCTCTGTGTCCTGAGCTTTGCCGGTCACGGGGCAGGAGAACCCCCTCAGCCCAGCTGCCCCTTCCCAACTCACCTGCTTCCCTTCCGTGTCCAGGCTACAGGGCTCAAGTGCATTGCCTCTGCTCCGCCAGCTGTCTGGGAGCAGGCCCAGGGGAGCCTCTCCTTCCGGTCAGCTGTTGCTGGAAGCGGCAACAAGAACAGGGCTGCATATCCCCAGAGTAACACCCGTAAGTGGAGAAACCACTGGGGAGATCATGGCAGACCTGGAGCAGAGATGAGCCCCACTCTGGACAGCAATAATGTTTAATCGGAAAAGGCTGGCGTATACTCAGGAATATGAGGGTAACGCTGCAGCCTGGATCTGTGGAAGTCAAGGGTCAAACGCTGGCAGAAGGTGGAGGACAACTTGAGTGTCTTCTCCAGGCTTCTGTAGAAGGCCAGGGTTAAGAAATGAGCTCAGGACTCTTTTTTTTTGCTGAACCACACAGCATGCAGGATCTTAGTTCCCCAACCAGGGATTCAATCCGTGTCCCTCGCTTTGGGAACACAAAGTTTTAACCACTAGACCACCAGGGAACTTCCCAGGACTACTTGGTAGTCCTTCTGTTTTGTTTTTTAAATGATTTTATTTATTTATGGCTGTGCTGGGTCTTCATTGCTACAGGGGCTTTTCTCTAGTTGAGGTGTTCAAGTTTCTCACTGCAGTGGCTTCTCTTGTTGCAGAAGGGCTTTGCTAGTTGTGGCTTCCAGGCTCCAGAACACAGGCTCAGTAGTTGTGGCGCACAGGCTTAGTTGCTCCACGACATGTGAGATCTTCCCAGATCAGGGATTGAACCCGTGTCTCCTGCATTGGCAAGTGGATTCTTTACCATGAATTGCCAGGGAACCCTGGTAAGTTTTTAAATTTCCTATTTAATGCCCCTCATGCCTGATTTTCAAGGGGCAGGTGGAGATGCTCACAGATGCCCAGGGTCTGAACCCACAGTTCAGTGCACAGGACAAGCGTGCTTAACCTTGACCCTCTGTGAGTCTGAGCCCAGACCCCAGCAGGGGTGGAGGGCAACAAGGGCTGCTGGGTGAGGACACAGGGTGGACTACTGAGCCCTGGGTAGCTGGGAGGCAGCAGGAGGTGGGACCACATGTGAGCAGAGGCTCCAAGCCCCTGGCACATGTTCCATTAGACTTCATTCACAAAACACAAATTTAGAATTTCAAGATGGCAACCACTGAACACAAAGCTCCAAGCATCAAGCCCCCTTCTGAACAAGTGGCCCATTTTGCCATTTATCCCTTACCATTTCTGTTCAACCTCCCATTGGCAGGAGTTCTCTCAAAATGTGCCAGGAGCCCCTGGGGTGAACTGCAAGCATAACATTCTGGAAAGGAGCTAGGCTGATGGTGGTGTTTCTCTTTGCTCCTCGAAAAACTCTTACCTTTTTAGTTTTGATTTTTGTTTATTTGGCTCTACTGGGTCTTAGTTGTGGCATGCAAGATCTTCAATCTTGGTTGTGGCATGTGGGATCTAGTTCTCTGACACCAGATGGAACTCAGGCTCCCTACCCTGGGAGTGCAGAGTGTTAGCTACTGGACTGCCGAGGAAGTCCCCAAAAGCTATCTTCATGAATTGAAGTTTCTTCATTTATGCCATGGAATGTAAATAGCTTCTTTTCAGAGATGCTGTGAGGGTGAAACAAAATAAGAAGAAAACATATATGATCACATTTATGGTTATATTATTTTTGAGTCTCTGGCCTCAAGCAAAATGTCTAAAGTTGGGAGGAAATAGTCTTCATGCCTTTGCTCCCTGAGCAGGCAGTGTCAGCCACCTGCAATATTTTGATTCAAAGTTGTTTATCTTCCAGGTTTCCTTTTTATTTATCTCTGTGACTTTCCCTTCAATTCACAACACACTCCTTCCTTTGCTACCTGCTGTCTCTCCCAGTGCCACTCAGCCTCACTGGGCTCCCAGGCTGTGGCCTGTGGTTCACATTTTCCTGATTCTCATCAAAATGTACCTGCTGAGCCTCCTGCGTGCTTAAGGCTCTACAAGGTCTTCAGACAGATTCTGTGATAATGGAATTCGAATTAAGTTCCCATTGTTTAAGGAGACTGAGACCTTAATGATAGTTGCAATTCAGCAAATTATTTTTAAAAATACTTATTTGCTCATTTGGCTGCACCAGGTCTTAATTGTGGCCTGTGGAAACTAGTTTTCTGACCAGGGATCGAACCCATGCCCTCTGCTTTGGGAACACAGACTCTTAGCCATTGGGCCACCAGAGAAGTCCCCCCAAATAAACTAAAAGATACACGAGTGGACTTCTTGGAGTAGAGTAGGTGCAAGTCCTCCTACTAAGTGTAAGTAAATGCCATTGACATTATATACAAAACAAACTTAAGGAGACTCTGAAGGTGGAGAGGAGAAGATAGACTAGCTTAGGCTTCAGGATTCAAGAAATGACCATGGTGGTGGGTTCCCCAGATTTTTGTTGTTGTTGTTTGCCTTTTACGTTTCAGATTTAGAGTAGAAGAAGCTGGTAGCCTGGAAATGCCAATACTGAGGACAAAATAAAAACCTCAACAGACCAGGAAAGGAACCACCTACAAGACAGGAAACCATTAGACACTAATTGTTCTTCTCCAGCTGAATACTTGGAGAAGGCAATGGCACCCCACTCCAGTACTCTTGCCTGGAGAATCCCAGGGATGGGGGAGCCTGGTGGGCTGCCGTCTATGGGGTTGCATAGACGGACACGACTGAAGCGACTTAGCAGCAGCAGCAGCAGCAGCTAAATACTACAAAAGAGCCTATGGACGGCTCCCACCTGTTTCAGCAAAGGCTGAGTGGGAAGCCTAGACCTTCACCTTACCAGGTATGAACAGGTGCCCCAATTCCTCTACCTACGTAGTTGCAGAAGGCTAGTGGAGAATTAGGGTGTTGGCTATTGCCCAGCAATAACTAGGCCATTCCCAGATGGTGTCAGTGGGAAGCAATAAATGACAGATTCCTACTTCTCCCAGCCAGGGAGGTGCAACTTGGTCAGGAGCCAGAATTTTCACCCCACCCAGTAGTAATGATGAGTCCCATCACCCTTGAGTGTCAAAGGAGGCCAACTGGGGAGGCTGGACTCTACCCTCACCTGTCATAAGAAGGTGGCAACCTCACTGCTGCTGGAATGCTGTCAAAGGAAGTTAACTGAAACAGAAGTTTTAAATAAGATCCAGAGTCTCATAGCAATGCTTAAAATGTCCAGGAGTCAACAAACAAAACACTCATGATATCAAGAGCCAGAAAGATCTCAAACGGAGTTAAAAAAAAAAAAAAGGCGATAGATGCCAACGTCAAACACCTGGAAACTGCATAACACACTTATAATTAACCTGCAGATAAAAGAGGAACTCTCAAGGGAAATTTAAAAAAAATACTGGACTGCAAACCTCCTCTGTTTTTTCAGTCTTCTAACTTTACTGAGGCTTTCAATGGCTAGGTCAAAGGTCTCTCTTGGTAAATGTCACATTGTACTTGAAAATTCGTGGGTTATTTTCAAATATCTTTTGATATTGATTTCTAACATAAATCCACAGTGAGAAGAGAACAGATTCTGTATGATTTCAATAGACTTTTACGCCTTGTACCTGGATATGTTCCAGTGTCTCTTAGCTTATAGTCTACGGGAACTTGAATAGAATCTATACCCTATTGTTGTGTGAAAACTGTATTGGTTCATAGTGCTTTTCAGGTCTACTATAACCTTCTACTTCTCTGTATATTCATTCTATTAATTTTTGAGAGTTTGATACTGAAACTTCAACTAAAAATCTTAATTTATCTAGTTAAAATAATTGTCATGTGTAGTGAAACTGTATATAACCTTGTTCTGTGTTTTCCAAGTTACCTGTGAATGTGTTATCATACTTTCATAATTTAAAAATGAAAACTAAAGAGACAAACATATTAAGGACAATTAAAAAATATGCTGGACTGAAAGAAAATACAACTCAAAATTGTGGGACATACTAAAACAGTACTGAGAGGGAAATTTATAGCACTAAAAGGAAACATAGAAGAGATGAAATGCCTCTAATCAACAGTCTAAGTTCCCACCCCAATGACTGAAAAATAAGAAAAAATAAACCTGAAGCAAATAGAAGTAAGTAATAACTATCACAGCAGAAATTAATGAAAATGAAATAGAAAAAATAGAGAAAATCAATGAAATAAAGAGCTGTTTCTTTGAAAAGATCAATAAAATTTCAAACCTCTGGCAAGACTGACAAGGGGAAAAATAATAAATAAGACACAAACTACCATTGTCATATATTAAACAGTGGCTATCATTACAGATCCTCTCCATATTAAAAAAAATAATAAGAGAACATGACAAACAACTCTACCATAAAAGTTTGATAGGATGTGCCAAGTCCTCAAAATACACAAACTACCACAACTCACATTTATGAATCAGCTCAGTTGATTAGCCCTATTAATATTATAAAATTAAATGTATAATTTAAAAATTCCCCTCCGAAGAAAAAACTAGTCTCCAAAAATTCTACCAAGAGGTTAGAGATTGTACACCAATTCTACACAATTTATGCTGGAAAGTAGAAGAGGAGGGAACACATTCTAATTTGTTTCATGAAGCTAGTATTGTTTTTCAGTCACTAAGTTGAGTCTGACTCTTTGTGACCCCATGGACTGAAGCATGTCAGGCTTTCCTGTCCTTCGCTGTCCCCCAGAATTTGCTCAAATTCATGTCCATTGAGTCAGTGATGCTATGTAACCATCTCATCCTCTGCCACCACCTTCTCTTTCTGCCTTCCATCTCTCCCAGTATCGGGGTCTTTTCCAATGAATTGGCTCTTGGCATCTTCAGCATCAGTCTTTCTAGTAAATATTCAGGGTTAATTTCCTTTAGGATTGACCAGCTTTAACTCCTTGCAGTCCAAGGGACTCTGCTACTAAAGCCAGACAAAGACATTCAAAAAGAAAAATTTATACCAATATCCTTCATGGATGTAGATGCAAAAATCCTTAACATAAGATGAACAGATAGAACTCAACAATATATAAAAAGAAGCATACAACACAACAAGTAGGATTTATTCTAGGGATGCAAGACTGCTCAATTATCCAAATGACTGCAAGACTACTTAATTATCCAAAAATCAATTATAGTAGTCTACTACAATACCAGACTAAAGGACAAAAATCATATGGTCATACCAATGAAAGAAGAAGAAAAGAAGCTTAGCATCCAATAAGAACTCTCTCAGAAAACTGAATTATAGGGAAACTTTCTCAACTGGGTAACAAACATCTACAAAACCTTATACTTTAGATTGTACTAAATGGTGAAAGACTGAATGCTTTCCTCCTGAGATCAGTAATAAGGCAAAAATGTCCTCTCTCACCACTCTTATTCGGTATAGTGCTGGAAGGTCAGTATAATGAGGCAAGAAAAAGAAATTAAAGGCATACAGATCAGAAAGAAAGAACTAAAGTTGTCCCTATTTGCAGAGGACACATTTGTCTACAAAGGAAACTGCAGGGAGCCTATTGAAACCAAAACACCAAAAACTTATAACTAATAAGTGAGTTTAGCAACATTGCAGGATGCAGATCAATATGCAAAAATCAATTGTAAGATTTCCTTGGTGGTCCAGTGGTTAAGAATCCACCTGCCAATGCAGGGAACACCAGTTGGATCTCTGGTCCAGGAAGCTTCCACATGCCATGGGGCAACTAAGCCATGCACCACAATTACTCAGCCTGTGCTGTACAGCCCAGGAGCTGCAAGTACTGAAGCCTGCGTGCCTAGAGCCTGTGCTCTGCAACAAGAGAGGACACCAAAGGGAGCAACCTGCGCACTGCAACTGGAGAATAGCCCCCACTTGGCACAACTAGAGAAAGACTGCTTGCAGCAAAGAAGATCCAACGCAGCCCCCCAAAAATCAGTAGTATATTTGGATACCAAGAGTAAACGCATGGAACCTAAACATGTAAATGCACTGTCATTTACAATCATTAAAAAAAGAGAAACAAGTATAAATCTAACACATATTCAGGACTTGTACACTGAAAACTGTAAAACATTCCTAGTTTATTCTTCTTTCTCCAACTGTTTTAGATATCCAGTTCCTTTTCCTTTCCTTACACATTTCAGAGTAACACTTATACCTGGCTGGTAGACATGTAAAATGGTACAACAGAAGGACTGTGTGGCAGTTTCTTAAAAGACTAAACATACAACCACTAAGCAACTCAGCAATTGTCCTCATAGGCCTAAAGCTGGTGCTCTGGGACAACCCAGAGGGATGGGATGGGGAGGGAGGTGGGAGGGATGTGAGAGTGGGCTCAGGATGGAGGGACACATGTACACCTATGGTTGATTCATGTCCACGTACGGCAAAAACAACCACAATATTGTAAAGCAATTAGCCTCCAGTTAAAACAAATAAATAAAATTTTTAAAAAGAAGTCCACTCTTTTTGTTTAATGTTTTAAAGAGTTTTTTTATGTGGACCATTTTTTAAAGTCTTTATTGAAGTTGTTACAATATTGCTTCTGTTTTATGTTTTGTTTTTTGGCCACACAAAGTAGGCGAGATCAAACCAGTCAAACCTAAAGGAAATCAACCCTGAATATTCACTGAAAGGACTGATGCTGAAGCTCCCATACTTTGGCCACCTGATGTGAAGAGCCGTCTCACTGGAAAAGATCCTGAAGCTGAGAAAGATTGAAGGCAAAAGGAGAAGACGGAGGATGAGATGGTTGGATGGCATCACCGACTCAATGGACCTGAGTTTAAGCAAACCCCAGGAGATAGTGAAGGACAGAGAAGCCTGGAGTGCTGCAGTTCATGGGGTCACAAAGAGTTGGGCACCACTTAGGGACTGAACAACAGCACGTGAGATCTTAGCTCCCTGCCCAGGATCGAACCTGCACCCTTTGCATTGGAAGTCGAAGTCCTAACCACGGGACCGCCAGGAAAGCCCCAAGAAGTGTATCTGTGAGAAACAAACAAACAAACCCACCCCAATATTTGTGAAAACACAGGCTTCCCAGGTATTTAGTGCTTCATAAAATCTGGGAGTGGCTGGCCTTTGCCAGAGTTCCTGTTCCTGCTGGCGCTGGCAGCTGCTGTGCCGCTGCATGGCCTGGTCCTCTGAGTCCTGCTCTCCTAGCTCAGGGACAGGCACATTCTCTGCTTCTCTGCAACAGCGGCCAACTCCTACCGAGGCGGACAGTGTCATTCAGGATGCACTACACCTCGCCAGGCCACCAGTGGACTCTGAACGTCCTGTGTGGCCCCTGGCTTCCGTGTCATGACCAGTTCTGATGCCAAGCTCACCTTCCTGTGCTTGATGATGAGAGCGCTACCTTCACCGCGTTCTCATGCTGAGGTGGGAGCCCTGCGAAGGTCAGCCTCACGCTGGGGGTGCTGAGGGCTTTCTCATGTACGGTAAGCTGTTTCCAGAGATTGCAGCCCTTCAACTCTGTTACGAAGGCTGCTCTCTCATCTGTGAGCACAGTCTCATGAGCTTTTGCTATGGTGTGCGTGCTAAGTCACTTCAGTCATGTCCGACTTGATCCTATGGACTGTAGTCCATCAGGCTCCTCTGTCCGTGGGATTCTCCAGGCGAAAATACTGAAGTGGGTTGCTGTGCCCCACTCCCGGGGATATCACATATCCAGAGGCCAAGAAGTAAGTTTCAGACCATATATTTTTTTTTTTCTTCACTGTAATAATACTCCTTTTGGTTTCTGGACCCTACCGATCTATTTTCTTTCCTTTTTAAAAAATATTTGTTTATTTATTTTATTTATTTGGTTGCGCCATTTCTTAGTTGTGGCATGTGGGATCTAGTTCCCTGACCAGAGATCAAACCCTGGCTCCCTGCATTGGGAGCACAGAGTCTTAGCCACTGGACCACATGGGAAGTTCCTCTATTTTTCTTTCTTAAATATTATTTGTAAAGCAGGGAAGGGGGTTGGACTTCTGTAAGAGAGGACATGGTCTTTTCTTTTCTGGGCATTACTTTGTGTCTCTTGACATTTGGAAACCTACTGGATCATGCGTTCCACATCTTGATTTCCAGAAACACTTTAGAAGAACTGAGGGCTTAATGTATGTGTTATGTACTTCTGAGAGGTATCATGCAGGCATTAGAGGAAGATTCTGCCAAGGCCACTGTAAAGTCCTTGATGCAACAATTTCTCAAACTGAGACCGTAGGGAATTGTGAATTTATAAGAAATTTAAAATGCTCATGTTTTTAAATGAACTTACTTAAAACACATCCCAAGTGGCGTTCCACGTGGCTCAGTGGTAAAGAATCCACCTGCCAATGCAGGAGCCACAGGAGACACTGGTTTGATCTGAGTTGGGAAGATCTGGAGGAGTAAAAGGCAACCCACTCCAGTATTCTTGTTGGGATAATCCTGTGGACAAGAGGAATCTGGTGGGCTATAGTCCATGGAGTCACAAAGAGTCGGACATGGCTGAAGCAACTGAGCACACACACAAAACAGACACAGACTCACAGACTAACAGGACAAATTTATGGCTGCTGGGGGAAAGGGTTGGGGGAAGGGATAGTCAGGGAGTTTGGGATCAACATGTACACACTACTATATTTAGAATGGATAATTGACAAGGACCTACTGTGTAGCACAGGGAACTCTGTTATGTGGCAGCCTGGATAGGAGGGGAGATTTGGGGGAGAATGGATACAAGTATTAATGTGTGTATGGCTGAGTCTTTTCGCTGCTTACCTGACACCATTACAACATTGTTAATCAGTATACCCCAATACAAAATAAAAATTTCAAAAAAATGCTCACGTGGTTTTTATTTCAATGATAACCTAATAATACCTACTGAAAATACTACTGCAAACACATTTGGGATTACCTGGACAACTTGTGAAGGTATGATCATTGAGCGCAGTGTCATTTGGTGCCATACTGTTTTATTTTAATAACTGCAGGCTCAGCAGAAAAGAGAAAAGGAGAACATAATATGTAAACAGTGCTTTCTTCAGAAGTCAAGTCCAAATGACGCCATGGCTTTGAAGAAAGTTTCACAATAGTTCAAAAGAAGAGAATAATGGGAGAACAGAGTCATCAAATAGAACACAGTGGTAGAGGCAGTGCTCTGGAAAATTACATCCCAGTTGTAAGCAGTAATTTATGTCCAGCAAAGCAATATTAGCCATGACATTAAATTAATACTGTCAATTATTAATGAATAAAAGTAATTGAAATTTAATAATAATACATATTGGTTAAAATTTTATTGGCTATATTGTTTTATTTCAAATCTCTAAACTGATGCACACAAGGAGTTTCTATTTAGTTCCAAGTTTCCATTTTTAAGTACTATTTTGATTAATACAAAAAAAAACAAATTGTGGAAGCTGACAAGAATGCTTTTCCTTTAAGCATTATGCTGTCATATAGCATAATTTTTGAACTGGAAAGTTCTTCAGAGATTTAGTAGAGAGGAAACTTAAACCCCAAGAGATTAAAGGACTGTTCCAAGGTCAGATAGCTAATCCCCAGCAAGGCTGTTATAACATCAGGTCTCCTGGTGTCCAGCCTGGGCCCTCTTCCAAGGCACGGCTGTTCAGAAAAGTGATCCCGGATGGTGGATTATTAAGCCCCAGATGGCTGGATGGAGAAATCTTCCCTAAAACAGAGGCTGGATGCTTTACTTGCTCTTTTACTAGGCCCCTGATTCAGAGACTATGCCAACAGAGGACCAGACAAAATTGAAAAACAAAAAATTTAGAGACTAGATTGGCCATCAGGCCCCACCCACCAAGGCCAGCAACACCATCTACTCAGCCTCCATCACACTTGAGTAAGTGTCGAAGATGACAAATGATGTACTGAAGGGTTATTTTTTACATTTCTAATGGGTGCCACAGATTACATGTAATAGAAAATGAGTTACTCTATGGTTCTCTGGATTTCCCAGGTGGCTCAGTGGTAAAGAATCCACCTGTTGATGCAGGATTGCAGGAGAGGTGAATGTGATCTCTGGGTTGGGAAGATCTCCTGGAGGAGAAAAGGGCAATCTGCTTCAGTATTGTTGCTTGGAGAATCCCATGGACAGGGGAGCCAGGCGGGCTACAGTCCATGGGGTCACAAACAGTCAGACATGACTGAGTGACTGGGCACTCACACATAATTATTTGCTGAAAGGTTATCTTCTGCTGAAAACAACAAAAAAAAAAAAAACAAAAAAAAAACTACTTCTCTGAGGGCATCATCACTGAAGCAGGCTGATATATTCTGAAATTTGAGGTGTTTTTTTTTTTTAAACCTCAAGTAGATTGTCAAATGACAGGCTCTCAAGCTTTGAACCTGTGCTATTTGTAGATGAAACCTACATGAACTATTCTAATGTAATGTACACTTCAGTGATTTTAGCTACCCACCAAGCGATAAAGGAATGTCCCCAGGTAATTTCTAGGGTACCCAGGGGTACTTTCCAAGAGTTTATATACACATCTAGTCAATTACCAAACGATGTTGACTATATCTACAGTTTTAATTTTTCAGTGCCAGCCCTGTCTACTGGTTAGGCCCATCTCCTATACTTCCCAGCTGTTTTTAGGTCCACTTCTGCCTTGCTTCCTGCTGCTGTTTCTTTGAGACCCCCACTCCTCCTGTTTT
Source organism: Antilocapra americana (assembly GCA_007570785.1). Classification (NCBI taxonomy): domain Eukaryota; kingdom Metazoa; phylum Chordata; class Mammalia; order Artiodactyla; family Antilocapridae; genus Antilocapra; species Antilocapra americana. The sequence continues at coordinate 3,566,714 of ML662448.1, forward strand.
GGCCAGGACTCCTGCATCTGCAGCTTCTTCCATGGTACCTGCCTGGAAGGTACCAGCTCCTAAAATTCTATTAAACTAAAGGATTTATAACCTAAGGTGATGCAGTAGTAACGAATCGACCCACCAATGCAGGAGACACAGAAGACATGGGTTTGATCCCTGGGTCAAGAAGGTCCCCTGGAGGAGGAAATGGCAACCCACACCAGTATTCTTGCCTGGAAAATTCCATGGACAGAGGAGCCTAGAGAGCTACAGTCCACAGGGTCGCAAAGAGTCGGACAGGACTAACATGCACATTAAAATGATTCAGGGCAGACAAGGCAATGGCATTAACTTTTTCCTCCCTCAGGGCTGTTGGTTACCTTTTGAAGCTTTCTGATCAGGACTATAAACTCTGTATCCACTGGGGTCAGGACTGCTTCACCTGAAGTCCATTGACCTCCCAGGAGGCTAAGAATAGCATTCATCAAGTCTGTGAATTTGGATGGGAAGGAAATTACATCTTCACTTTCACTCTCCTCAAACTGAAACATTGCATTTCCCTTCACTGTAAAGGGCTTGCTCAGTTGGTAAAGAATCTGCCTGCAATGCAGAAGACCCCGGTTTGATTCCTGGGTCAGGAAGATCCCCTGGAGAGGTGATAGGCTACCCACTCCAGTATTCAATTCACAAAGAAGTCGGACATGACTGAGTGACTTGCACTTTCACTGTGAAAGTAGGCAGCAAACAGCAGTAGAAGGAAAGTACCGAATCTGCCCCAGCAGATAGCTGAGGTATTTGCATTGTTGAAATTGTTTCCGCCATCACCTAATATTGTTTATACTCATTCCTACCTTAAAATCACAATAATTATTAGACTTGCGACTAGGTCTTGTTACCTATCTATTGTTCTATTTTTTATTTTAGGTACTCAGTTACTAGTACAGTTCAAAGTATTTCCTTCTTTCTAATAGCCATCAATCTCATTTCTTTTTCTGGTCTATTAAAAAAAATTTTTTTGGAGTATAGTTGCTTTACAATGTTGTATTAGTTTCTGCTGTACAGCAATGTGAATTGACTATATGGATACAAATATCCCCTCTTTTTTCTGGATTTCCTTCCCACTTCGGTCACCACAGAGCCCTGAGTGGGGTTCCCTGTCTGTACAGTTGGTCCTCATTAGTTATTTATTTTATACACAGTATCAGTACTGTGTTTATGTCAATCACAGTCTTCCAGTTCACCCCATCTGCCATTTCTCCCCTTGGTGTCCATGTGTCTGCTCTCTAGGTCTGTGTCTCTATTTCCCTTTGGCAAAGAGGTTCATCTGTACCATTTTTTTTTTTGAGATTCCACACATATGTGTTAATGTAAAATATTTGCTTTTCTCTTTCTGACTTACTTCACTATGCATGATAGTCAAGTGTTACACAAACTTAAAAAAAAATTGAATTGAGAACTGTATTTTAATAGAATTGGTTTCCTTTATAATCTTATGTACTTTATTTTATTCATTTGAAAGCAATTTTTTTTCCTAAGAAGGGGTCCAAGGTTATTCCAGATTGCCAAAGGGGTTCACATGCAAAATACTTAAGAAACGCCACCCTAGAGGATTAATTAATATAAGGGATGTTAGAAATGATTTTTCTCCCAGGTAATCAAAGCTGCTCAAGTTATGCATAACAGGGGCACAAAATCAGAAGACCTCACTGTCTTACCACTTGCCAGTTAGACCAAGATCTAGGACCCTGCTTGGTCTACCTTATACAAAGGACATTTTCACCTGGCTTAACCAGCAGCCTGGCTGGCCCTGTAGTCAGGACATTGTTGCGTCAGTTCTGGAGTGACCCTTCCTAGCAAAGTAGGCATCGTGATTGCATTGTATCCTCCAGACTAGTTGACATTCTCAACCCCTGATACTTGTGAATGTGACCTGTTTGGAAATAAGGCCTTTGCAGATGGAATCAAATTAAGATGAAGTCATACTGGAGTCTAATCTGATATTGCTGGTGGGTGTTCTTGAAAGAAGAGGAAAGTCACACAGGGAGAGGACCATGTGATGGTGGAGGCAGAGACGGCAGTGACACAGCCGCAAGCCAGTTGCACCAGGACTGCCGGCCGCCTCCGGAAGCCAAGAGAGGAGAGGAAGGGTCCTACCCAGCATCTCAGAGAGAAGGGGACCCTGCTCACACCCTGGTTCAGGCTTCTGGCCTCCAGAACTATGAGAGAATATATTTCTGCTGTTTCAAACCACCAAGGCTGTGGTATTTTGTTAGTGCAACCCTAAGAAACAAACTCAGTGTGTATCAGAGCATATGATAGAGAGAAAGAAACCTCACTGAGGTCACAAAACCGATGGTGTGACTTTTGGAGCCTAGTTGTCTAATGTGGTTTGTATATGTGGCAGGATCTGGTCTAAGCCTAGCGCTGATCGTTAGGTACCATCTGGTTGTGAAGTTGTGAGGTAGGAAATATATAGCAGCCACCCACGCCCAACTGGCAGAGCCTAGAGATACCCGAAATAGCAGTATAGTTGTTGGTCCTCGGGGTGAGCTTAGCTTCGTTGAAAACAGAATGCTGTTCCCTTTTTGCATTACATTCAGCTAGAGCTGCCCCTATCTCACAAATATCTCCTTATATATTTACTCATCACCCCTTCTATTCCTGGGGCTCAAACTGAAGTCCAGGAAAGGCGGGGCAGGGATCAAATTCATGGGCAAACTCTATGCTGGTTCCATATTGCTATGTCTCCTTCTTCTTCCGGGTGAATTCCCTCCCCAGCACAGCTTCTACCAGGATGAATGCAAGTCCACCCAGTGGGTTTGCTAGCCCTCCATCTGGCCTACTTCCTGGTAGTGTCCAGAGTCCTTTTAGAACCCTCTTCTTTATCAACACAACAGCCTATTTACTGGAGAAGTCAAACTAGATTAGGGTACAGACACTTGTTTTAGAAAATGCTTTGAGCTCTTGACCTTACTTTCCTAATTTTGACACTCAAGGAAGGGATGGTGGAGGATGGGCAATCTAGGGGGTGCAGGGAGGTCTCATTGGTTGGAGCTCCTTGCCTCTGAAGCCCTCATTTGCTTCATGTTTGGCTCTGAATAAATGGCCCAAACAATCCTTCCTTCCACTGAGACCTCTGCCTCCTGCTCTTGCCTAGACATGTGTCCTGAAGTCAACTTCTGCTCCCAATATATTCATATCCTTTAAAATACATATCCATTTATTTTATTTTAGAGGCTATTTTAAAGGCTATCTAGATAGCCATTAAAGTGGGGCTTCCCTGGTGGCTCAGACAGTTAAGAATCTTCCTGCAACGCAGGAGACCCAGGTTCGATCCTTGGGTGAGGAAGATCCCCTAAAGAAGGAAATGGCAACTCACTCCAGTATATTTGCCTGGAGATTTCCAGGGATAGATGAGCCTGGCAGGCTACAGTCCATGGGGTCGCAAAGAGCAGGACATGACTAAGCGACTAACACACACACAAACACACACATAGCCTTTAAAATTACATTAGAGCAGCCCTAAGCATCACCCAATCTTTTAGTAATTTCCCCAGACTAAAGTCAAGTATTAACCTGCATAAATCTATACACGTGTAATCTAATCTTCAAATATCAGAAAAATAGCTCTCTGCCTTCTCCTCCATTTCAGAGAGAGAAACTATCTCACACAAAAGATTTTTTAAACTATCTAGTCCTGCCCCCGAATCAAGTTTTCAGTTGAAGAACAAGCTGTGGCCAAAATCTCTGTGAACAAGCCCTTCACCAACTGCCCCTCTCCTCCCTCCACTATTTCTGGCCAGTGAACCAACTCTCATTGATTGACTGACTGGGATTTGATACATGTACCATAAAATCCATCTCTTTAAAGTGTATGGTATAGGGACTTCCCTGGCAGTCCAGTGGTTAAGACTTTGCCTTCTAATGCAGAAGGTATGGGCTCGATCCCTGGTCAGGGAGCTCAGACCCCACATGCCTCTTGGCCAAGAAACCAGAAACACAGAACAGAAGCAATATCGTAACAGATTCAATAAAGACTTTATCCCCTCTCACCCCCCCAAAAAAACTAAAAAGAAAAAAAAAGTGTATCATTCAGTGGTTTTTTTTTTTTTTAGCATATTCTCAGAACTGTGTCACCATCACCAGTATCCAATCCCAGAACATTTTCATCTTCCAGAAAAGAAACCCATTAGTAATCACTTCCCATTCTCTCCTTCCCCAGGTCCTGACTGCCATTAATTTAATTTCTGTCCCTTTGGATTTGACTGTTCCTTTATTTCATGCAATCCTTTTCCAATCCCAGTTCTACCCAATTCACACCTCTTTAGTGAAAGCCTAGTGTGTGGGGAGGTTCTGTGCTCTGACTTTGAAAGGCCAACCGTATTCAGTTCTCTTTACTCATCGTATAACGAAAGAGGAGCAGGTGGCCATGCAGATGGCCAGGAGGGGCTGGGAGGCAGGGGTCAGGGAGGTACAGGAGAACAGCACAGATGTCCAGTGAAAGAACACCCAGTATGCTGACTCTGTCAACTGAAGTCACACATGCTTCATTAGCAAGAAGGCTTCGATAACCACGGAGAATGTTTGACAAGCCCAGGGACCTTTGTTTCTAATTCCTGGAGAGTTGCTGTGGGCGGTTGCTAACTTTCAATGCAAACAGAAACAAACTAAAATGTCCTCTGAAACTTGATTCTTTTGGGCACAGTCCACTTGGGCCCTGTTTGTCCTCAAGGCAACCGTTTGTTGGATCTGGCATCAACTGAGAGACGTCACTGACGTCTTCCTTCATGGCAGGGCTGTTATTACATCACCAGCTAACTAAAGCCCTATGAGATGAAAATAGTTTTAAAGATACCTTGGAGAATACAATTTAGCCTTAAAATATACAAAAAGAGGCACATTCATTTTGCTAGGCTTTCCATCTAAATGAATCTATGGTTATTCTAAATATACTTTAAATTTTGAAAGTAATATGTTTTTTCAAATAACGGAAAAGGGCATTTGTTTGTTTGTTGTTTTTAAATAAAGTTCCAAGCAATTGCAAGAGGGAGGGGATGTATGTACTCATATGGATGATTCACTTCATCATACAGCAGAAACTAATATAACATTGTAAAGCAATTATTATACAATAAAAAGTACAATATTGGGGGAGAAAAAAATACAGAAATAAAAGGAAGGCAAAAATTGAAAACAATTTTTTTCATCAGTATTTTTTTTCTTCTGATAGTACCTACTACTAATATGTAGGGCTTCTCAAGGTGGCTCATTGGTAAAGAATCCACTTGCAATACAGGAGGCATGGGCTTGATTCCTGGGTTGGGAAGATCACCTGGAGAAGGAAACGGCAACCCACTCCACTGTTCTTGCCAGGAAAAGGCTATGGACAGAGCAGCCTGGTGGGCTACAATCCAGGGGGTCACAAAATAGTCAGATACCACTTAGCGACCAAACAACAAAAGCAACTACAAGTAGGTAAATGCTAGCTGTTTTACCTTGGAATTTCTTTTTTCAATTCATTTTGCTTTCTCTATACATTTTCATATCATGGCTTCATTTATTATCTCACATGCTTATAATACTTTATATATCTTACACTTACTGATATTTACCATATGACAAGTTAAAGCTAAAAACATTTAAAATATTCAATTCATTTAAAAATAACAGTAAACATCACATGCTAACATTAACAAGATATTTTTAAGAAAAATAAGGATAGTTTTTAAAACAAAAATTTTAGTGAGAAGAGTGGCATTGTTTTACATTTTTGCCAATCTCTTGAATGACCGTCTCAATAGAAAGCATTTAGAGTCTCATATCTAGTTTTGCATTTGAGTCAGTTCTAATGAGGTGGATGAACCTAGAGCTTATTATACAGAGTGAAGTAAGTCAGAAAAAGAAAAACAGATGTCATATATTAACACATATATATGAAATCTAGGAAGATGGTTCTAATGAACCTGTATGCAGAGCAGCAGTGGAGATGTAGACATAGAAAACAGACTTACGGACAAGGGCAGGTGGTAGGAAGGAGAGGGTGAGTGGAACGGCGAGAGTAGCATCGAAGCATACACACGACCATAGTAAAACATAGAGCCAATGGACATTTGCTGTGACTCAGAGAACTCAAACTGGGGCTCGGTAACAACCAAAAGAGTAGGAAAGGGTGGGAGGTGGGACGGAGGTTCAAGAGGGAGGGAACATATGTACATCTATGGCTAGTTCATGTTGATGTATGGCAAAAATCAAATCAATATTGTAAAGCAATTATCCTTCAGTTAAAAATAAACAAATTTATAAAAAGAAGATATGAGAGGGTCTCCCTGGTGGCTCATTAGTAAAGAATCTGCCTGCCAATGCAGGAGACATGGGCTCTATCCCTGGTCTGGGAAGATCCCAGATGCCGAGCGACTAAGCCCGTACCACAACTACTGAGCCTGTGCTTTAGAGACCAGGGGTCCACAACCACTGAGTCCACGGGCTGCAACTACTGAAGCCCGTGTGCCTTCAGTCCATGCTCCCCAACAAGAGAAGCCACAGCAATGAGAAACCCCTGCCCACTGCAACTAGAAAAAAGCTGCACAGCAACGAAGACCCAGCATACATGTCTGCATGCTAAGTTGCCTCAGTCATGTCTGACTCTTTGCGACCCCATGGACTCTAGCCAGGTTCTTCTGTCTATGGGATTCCAGACAAGAATGTTGGAGTGGGTTGCCATGCCCTCCTCCAGGGGATCTTCTCAACCAGGGATTGAACCCATGTCTCCTACATCGCCTGCATTCCAGGCAGATTCTTTACCCACTGAGCCACGTAGGAAGTCTGGAGACCCAGTATAGCCAGAAATAAATAATTAAGAACAAAAGTAGATGAGATATAATTCATATATCATACCGTTTACCTATTTAAAGTGAATAATTCAACAGTTTTCGGTACATTCACAGAGTTGGGTAACCATCACAATTAATTTTAGAACAGTTTCATTACCCTGAGAAGAAACCTTGTACCCATTAACGTACATGCTAAGTTGCTTCAGTCGTGTCCAACTCTGCAACCCTAGGTACTGAAGCCTGCCAGGCTCCTCTGTCCATGGGGATTCTCCAGGCAAGAATACTGGAATGTTACCATTCCCTCCTCCAGGGAGTCTTCCTCACCCAGGGATCGAACCTGTGTCTCCTATGTCTCCTGTATTCTCAGGTGGGTTCTTTACCACTAGTGCAACCTGGGAAGCCAGTAGCATTCACTCCTAATTTCCCTTATCTTCCACCCTCAAGGCCCTACCCTAAGCAACTACCAATCTATTATACATTCTGTCTCCATGAATTTGCCTATTGACTTGGCTGGAACTGCCAGTATAATACTCAATATAAGTGCCAAAGCAGATATCCTTGTCTTCTTCCTGACATAGGGGAAAGTAGTCAGTCTTTCACTATGATCTGATGTTAGCTGGGGGTGTTTCATCAATGCTTTTTATCAGGTTGAGAAAATCCTCTTCTATTTCTAGTTTGTTGTGTTTTTATCACACAAGGATGTTGGATTTTGTCAAGTGATTCTCTGAATTTATTGAGATAATCATGTGGGTTTTGTCTTTTATTCTATTAATAAAGTATGTTACATTGAACCACACTTGCATTCCTAGGGTAAATTCCATTTTATTTTGTTATATGAAATCAAATACTATAGTGATGTTGTCCTCTGTTATATTAAATTCATTAGTCTGCCTTTGAATAGTCTCTTTTGATCACCCATAATTTTACAATATTGTGTATTGGTCATTTGGAAAACATTGGTTCATGGAGTTATACAGATCTTTCAAATAGTGACACAATTCAGCAGATAATATTTAAAGCAATCACAGTTGTTAATGTTATAATCAATGTCATCAGAAAAGCTGTCATGTTCATGGTGGTGGACACTAATCCTCCAAAATTCTGATTTTCATTTGAGATCATAAATTTTATCATGAGCAACAAATCCTGTCAGTAGTATTCTTAAAATGACAGGCTCATTTTACTCACTTCCAAGAAAACATCAGCCAAATACCCAATCCTGAATAATCAGTTTGTCTATCAGCTGTTCTTTCAGGTAAAAATGGTGTTCTATGAAAATAGTGGCTATGTTCTATGGAAAAAAGCTCAATTCACAACATAATCTCTCAACTAATTTTTCTGGGGGAGGAAAGACGTTACTTTGGTATACAGCAATGTACTTCCTATTTTGTCATGATACATGTTTTAATAAAATAAATAATTTTAATTTGAAAATAACTCAAAAGCTGAAACTTAAAAAGGTGAATAAATTTACTGCCCCTAAAGGGCATTCTTAAATGAAATTGTCTTTGGGACTCCCTAGCAGTTTAGTGGTTAAGACTCTGAAATTCCAATGCAAGGGGCATGGTTTTGATCCCTAGTCAAGGAACTAAGATCCTACATAGTACAAAGTGCTGCCAAAAACAAAATCAAAACAAAACAAGTGAAATTGTCTTTTTTCCCCTTTGTAGATTGTCCTGTCTGACTCTTTGCAACCCCATGGACTGTAGCACACCAGGCTTCCCTTTCCTGCATGTCTCCCAGAGTTTGCTCAAATTCAAGTCCATTGAGTCAGTGATTCCATCCACCCATCTCATCCTTTGTCATCCCCTCTCCTCCTGCCTTCAATCTTTCCCAGCATTAGAGTCTTTTCCAATGAGTCAGCTCTTCACATTAAGTGGCCCAAATATTGGAGTTTGTGAATAGTGGAGAAGAATATAATGACTTCTAGTACAATGTGGAGCCACTGCACAGCTCCCTGCTAACATGCTAACAGTTTTAGCTACCATTGCTTTTGTGACATCAGTAATAATGTCAACACAGTGATGAAGACAAACAATCTTAATATTACTATAAAAATAGGTCTAAACTTCTGTGTGTGTATTAGTCACTCAGTTGTGTTCAACTCTTTGTGACCCCATGGACTGTGGGCTGCCAGGCTCCTCTGTCCATGGAATTCTCCAGGCAAGAATACTGGAGTGGGTTGCCATTTCTTTCTCCAGGGGATCTTCCCAATCCAGGGATCAAACCTGGGGCTCTGCATTGCAGGCAGATGCTTTACCATCTGAGTTACTAAAGTTCTCAGGGACCCCTACGGTTTTGTGGCTCACACTTTGAGAATTGCTGTTTCATGGAAATTATATGTATATGTCATAAAAGACCTCTGTAGGATTAACTTTTTCTCTTCAACTTGTTCAGCTATTGATGATAATCCATACTACCTTAATAATCCATACTACCCTGAAGCACAAGTTTGATTGGAAAAAGTCATTTCTAAAGGCTTGTCCTGGTCAATCTAATTTTAGTGCATTTTCAGGTGATTGTACATGGCTTACATCTAGTTTTAATTTTCAGTGCCTTAAATGATAACGGCTGTAGCTTTCTTGAGTATGACAGCTTTTTGGATGGAGAGAGAGAAGCACAGAAACGTGGGCCTGATCACCTGAATAGGGAAATTTGAGGAGCTCTCTTACATTTACTAAGATTTGAGTGATGAGAGCAAATGTTACTTCTTTTGGCCATGAAGAGTATTCATTTCAGTTCCCCTTTCCTTGGGCTTACTCTGAACAGTACTGGATCTCAGTTTAAGGAGACCAAAACTGCCAACTCCTTCTTGTCTTGAGAAAAAGAGTAAAGAGGTAGGTTGTTCTGATTGGAGCTCAGAACACGTGAGCAAGTGGTTCATATCCATGTAATGGTGAAGATCATATCATCAAGAATAATGAAGACAAAATTAATGAGGAGCTGAAAACTGCTGAGTAGAAAGGGATGCCATCTTGACCATACCTACTTTGAACAGTAGAACATCTAAGAAGACATATTCCAAACAACCATATGTGAGTAAATTCATCAAATTCTTATCAAAATTGAGAACATTCTTTCTTTAGCTGCAAAAGTGAGGAAATATAATTAACCTACTAAAGGAACTTGAACTGGTAGTTAGATCTGTTTGAGGGGTTTCTTAGGCTATTCCTCCTCCTTCACTCATTATTCAATTTTCTTTGGTTTCATCTGTTGGGTCCACCAGGCTTGGTACCACTTGCTAGTAGGCAGCAGACAATGGATGTCTTGAGGCCCTTAGTGAGATAATGTCTGTGCTGAGAATAGGGGATGAGGGGACCCATCTGCCTACACATATATTTATAAAAATCATACACGATAACATTTTTTCTCAGAGAGTATTTATTGGAATAATTACCACCAAGGGCCAAGATACCAGTTAAGATTTTTGCAACCAAGACAAGAAATTTTATAAAGGATAATGATGTTCTGGAATAGTTTTGATGATGTGGGACTTGAAGACAGGTTCACTGAAAAACATCAACGTGAAACTTGCCATGGTGTCCAAAATACTGTAAAACGGCAATACTAACATAACACTTACTGTCTGTCATAATGTCTATAATGATTATAGACATTGCTAACTACTACAATAGGTGATATAGAAAGCAAAGTAACCAAATACAGTCACTAACTTTATTTATTTATTTATTCTTTTTTTTTAAATTTTCTTTACTTTATTGTGTTGGTTTTGCCATACATTGACATGAATCCGCCATGGGTATACATATGTTCCTCCTTCAGAAACCCCCTCCCGCCTCCCTCCCGATTCCCTCCCCCTGGGTCATCCCAGTGCACCAGCCCCGAGCATCAAACCTGGGCTGGCAATTGATTTCACATATGATAATTAACATGTTTCAATGCCATTCTCCCATATCATCCTACCCCTGCCCTCTTCCACAGAGTCCACGAGACTGTTCTATACATCTGCATTTCTTTTGCTGTCTTGCATGCAGGGTTCTCGTTACCATCTTTCTAAATTCCATATATATGCGTTAGTATACTGTATTTTTGTTTTTCCTTTTGGCTTACTTCACTCTGGATAATAGGCTCCAGTTCCGTCCACCTGGGTAGAACTGATTCAAATGAATTTTTTTAAATGGCTGAATAATATTCCATTGTGTATATGTACCACAGCTTTCTTATCATTCGTCAGTTGATGGGCATCTAGGTTGCTTCCATGTCCTGGCTATTGTAAACAATGTGGTGATGAACATTGGGGTACACATGTCTCTTTCAATTCTGGTTTCCTCGGTGTGAGTCACTAACTTTTAGAACATCAGTGTATGTGATAGACAAGTCCAAAGACACTCTTTAAAAAAAAAGCTTAAGTATAGCTAAATCACAATGCTGTGTTAGTTTCAGGTGTACAGCAAAGTGATTCAGTAACATATTCAGTTATATATATATACATATATATATAATGTTGTATATTTATATCTATTGTTTTCCAGCTTCTTTTTCTTTAAAGGTTATTACAAGCACCCTGTGCTATATAGAATGATAGGGACAAAATAAATGACTAATTAGTTGATAACTAGAAAAATATGGCACACTCTTGTAAGTTAATGATTACTTAAGAAAGCAGGTTTGCTTAATCACAAAATCAAGCAGCTTGCTTAGCAACAAAATCATGCAACAGAAGCATGGGACCTGCCCCCAAACAATAAAACAATGGTGGCATGAGACCCACATCATGCCCAGTGAGCTCAGTAAGTTAATGATCCCTAGGACATTCTCTCTGCACACAGAAAAAACAATAGTTTGTAGACCTAGCTCGACCACACAGGGATAAGAAAACTCCCCTGCTCAACCTGGAGGAAGAACTGATGATAAAAACATGACGTCTACTCAAGAAAGACAGTGAAGTTCTTCCCCTCCTCCCCACTTTTTCCTTTGATTATAAAACTGTAGCCCAGTAAGTTCTTGGGGCATAGCATTTCTCACCCACTTGTAAGCCTCACAAGCGTTCTATTCTAAGAAATCACTTCTCATCTATTACCTTGCTCTCCTGGAATTCTTCTCTGCAATGAGACATAAAGGACTATGGTACCAGAGCTCTTCAGAAGCCCCCTTGAAATGACATCAGTCGGTTTCAAGTAGGTCTTTGTTGTTTACCTATTTTATATATATTAATATTAGTGTGTATCTGTTAATACCAAACTCCTAATTTATCCTTCATCCCCTGCCCCCAGCTTCCCCCTTTGGTAACCATAAGTTTGTTTTCTGTCAAAGACAGACTCTTAAATATTTATGTATTTATTTATTTGGCAGTAGCAGGTCTAGTTGCAGCATGTGGGATCTGATTCCCTGATCAGGGATCAAAATCGGGCCCCCTACATTGGAAATGCAAAGTCTTAGCCTCTGGGCCACCAGGGACATTCCAAAGACAGACTCTTAACAGCCAGAGTTTCTTGAGGAAACGTGGACTCACTAGAAAGAAAAGAAAACAGCCACTATTGCCTGATAATACAAATTAACCCACTCCAGTATTCTTGCCTGGGAAATCCCATGGACAGAGGAGCCTGGCGGGCTACAATCCACGGGGTCACAAAGAGTCAGACATAACTTAGTGACTAAACAACAATAACAAAAATCCTTGGGCTTATAGCACACGTACAATCGTGAAACCAAAAGAAATTTATAAAATAGACGTGAACAAGTGACCAAACCCGGTATAATTCAGGTTGATATCTCTTAGGATATGGTACTTTTGTGTGTGAGGTTACGGCTTGCCTGTTCCCGGTACAGTGTTCACTACTAGATTCAACGTGACGACTCTCTTTCCCCATCACTGGTCTCCATCAAACCACAGTGAAAGTTACTTGCGTAGAGGTAGCTTTAACAGTCATTCGGCCTTTACTGGGCAGAATGCATCATTTCATAATCATGCTATTCTCCAAGTTCTTGTCTTATTATTTGAGGCATTTAATTGCTACAGCAACGCATCAATAAACACAGGTAAACATGGTCACTTCAAATCCCACTGATTGGCAGGACATCATTCAAAGATATATGAATTCATCAAGAAATAGCTATTTTTAAAGATGAATAATGGAAATGAAAACATTAATAAATGTCCACAGAACATTCACAGACATCCAAAAAGAAATTTAAGGAATATAAGGTTGAGAGTCCAGTTTGAGAAACATTGTTATTGGCTATCCTCTGATGCATTTACAAAACTAGCTGGTTTCTTTCATGTTTAGACATGGCTAAGAGCTGTGTTCCAAAGGGAAAGATGAGATGGCTGGGCGAGGACACAGCAGCCAGTTCAGTGTGAGACTGCGGTGTGCAACATGCGTGTCAAGCGGCCTGAGAGGTCCATTACCTCCTGAGAGGTAATGAGAAGGAACTTCGTGGGAGGGGCCACTGAAAGGAGCTTTAGGCAAACAGTACAGAACAGAGGCAAACCCTGCAATGACGTGGGTCCCAAAGAGTGGTCCATGAAAGGGGGCTCAGGGCACCCCAGGACTGACAGAGAAACATCACACACAGGAAGATCTGGTATGGCCATCAGAGTAGTGATGCTAATAACGGCTACTCTCCATTTTGATCATTGAGATCAGCGTATTTTACCCAGTTAATTAAATCCATGACTCTCCTTCACCCCTTCTCTCTACCCCGCGAATCAACAAGTGTGTAGTAAGCAGAATTAGCTGACAGGTTACTTTGGCAGCTAATTCTGTTTTAGCCCACAGACCACATTAGACCATATTAGATTTAATATTCTACCCACAGCAATCAGGTTCCTGGGAAGAGAGCCATGACCATGCTCTGGGAATGCACAATCCTCTTATGAGTTACTCTGTAGTAAGTGAGTTGGGAAAAGTCCTTGGTATATTGGTTATGATCCCAGGCATTGCCAATGACATTAATGTAAGGACTTGATTAAGGTTTCTGAAGATTACTTTAAGCTAATATAATTAAATTCTTAATTTTCAAACTTTTATTTATGAATAAGTTATACATTTATACAGTATAACATTCAGAATACATAAAGCAATATTTAGTGAAATATCTTCTTTCCACTGATGTCCCTAACCTCTCATTTCCCCTTCATGGAGGCAACCAATATTGCAGTCTTGGTCTCCTTCCAGAGATAATCTGTGCACAGATAAGCCATCGTGTACATTATTATGTTAAAGATTTTTTAATGTTTAAAGTCCTATTGAATTTGATACATGGTTGCTTCTGTTTTATGTTTTGCTTTTTTGGCCTCAAGGCACGTGGGAGCTTAGCCCCCCAACCAGGGATTGAACCTGTACTGCCTGCATTGGAAAGCGAAGTCTTAACCACTGGCCCACCAGTGGGGAAGTCCCCAAATATATATTTTTAAAGAAAATAATTTACTGGCGTCATACTTTCATATTGTAGATAATATCAGGAATGTTTTTTCTTTCAATTAAGGGAGAAATGGTCATTAGTTTCTCAAATCTAAATAAAGATTTATTATAGAAAATCTCGAAACTATAAAAAGGAAAAAAAATGAAAGTAGCCCCTCACCATACCATTTGGAGATAATGTCTGCTGATCCACAATGATATATACTTCCTTGTACTTTCAGGTGATGGTACACAATATTTTACATTGAGATCTTTTTGTTTTCACTTACAATAGTGTTTCAACCTTTCCAAGTCATTAAAGATGCCTTCTACACACTGTTTCAAATGACTTGTTTGTGTATGCTATAATTTATTTACTAAGACCTCTTGTTTGAAAATCAAGTTGATTATAATTTTGCACCATTATAAACCTTCACTTGATATATATTTAGTCTTTATTGAGCACTTGGTAATTTAGGTGCAAGTTCCCTAAGGAAAAACTGTGCTTATCTTGATTAGTTATCTGCCTACAGCACAGTGACTGGCTACATGGATTTCACTATTAAAAGTCCAAATTGACAACAAAAATGCAATTTGAAGTGAAATTGAACCTCAAAAAAGATTCATCTAAGTGAAATGAAACATCAGAAAAGATTAGTTTTCTGATGTCTCATATAAGTTGCTTTTTGGAAAACTGAAAGGCATTTTTTCATCCATGACTATAAATCCTGTTAAAGACACACCAAGGGTTTGTTTATTTTCTTGCATAAAAAGAAAAATTGTGGGAGTTTACATCAGGGGCGCCTTCCAGGACTGCTGCCGCCAATGCTCTTACCCCTAGGGTGGGCCGTGCTGACCCATACCTCCATGGGAGGCCCTCTGGCACTAGCAGGCCAGCCTTCCCCCAACCACAGAAGCACAAGGCTGGAAGGTACAGCAAAATCCTTAGTTGCTGAATCTGACTTCACTGAAGAAGTCAAAATAGTTTAATGCATCTTCAACCCTCCAGTGCATTTCCAAACATGAGCTGAAAGAAGGCCACAGTACAATACACAAAAGACAATGGACCCAACTACCGGGCTGTAGGGCTGCCAGACCCAATTACTGGGCCACCCGATCCCAGCCTATGACTGTTTTTGAAACAATGCAACAGAAAGAATACACGATCCTTATACTTCTCATCACCTACTCCTGACTGGGAGACCTTATCTTATGTAACCTCCCAGATTCCTCAAGGAAAGGGGACACAGGTCTTGAGACATAAGCTTATTGTGTTCTCCCCCTCTGCTTGCTTTCTATTTCCTCCAACAACAACAACAACAAAAAAGAACTGTGGAACTTCCTGGTGGTCGAGTGGCTAAGACTTTGTGCTCCCAATGGAGGGGGCCTGGGTTTGATCCCTTTCACCTACCAACGCAAGAGACACTTTTTCAACCCCTGGACTGGGAAGATCCCCTGCAGTAGGAAGTAGTAACCCACACCAGTATTCTTGCCTGGAAAGTTCCATGGACAGAGGAGCCTGGCAGGCTAGTCCACGGGGTCACAAAGAGTCAGACATGAGCTAGCAACTAATCAATGACAACAGCAAGGGCACCTATACCAACTGAAAACATTACACAAAACACTCTTCACAACTGACTATAGGACAATGCCATTTCACATTTTACAAAAAGCTACTTTCTAAAAACAATACCCTGTTCCTCAGGAAAGCTCTGTTTTAAAAGATGATGGTTAGTAGACAATTGTGGTCTTGTTTACTTTTCTTCTGAGTCAGACAACAGACCCTTTTTAGTTCATTCAGTCTGCAAAGAAACCTTCCCCATCCCTCACTATGAATTTCTACAGTGGGAACAAAGATGGGATGCTTCCAAGGCAAAGGACAGACAAGGAAAGGAAGAGGACAGATAGAAGAGGATGTCATGGAAGTTCCACTGGTTACTCAAAGGTTAACATCGGAAGTTAAAAAGAATGTCCAGAGACTGCCCACCCCTGTACTGACAAAGTCCTTCCCTGACCATAAAAAACATCCACGAAGACCAGGAACACTGAGTGCCCAGGGGTAACAACAGTGTCAAAGACAAAGGCACTGGGGCACCCAATGCCAAGGTTCTCTCAAAGGAAACATGCACAGTTGGGCCCACGTCTAGGTTTACCTTTGAGCAGGTGAAAAGAAATCCCCTGCAAATCTTTGAAAATATTTACAGAGAGAGAAGAGAAACAATCACAGGCTTTTTCTCTTCTTCCTTCTCTGGCAACTAGATGTTTGACCATTCTGAGCAGAAGAAAGCTCTTTTTTGGGTCTGTCTTTCTCTGGAGATATTAAAAAAAAAACTCCACTTCTTAATTTTTTAGTGATGAAACTTAAGATACTGATAGAGAAAGCTCCAGTAATCCCAGAATGACACTTTTAACTTGAACTTGGCCCATGGTTACCCCAAATGTGATCTGACTTCACAACAGAGAAATTACAGTTCTGCCTCTGTCAGTAAAAGTTCATACAGTCAGCTCTATCAACTTTGAAATATATGCCACCATTCTTTTAACTTTTATTTTTAAATAATTATGTAGGCTCACAGGAAGTTGTAAAAACAGTGCTGAGAATCCCCTGTAGTGTTTCCCTTGCCTTCCGGTGTGGATATCTTACATAACTGTATCAAAACCATGAAACTGACTTTGACATTGGTGCTATTCTCACTATTCTTTTGACATCTGACAGTAAAAGAACTGAAAGTCCTTAAACCTAAGAAAATGAATGAATTCCATCTCCTAATAAGATCTACTACTACCAGGTTTAAGTTCTCCACACTTCACCTTGATTTTGTAATAACCAAGTGTTCTTTGGGCAGAGAAATGTGGTTCACGTAATTTCTCATCTTGAATACACAGAGCAGACCTCCCTTGTTTCTTGCTTTTGTGACCAAAAGATAGTTTTCTATCATTCTACCAGAAAGAGAAGCTGCAGTATTTGGGGGAAGGGGGTCTTTTTTGGTGCTATACTTGAACGTGTCTCTGTGTGTGTCTGTGTGTGTGTGTACGCTCAGTTGCTCAATCATGTTCAACTATTTGCAAACCCATAGACTGTAGCCCACTAGGCTCCTCTGTCCATGGAATTCTCCAGGCAAGGATACTGGAGTGGGTTGCCATTTCCTACTCCAGGGGATTTCCTCAACCCAAGGATTGAACCAGCATCTCTTGCATCTCTTGCATTGGCAGTCAGGTTTTTTACTATTGTGCCACCTGGGAAGCCCATACTTGAATGGTCTTTTGCTTTTTAACTTTTTTTGGGAAATAATTATAGATTCACAGAGTTTCAAAAATGTACAGAAAAGTCCTTAGTACCTTTCACCCAGTTTCTCCCAGTGTTTACTATAAAGTTCATTTGTTAGGTTATGACATTTGGAAAAGATAATTTCTGCATTTTTTAAACTAGGAAATATTGAAACTTTTAAGTCCTTTCATCCAGTGAAAGAAAATCTACTATACCTGAGACTCTCCTATTCAAGAGATTGGGGCTAATTATTAACCAGTTAATTGAAAAATCTTGGAACTATAAAACAATGATACACAAATCTTGGATACCTCATTTGTTTGGTTTTTTTGGCCGAATTGTGCAGCATGTGGCATCCTAGTTCTCCGACCAGGGATCAAACCCACGCCGTCTGCATTGGAGAAGTCCCCTGAGATCCCTCATTTTTTTAGTTTGGCTCATGTAAAGATATAACATAAATCTTTTGGTATAGGGTTGTAGAAAACAATTTTGTATCTCAGTGGAAAATGATGCTTTGTCTGTAATTGTACCCTCCTGCTTATCAGATAGACAGTGTGAGTAACTGACAGATATGCAAATTCTGTTCTTTTTGGTAAAGGTGGGCATCCTCTCCCCTGTGGAAACGCCAGTCTGTGTCTATTTGCATACTCAATTCAAAATTACTCCATATAATTTTAAAAAACTTTTCTCTGAAGCACTTATCTGCCTGGTTCTTCCCTTTGATGCATTAATAGAATCTTAATGTGTGTTCATTTTTATACCTGAATGAGAGTCATGATTTTATCTTTTTTTAGGTCAAGGCTATTTCCTTTGAATATTTCTCCACTGTTGAGAGCTGCTTCTCTCCTTTTTTTTTTTCCCCTAAAATCACACTCATAAAATGTCACGGACAACAACAATGTAGTTTCGTTCTCTGTAATGTGGAAATAGAGCTTAAAGATCAGTAAGTTGAATACTTCTAGATTTGCATAACTGTTGTCCCTTCCCCTCATTATGTGCCCCCATGGTGGGTTTTACTCACTCCTAATTCCATGGCAATGTTATTTAGTGACTCACCTTTATCTAGGACTTCCAAAGCATTCATCCAAAATTTCATAGAAATTAGAACTTTTTTTGAGACGGGCTGGGACCTGGGACCCTTTGCTGCAGTGCTTGCACCTGGACAAATACCTCCTCCAGCAGTAGACTCAAACTATAAGGGACTTAAAACAACTGCAGGCATGAGCAGTTGGTGCAAATTATGTACAACAAGATACAAAAAGTCAACAAACTAACTGCAGCTTCTGAGGAGCTGGGAACAAAAGCAGAGTCCCCCTGCCCATGATCCCTGCACACAGAACCACCAAGGGGGTGGGCAGATCACATAAGCCACCCCTCCAGTTGGATCCACAGACCTGCTCCCACCCTTCCACCCTCACAGCATTTAGGGAACCAGCTCACTACCCCTCACCCCACCCCTGGAGGAGCTAGTAAGGACACCTGTTATTTGTTTTCTCTCCTTCCTGTTGCACAGTCCCAAGAGAGTATTGTCTAACTACCTCATCTGGCCTCTTATAATTTCTGTTGATTAAAGAGTTCAAAGCTTTCCAGGTGGTGCTAGTGGTAAAGAACCTGCCTGCCAATGCAGGTAGACAAAACAGACATGAGTTGGATCCCTGGGTCGGGCAGATCTGCTGGAGGAGAGCATGCCAGCCCACTCCAGTATTCTTGCCTGGAGAATCCCAGATTTCTGAAATGAATGGGCCTCAAGCATGGCTGCTCACTTCTGCTCTTGCCCATGGAACCACCATCTTGGCTACATCCGAGGAAGACCTGGCCACAGTGAGAGGGATTCTGAGCTTCTCGGGGAGTCTTGGGTCCAGTCAGCCCCTGCAGAGTTGGCGTCATTGGGCCCCCACTGCCGGCATTCATCCATTTGGCTATCTTCACCCTATTTGTCAGGCTGGGGGCTTCCTATAGTGTTTGCATTCCATCCTCTGGTTCAAAGGCAGGATCCTTCCATGTCTATGTTGGCTCAGCTTGACAGACACCCACAGGAAACCCAGACTAACCAGACTCTTCCCCAATTTCTTTCTTTTTTTAATATTTATTTATTTGGCTATGCCAGTTCTTCGTTGCGGGACATGGGATTTTCGATCTTCATTGCGCATGTAGGATCTTTAGCTGTGGCATGCGGGATCTAGTTCCTTGACAGGAATTGAACCTGGACCCGCTGCATTGGGAGCTTGGGGTCTTAACCATTGGAGCACAAGGAGATTCCCCGAATTTCTTTATTACCTCTCTGCACCCCCTTTCCTCCAGGTGCTAA
Source organism: Antilocapra americana (assembly GCA_007570785.1). NCBI lineage: Eukaryota > Metazoa > Chordata > Mammalia > Artiodactyla > Antilocapridae > Antilocapra > Antilocapra americana. The sequence continues at coordinate 3,586,466 of ML662448.1, forward strand.
TTTCCTTCCACGTTTATTTCCTTGTGCTTTGGGCCTGGGTCAGTACATTCAGGCTTCTCTGTATTGAACACAAGCTTAAGCATTATTCACAATTTGCTCTCTCCACCTCTGCAGCCACACTCACTGCTCTGGGCCCAGAAGGAAGGCTCCTGCCTCCATCTCCTTCCTTTGAAACTCTCTTTCTTGAAAGGCCCTGAGCTGTCATTAAAGGCCCATTCACTTGCACACATGTTCATCTGACTCCTGTCCTAGGAATTCAAGTTCAGATACACAAAGTTTTTTGATGTATGGTATTTGAGAAGGGTAGTTTGTTTTCTTTCACATTTGTACATTAAAACATTCCAGGAGGTATGAAGGCATGAATGTTTTATGACTCCTGAGGCAAATGATCAAAGAGTACAATTAACCTGACCAAGGTCACACAGCTAGTGGGCGTGTTTAATCAGCGTATGGTCCCCTTGACCCATTACCTCTGATTCCTATACCTTCAAAACTTCCTTTTTGTACTTGCATTGGTAGGTGGGTTCTTTACCACTATCGCCACTTGGGAAGCCCAAACCAGAGTATATTTGCCTGCAACTCTTGCTAACTGCTATTCTCCAAAAGCCCAAGCCTTGGTTCACGTGGCAGAGAGAAATCCTTACTGCTCACTGGTTAGCCTGAGCTCCCCATGCTTCCTCATCTCCTACCAATAAGGTGGGGCCATGTGACTTGCTCTGGCCAACGGGCTGTGAGCAGATGCAAACACAACTACATCAATATAATTGTGTGTGTGCATGTACATAAAATGTTTGCATTTGTTTTGCAACTTGTTTAAAAGATAACTCAATAACATACCTTGGAAACTGTTCTGCATTATTACAAATAAACTTTGTAATACTATCATATACCATGAGAATATACCATAATTTCTGCATTGTGTGCATGCTAAGTCACTTCAAATCGTGTCTAATTCTTTAAACTGCATGCCAGGCTCCTCTCTTCATGGAATTCTCCAGGGAAGAATACTGAAGTGGGTTGCCATTTCCTGCTCCAGGGGATCTTCCCAACCCAGGGATCAAATCTGTGTCTCCTGCATCTTCTGCATTGGCAGACAGGTTCTTTACCACTAGCATCACCTGGGAAGCCCATCATAATTTCTACTACTCCTTCACTGATGGACACTTAGCTATCTATTATTTTGCTATTATAAAAACACTTTCATGTATTCTCAAGGACATCAAAAAGTGGAATGGCTACGTAGAAAGTTATATATGTTTACAATTTAAAAAATGATTTAAAAATATTCTATTAAATTCAATTTACTGCTATTTTACCTGGGAATTTTCCAGTTAGATTCATCAATGAGAATGCTCTAAGTGGTCTAATGTTATCCTCTTCCTCTCTTTCATCTCTTCCCTTCACTCCTCGGGAAGTGTGAGTACTGGCCTAATTGGATCAGATTTCAGGATGCCGATGGTGCTAAGTTTATGTCCATTGGGTGTGTTTCTCCCTCTGGCACTTAGCTCTTTCATAAAAGGGACAAGAGAACAGCCAATCCAAACTTACATCTTCTGGTGGGCGAACACTCTTCTCTCTCCCTCCCACATCAGCAGTATCACACGCTTGCCCCTCCAGGCTTGGCAAGGATCTGGTAGAGAGACCTGGGCTTAGAAGGAGAGACCCTAGACTCGTGCCCGAGTCCTGTGCCCTGTAGGTCACGCTGCCTTAGGTTCATGCAGTGTAGTGCAGTGTTTAGTTGCTAAATCGTGTCCAGCTTTTTTGCAAACCCATGGACTGTAGCCTGCCAGGTTCATCTGTTTATGGGATTTCCCAGGCAAGAATACTGGAGTAGGTTGCCATTTCCTTCTCCAGAGCATCTTCCTGACCCAAGGATCAAACCCACCTCCCCTGCTTGGCAGGCGGATTCTTCACTACTAAGCCACTCCCTAAAATGAGGAAATGTCTTATTTGTCATTGCCATTGTTCACTGTGTCTACTCTGATCCTTAGGAACCACGAGAAGAGCGTGAACCAGCCAAGGCGATATTCAGACCTACTCCTGAAGATTTTTTTCCATATGATTAAAGTCTTATTCCAGGAGTGTTGGTTTTGCCAGCTTTTGGTATAAGTATCTATTTTGGAGAGTAATTTAAAATGTTCAGGTGTTTGGGACTTCTTGTTTAGATAAAATATTTATCTAAGTCTTAATTCAGAGATTGGGATATGACTGTAGACTCTAAGGCATCTAGTTTATTGGAAAGCAACACTGCATCACAAAGGGGTTGATTAACAGGAAGTGTGGGAGGGAGGGGTGATTAGAAAATGGATGCGTTTTATTTCATTTAAAACTGAAATGTGTTCTCTTAAAAGCCCATTCAAGTCCAGTGAGGTTTTCACTGTGGCACTAATGGCCAGTTCTAAATGAACCCTGTACAACTGAGATGACAGACCATTTCTTACGGAGACAACTAAAGCCAACAATTGATCATCAGAGCACATAATTAAGAGGGTGGGGTGTTGAAGCAGGTTGCCTGGGTTCAGATTTTTGGGCCATCATTTACTTGCTGAGTAATTTTGGAGAAGCTGCTTGAGCCTATGTCTCAGTTTACTTGTCTGTCAAATAGGGATAATCATGGCATCTTCCTCCTGGAGCTTTTGTAAGTATTGAATGAAGTGACATATTAATAGTGCTTAGAACATTGCTTGGATTTCAAGAAATTCTAGCTATTATTTTAAAATGTTGATTAACACTGAACATTGTTGTTCAATCGCTAAGTTGTGTCTGACTCTTTGTGACCCCATGGATGCCAGCACACCAGGCTTCCCGGTTCTACCTCCCAGAGTTTGTTCAGACTTATGTTCACTGATCAGTGATGCCATCCAACCATCTCATCCTCTGTTGCTCCCTTCTCCTCCTGCCCTCAGTATTTCCCAGCATCAGGGCTTTTTCCAATGAGTTGGTACTTCATATCAGGTGGCCAAAGTATAGCTTCAGCTTCAGCATCAGTCCTTCCAATGAATAGTCAGGGTTGATTTCCTTTAGGATTGATTCCTTTGATCTCCTTGCAGTCCCAGGGACTCTGAAGAGTCTTCTCCAACACCACAGTTCAAAAGCATCAATTCTTTGGCACTCAGCCTAGCAACTGTCAAAGGGCAGAACAATTATGCTTAAAATCTCTGTTCCTCATGAAAGATGTTAGACTGAGGGCTTCAGACCTGCATTCACTCCCAACACAAAGAACAGTGAACTGAAGAATATCACACTATGTACAAATGTCTCTTTGGACTTTGCCTGCCTTGATGTCTCAGGCAGCCCATGGCAGCCAAACTCCCTAGACCAACAGCGTTTCAAGAGCAACTGCTGCCTGATTCAGGTGCTTCACTCCCCATTGCTTCCTTCCTCTTCAGGAGTGCTTCTGTGTTAATTCTCTCTCAGACTCATCCTCACGTATATATACAATTCCCTTGGATTAACATTTTACTTTTTCTCTGGTTCCAGGTTTTGTGGTGGGCTCAGGATAATTGCTTTTCCTCCTCTTGTTTCATTTATCACCCTCGCTGCCCCTCACCTACCAAGATTCTAACCATGATCATAAACCCAGTAGTGCCACTGATAGTTAAGAAAAAAGAGAAACCATTCAACTTGAAAAGTAAACAGCACAAAGGTCAAATAACAATGTAAAGGGTTGTCACACTTGGATATGGTGCCAAGAGTGTGGTCCTGACTACCAGTGCTCTAACTCTGAACAGGTGGAAGGAAATGATTGGGGCTGGAGTGTCCTGAGGGCTGAGTGGAGACAGGAGCTTGAGCTGGCCCCGTAGGTTCTGGCGGCTGCGGCTCCCAAGTAGTGGTAATTCAGATGAAGGGGGTGTAGGAGTAGAGGCTTCTGTGGTCAGAGTCAGGGATCATGTTTGTCTCTCTGCTGGAGAGTTTGAGTTGTGGGCAAAAAGGCTGAAAGTATATGATCCCTGAATGGTAAACTCAGGTTAAACTTTACTTCCCAGGTGGTGCAGTGGTAAAGAATCTGCCTGCCAACACAGGAGATGTAAAAGAGGAGGGTTGTATCTCTGGGTGGTGAAGATCCCTTGAAGTAGAAAATGGCAACACACTCCTATATTTTCACCTGGAAATTTCACAAGCTACAACCCATGACTGAGCATGCACACACACATACACACACACATTACTTTAAGGATGGGAGTGAAATGATAGATGTCAATTACTAAGGTTGAAGGTAGGATACAAAATATGTACAAAACTCAAATTCAAAATTAAAGTGTAGAGGTTCAGTCCAATAGCATATCGCAATTCTGCTAAAGGGTGTTGTTTTGTTTTAATATTTATCCATTTGGCTGCACCAGGCTGTAGTTGAGGCATGCAGGATCTTTGGTTTTGATATGTGGGATTTAGTTTCCTGAGTGATGGAACCCGTGCCCCCTGCATTGGAAGTGCAGTCTTAAGCCTAGTAGTGCCAGTGATAGGCTTGTTTAAGAGAAAAGAAAACCATTCAGCTTGAAAAGTAAATAGCACAAAAGTCAAATAACTTCTCTGGAGCACCAGAGAAGTTCTGCTAAAGGTATTCTTACTCCAGACCACTCGGCAAACAAAAGTGAGTTGAACTCCTCTAAGGCTGCCTGAACTGAATTTAGTCCCTATCAGCGATGCAGTATTTCAAAATGATTTCAACTTCTGTTCACTTTTCTGTCTACAATGTGAATAATTAACATTTCCTAAGAATGTATGCTCACAGGCATATAAATGTAATTGGTAGAAGCATAGAGTCACTTGCAGTGACTTGCATGTCAACAGGAGAGTGACCAGGGAAGGGAGAGGGCACGGGATGAGGGTGGGGACAGGAGTGCCCGGCGTGACAGCACGAGGCAGTGCGTTTGGCAGAGTGGATGCTGTATGCTCTGCCTCACCCACAGTGACCTAGGAATACAAGCCTGGCAGGGTGCGGGCAGCAGGGCTTAATGTGGCATAGGCAAACATGGGCATGGCCACTGTGCTACTTGCCTTCTGAACAGACTCTTCAGTACTGCTGAGTTTTTGTTTGTTTTTTGGGGGGTGCAAATGGCAGGTGTCATTTTCTGGGACAGTAGTATACAATCTAATAATTGTGTGTAATGATTTATGATCTGAGAGCAAACCTTTCAGTACTTTTAAAGTTATAAAGGCTTTCAAAGAATATAGGAAAAATAAACCCCTGTAGATGAGGTAGACGTTTATGTTGGGGACAGAATTATTCAGTTCTAATATTATGTATGTTTTATTAGATCTCTGAGACAAAAACCTACCAAAAAAAAAAAAAAACACCAGCCAAAAATAATCTGATCACTTCTTGAATTTTAAAATCTAAGACACATTATAATATCTCAACACAGTAAAACAATACTTGCCTGTGGGATCCTATTAAGGATTTAAAGATGCTTTTCATAAACACAATTTTATTTCTGAGTGACTGAAAAAAAAATCATGTCTCGCTCTCTTTGCTTACTCATTGTTACAAATAAAAATAAGGGTTACAAACGAAGCCAAATGGAGAAAATAATGCCTATAGGAATACTCACATCCAATAGAAAGGAGGAATTTTGGTAACTGCAGCCCCTCCCCGCCCCTCTCCAAAATTACAAACTTGCAAGACTACAGCTCACAGTCCTTCAGGTCTATCTGTCTCAGGGTACCCCACACCCAGCCGCCGGCCGCGCTCAAGAACCGACTCGCAGCCCCTCCTTGGAGCCCCGCCCCTTCGCCCCTGGCTCCGCCTCCGCGGGGGGCGTGTGCCGTGGGCGGGGCCTGAGCGGAGCCGCGCCGTGATTGGAGGTGTCCGAGCGACGGCCGCGACGCTGTGGCCCGCAGGTCGCGCTCGGGTCACAGAGAAATAGAACGGCTGAAATCCTTTCGCGCCAAGCTCGGACGCTTCGCCCGCTGGAATCGCTCTTTATCAGCAGAGATGCGTACCTCGCCCATCCTCCCGGGCCGGAAGTCCCCCCAAGCAGGGGAGGGTGGCTGCTGACAGAAACCGCCCGGTCTTTCACCTGACAGGTTGCCTCGTAAGTGCGGACTGCTGTCCCTCACGTCAGAACCCCTGAGGCGCCGAGGTGGCCAACAAGCTGCTGATGGAAGCCTTGGACTCCCACAGTTTACGAGCTGGACCGGCCCCGGCTTCGAGGAAAGCTCGGCGACCTACCCTGAGTCACTTAACTAATTCATCCCAGGGTCAGACCCAGAAACGCGCCCCGACCCCTCCTACCTCAGAGCGCTTTGCACCTCCCCTCTTTCCGGGGGGAAGGCTTGCCTCTGTGGTGGAGACCCAGCTTAGAAAAGTTTTGTCTGTACTCTAGGCCGAAGGATAAGGTGAAGTAGGTAGAAGTGTGGCAAATATTTAGACTGAATTAAATTATAATTAAGTCATGCACTGTGGTGGTGGTGGCCCCCCAGCCCCAGCCCAAGGTGTGAAGGGCCCTTCCCTCCCTGGCGCCGGGCGTTGCGCTCCGTTGAGGCGGGTCTGGCTCCCCCACACCTCTCTGGGCTCAGCTCCGCCTATCCCATCAGACCGGCCTGCTCCCGCCGCCCAGACTGCACAAGCGGACAGGGAGCCCCGTTTTGATGCAGGGGGTAGCTCCAGGGCCGCTTCGTTGGTCAAGGGCTGGCTGGTGGGGTCGGCGGCCGACTGGGCCCATGGCGCTGGCCAACTTAGACTGTGATCCTGGTTGATGGGGCACGTCCACCGTGTCCACGTGGGCACCGTGGTCTCTGCCGCCTGCAAACCTCACTAAGCCAAGGGCTGGAGGGCGACATTGCAGGGGCGGCCTGGTATTGATTTGGACCGGCTGCTTTCTAGAGTGCACCTTTCTGCTAGGAGAGCAGTGGCGGCGAGCAGGCACCCACTCTACTGGCCAGCTCAGCCACTGGTGGGCGCCATGGTGGAACCAGGGAGTCCCAGGTGACTCAGCTAGTAAAGAATCTGCCTGCCAAAGTAGGAGATGTAGGTTCCATCCCTGGGTCAGGAAGATCCCCTGGAGAAGGGACTCCAGTATTCTTGCTTGGAGAATCCCATGGACAGTGGAGCCTGTCAGGCTCTACTGTCCATGTGTCGCAGAGTCAGACACATCAGAGCAGTAACATTGTCACTCAACCTCTAACCATACAGGACTCCTCTCTTAAGGCATGAGGCTTCTGCAGGACTCAGCTCAGGGTGGCCTTGGGACATCTCTTGCTGCCTGGTACCCAAAGACCCAGCAACTCCAGGGTAGCTGTACCTGGAACCCCCTTGCTTGGGGGCTTTGAACTGTGCCAGTTTAAACAACTTTCTATATTTTCCCCAAACTTCTGCCTACCTGCAGCTGCCTGCATCCCACACTTTCACTATTCTCTCTCTTTTTCTTTTCTTTTTTCCATTTATACTTTCTCTTTCTATTTAGGAAAACATTTTTTCTATTTCCCAAAACTTTGGCTCTTGGATAGCTTTTAAAACTTAGGGAAGTGCTTAACTGGAATTTGTTATTTATAACTTCTGGGTTCCTCTCTATGATAAAAACCTCAGATAAAGAAACTCAGTTATAATACTAATCATAACAACATAGTCAAAGCTGGAAAATGTCTGTTTAAAAAGACAGCTATTTCCCACACTGAATCTTTGCCTTGTTTGAAACAATCAGGATTCTCAGTAATTCTGAGTGGTCAATTTAATTCAACTCAACACCTATGCAAAGAACCTGCTGTTTATAAGGCACTGTGTTGAGGACATTCATGTGGTTTCTCAATGTAGTATTTGAACCTACTTTCAATCTAGGGATGACAGACCTGAAGTGCCCAAGGCCATATGGGTGGAATATCCAAGCAAAAACTGGGGCTTTCGCAGGGGGAGGCTGCAGGAGTTTGATGAGGCCTCTGAAGAGGCTTAATGGAGGAGATGGGATTGGAAATGGGCCTTCAAGGCTGAGATTCCATGCAGGAGAATGACCTGAGACCAGCTTAGAGGTAAGCTGTGGGCTGTGTGGAAGGATTGTTTTGTCAGTTCACTTGGCAATTTTGCTCTGGAAGCTTTCTTGCTTCTCCAGGGTACCTCTTACCCCATTTGGGAAGAATGATCTCTTCTGTTGGAGGTTCCCTTTCTCCCCTTCCTTCCTTGTTTTCTCTGGATAAGTTCAGCTTTCTAAGCTTTCCTGCAATACAGGTATTCTCATGCTGAAAAGCCAGAAAAGTCAAGATGTGAATTAGGAGGACTCCTATAGGTTCTCTGATCCGACAGAGCCTACTAGACTTAAAAAAATTATTTAAAAAGATCATTTGAGGGACTTCCCTGGTAGTCCAGTGGCTGGGACTCTGTGCTCCCATTGCAGGGGCCTGGATTCTATCCTTGGTCCAGGAACTAGAACCCATATGCTGCAACTAAGCATGTGGCAACTAAGACCCAGTGCAGTCAAATATATAAATACTATTTTTAAGATAAATAAAAATCTTTCAAATGCAAAAGGGACTGGGGCATACACCTTAGCTGAAGGATTCAGTTGCCTTTTGTTTGGAATTGAGAACATATCTGTTTGGCTTAAAAGCAAAAGCTATGGCTCTTCTAAAATCTTTAAGCTTCCAAAATCCAGTTTAGTAGCCTCAGTGAAGCAGTTTGTGTAGCTGTGCTCCTTTTTTAACCTCAGGCATGTAAGCTCCCTTTAGGAAGAAGATTACAGGAGGTGGATGAGTGTGTTCAAGAAAGAGAGAGAGAGTGACTGGAAATGATGAAATAGTGAAAAATATTCTGAGCTTCCTTTTTCTAGTTTCTGTAGGAACTATTGGCCAAATTTAAGTCCTTCAGCTGGCAGTCTTTGTTGGACAGATCTCAGAAAGAAAGTAGAAGCATATTAGTCTGCCCTTCTTGCTATCTTCATATTCTGTGATTCTAAAGGAGGAGGAGGATTCCAAACTTCATAGCTCTGGGAACTTTGGAACTTCCAAAAGGAGGTTTGGATAAAAGTGGGTATATGAAACAAGGCACAGTTACTAATGGGTAATAACTTTTTAAAAAGCTTAAACAGTCCATTTATTAGCTTACAAATAGTATGAAGAGTAATGACTTTTAAGGAATTTATTTGTACATAGTTCTTTCTGATATATCAAGTGCTCATCCACATATAGCTCATGCATTGACACATTTGTTCCTTGAGGTGGCCCTGGGAGTTAGGATGTGTTACCAGTGCAGAGAGAAGGAATCACTTGCTTAAAATGGCAGAATGGACCCACATGGTGTTTTCATCTTCTTTCTTCCAACTCCTACATGATGCTTTCCAAATACTGATGTAACATTCTCATCATATTGAGCCTTTGTAGAAAGATCTTCACCAAAAATATGAATTTGTTTGAAATTTGGAATTGAACATATAAGGACAGTACAAATTCACATAAACTTAAAATGGAAATCATTATCTTTATTATTTATTTAGTTAGTTTTCTGCTGTGCTGGGTCTTCATTGCTGCTTGCAGGCTTTCTCTAGTTGTAACAAGTGGGGGCTACTCTCTAATTGTGGTGTGTGGGTTTCTAATTGCAGTGACTTCTCTTGTTGCAGAGCACCAGCTCCAGAGCTCAGGCTCAGTTACAGCGTGCGGGCTTAGTTGCCCTGCAGCATGTGGAATCTTCGTGGACCAGGGATGGAACCCATGACCCCTGCATAGGCAGGTGGATTCTTAACCACTGGACAACCAGGGAAGTCCAGAAATCATTATCTTTGAAAACCTGAAAATAAGTCAGAAAGCTTATTGAGCCTGTGCATGTGTGCTTAATCGCTTCCAACTCTTTGTGACCCCATGGACTGTAGCCCGCCAGGCTTCTCTGTCCATGGGGATTTTCCAAGTAAGAATACTGGAGTGGGTTGCCATGCCCTCCTCTAGGGCATCTTCCTGACCAGGAATTGAACCTGTGTATCGAATTCTTTACCACTGGCGCCACCTGGAAAACCCTTATTGAGCCTGAGCTCTGAGAATAAAGGTCATTGTTCTGTTTTCAGCGAGGACATAGGAGCCCTCCTGGACAGCAGTCCTATTGTATGGAGTCTGTAGCCTTGTACCATAGGACCAGGTGGGAAGAAGTCACTGTCACTATGGCAGAGTGGTAAAGAAATGGCTTTGATTTCTGCTTCTGCTTTACTGACTAAGCCTCCTGAACATGTTCCAGTTCCTCAGATGTAAGTAGGGTGATAGCGGTAACTGATACCATTATGAAGAATTTGTGAGGTAGTCTTTAAAAGGCTCAGCCCAGTTCTTGGCCAACAAATGGAAGTTGTTGCATGCAGTTTTTTTTTTTTTTAATTATACAGTCCATGGAACATAGACTCTGGAATGGAAGACCCGGGTTAGAATCTAAACCACATACCTCCCACCACCCCATCCCCCCGTCCATCAGCTGTGAGAACTGGCCAAGTTAGTTAAGCCATCTGTCTTGATTTCCTCATTTGTAAAATGGGAATAGTAGTACTACCTACTCATTAGGTTACTGTAAGGGAAAATATATACTACACAGAAAATACACAAAGTTAAATAAACGTTTGCTAATAGTACATCTAACATCTTTTCACAAAACCTCCCTAGCTTGGGTCCAGTTGATTTCTGTTTGGCTAAATTTGCATGTCATAACAGGGATAGTTTCTGGAAATAGGATGAGAATTTTAGAAATGAGAAAAGGGAGTTTTTCCATTGTTGGAAAATGTTGCATTCCAGGGAACCCATTTACATGCACCGCACATTCCTAGATACAAAAGGAAGCAGAGCTGTCTACTCTTTCTCCAGATTTTCAGGCCCTGCCTGAAGTAGTGATGAGTGAGCTAAGATCACATTACAGTCTCCCCACTCCATGTGCACACCAGCTTTATTTAGGCAGGTCTGGATCAGTTCAGTGTGTTGTATATTGCCTTAAGTTGGGCTGATCTTTTAAACTTTCTGGCTACTTGAGCCAGAAAGCCACTTTCAAGTAAAGTCCCAGAGAATGAAACATGGGATGGTGAATCCTTGTATTCACCACACAGAGGAAACTACTGTAAAATTGGCATATATGTTTCTTGATGTTTTTCTGAGTGGGGGTATGCATATATAGATATTGAATCTTATGGATACCTTTTAGTCGTACATGTAGGTATCTTCTTTGCCAACAAATATACAATTTGTATTATTTTTACTTGTGCTAAATAGCATTCAGTGTAATGATTGTACTGTCATTTATATTAAACCAGTCCTCAGTTGATATTAGCTTGTTTCCAAGTTTTCAGGAAGTCTGATTTTGACAATTGCCCTTACAGGAGGTTCCTGTGACTTAGATCCTAATTCAGAGATGGAAGTACCAGGCTCATCTTCCACCATCTCTGAGGAGCAGCCTCAGAAGCAAGAGGGCCCGAACAACACTAGAACAGACTCAGTCAAGCAGAGTCTCATCTCATCTGAGGAATGGCTTCAACTGCATGGGCTTAAGAGCAACAAATTGACCTTGAAACAGATTTTGTCACAGATTGGATTCCCACATTGTGAAGGTATTAATATGAAGCAGCGCTGACTGGAAACCCAAACAGCATGCTGCCCTTTAGCCTTTGAGGAGGCGGCATCAGTTCTGAAATCCCCTCAAAACACACGTCTCTGAGTTGTTGTCTTTTTTAATTAATTAATTAATTAATTTGAAGGTGCCAGGCCTTATTAATAGTCACAACATGCAGGATCTTTGAGTTGCAGCATGCAGGATCTAACTCCCTGACCAGGGATTGAATCCGGGCCCCCTGCACTGGGATCACAGAGTCTTAGCCCCTGGACCACCAGGGATGTTTCTCTGAGTTTGTTTTGATCTCACATCCTTATGGGTAAAAAAGATTTGCACATGGGCCCCCAATATATGTATATTATATAGATGTGCAATCTTCAATCCACCTATTAAATATTAATAATACTTAATTTCATTCTTTCTTCTTTTAAAGATGAAATAAAACCTAAATATAAGTTATACCCCTCACACCCTGCAGATGTCTTGCTCCCACCCTGGCATGTGCTAACCCCTTTTGGAGGCTATGGATTAGAGTAATAGGTCTGTGTGGTTTCAGGGAGAACTCGCTATTTTCCTTTTGTGGCCTGCTTGTGGTAATGGTCCAGTTTCTTCTAAATGTCTTGATTAGAATGTTGATTTTCAATTCCCAGGAATATGGTCCTCCAGCAAGGAGCAGGGAAATGTGTCAGGAGATTTACATATATATATATATATATATACACATATATATATATATATATATTTTTTAATGACATGTTGACTTGAGTTGCTACTAAAATATAGGGCCTGAGCCAAGGATACTAGGATTTTACTCTGAATCTGTCAATTAATTAATCAATTAAATATATTTATTGAGCAGCCATTAATACTATGTTTTTCAGATTTTTCACTAGTTCCCTTGGCAACTTTGTTCTGATAATAGGAAGGTCTAGGGGATGTAGGGGCTTCAGACTGACCTGGGACCCATCCTAACAGCAAGGCCTTGCTCTTCAGGGTTCAGGCTCTGCTTTCTTATTTATTCTTCCACACGGGGCTAAAGCAGCTGATCCTATATCATCTAAATACCCTTTGAATAGGCTTCCATCATGGCTAAGATGGTAAAGAATCCGCCTGCAATGCAGGAGAGACCCAGGTTCAGTCTCTGGGTCGGGAAGATCTTCTGGAGAAAGGAATGGCAACCCACTCCAGTATTCTTGCCTGGAGAATCTCATGGACAGAGGAGCCTCGCCCATGGGGTCAGAGTCAGACATGACTGAGTGACTAACACTTTCACTTTCACCCTTTGAATAGGAGTCTGCCAGAGTCAGGGTCTATGGGATCCCTATACAAAGAAACAAGCTGAAAAAGGTTTTATCTCATGTTTCAAATAATTATAATTCAGTCATTAACATTAGCAAAATAGCAATTCTTCATATTTTGTCAAGGATTTTTCCATTTAAGATCATGAGGGATTTTACTCTGTAATTCTCATTTAATGTCCTTATTAGGTTTTGGTATCAGCATTATGTTCTCCTCATAAAATGATTTGGAAGTATTGCCTTCTCTGTGCTCTGATGGTGTTTGTATATGGTTGGTACTAGTTCATCTTTACATGTTTGATAGAACTCACTGGTAAAACTTATCTGAGGCTGGAGTTTGTAAGAAAAGTTTGATAAGAAATTCAATTTCTGTAATAGACATAAACCTGTTCAAATTTTGGTTCATCGTGTCAGTTTTGAAAAGTTGTTTTTTAAGGAATTTGTCCATTTTATGTTTTCTAATGTATTGGCAAAACATTGTTCAAAATATCCCCTTGACGTTTTTTAAATGCCTATAGAATGTGTAGTGATGTTCCTGCTTTTATTTCCAATATTGATAATTTGTGTTTTCTCTCACTTTTTTTGATAAGTGTTCTTAGGGATATATCATACCTCTTTTTAAAGAATCAAATGTTGGGTTTGTTGATTTTTTTTTAAAATTTTCTTTACTTTATTGTGTTGGTTTTGCCATACATTGACATGAATCTGCCATGGGTATACATATGTTCCCCTTCCAGAACCCCCCTCCCTCCTCCCTCCCGATTCCCTCTCTCTGGGTCATCCCAGTGCACCAGCCCTGAGCATCAAACCTGGGCTGGCGAGTGATATTTTTTAATGTTCTTTGCTTTCCATTTCATTGGTATCTGCTTTGATCATCATTATCATCATTACTTCTACTTTAACTTGCATCTCTTTTTCTAGCTTTTAAGGTGGAAACTTGGATAACTGATTTTAAACCTTTCTTTTTTTCTCATATAGGTATGAGAAAAATTATAAGTATTCCCCTAAGTATTGAAATTATAAGTATTCCCTTAAGCAGTGCTTAGGCTGAATCACAGTTTAAAATATTTTTTTCTGTTTTTCTTAGATACATATTCTTAGATTAGATTTCTTAGATTCATAATCTTTTTCCTTAGATTCGTATTTTAAAAAGGAATATGTTGTTTAAGTTTTAAATATTTTAGGGATTTTAAAGATAGCTTTTTGTCATGGTTGGATTTCTGATTTAATTCTGTTGAGTTCAGAGAACATCCATTAGTCGTTTTAAACTGACTGACGTTTGACTTATGTTCCAGTATCTTGCTGCACATGTAATACATGCTGGAAAAGAATGTGTATTTTGTAGTTGTTAAGTGGTATTAGTGATTTTTTTCCCCCTAGTGGATTTGTCCATTTTTTCCTTTAGTTTTATCAGTTTTGTTCATATAGTTTTAAGTTCTGATTGCTTGCACATTTAAGATTGTCATATCTCACTGATGAATAGGCAACTTTTGATAATTTTGAAATGTCCACCTTTATCTCAAATGGTAGTCCTTGTTTTGACCTTTGCTTTGTCTAACATTAATATAACTACTGCAGCTTCCTTGTTCTTCATTTTTATGTGGTGTGCATGTTTATACTCTTTCACTTTCAAACCACTTGTAATGTCATTAAAGAGTGCCCCTGTAACCCAGTCTCATAATCTCTTTCTTTTGCTGTTTACCTACATTAGTTTGTTCATTATTTATGTATTTATTTCTTTTGGCTATGCTGGGTCTTTGTTGCTGTGCGCGGGCTTTCTCCGATTGTGGTGAACGGGGGTTACTCTTGAGTTGTGGTGTGCAGGCTTTTCAGTGCACTGGCTTCTGTTATGAAGGAGCACGTGATCTAGGCACATGGGCTTTGGTAGTTGTGACTCAAAGGCTTAGTTGCTCCCTGGCATATTCCCACATCTTCCTGGACCAGGGATCAAACTCACGTTTCCTGCATTGGCAGGTGGGTTCTTAACCATTGGGCCACCAGGGAAGTCCAGTCAGTCTCTGTCTTTTAATTGTAGTTTGGTTCTCCATATTTAATGTAGTAATTGACTTAATTAGGTTTAGGTATGTGCTGTGCTGTGCTTAGTCACTCAGTTGTCTCCGACTCTTTGCGACCCCATAGACTGTAGCCTGGCAGGCTCCTCTGTCCATGAGGATTCTCCAGGCAAGAATACTGGAGTGGGTTGCCATGCCCTCCTCCAGGGGATCTTCCCAACTCAGAGACCAAACCCAGGTCTCCCACAGAGCAGGCAGATTCTTTACCGTCTGAGCCACCACGGAAGCCCAAGAGTACTGGATTGGATAGCCTGTTACTTCTCCAGGGGAAATTCCCAACCCAGGAATTGAAGCAGGGTCTCCTGCATTGCAGGCGTTTTTTTTAACAGCTGAGCTATCAGGGAAGCCCAGATTTAGGTATACCATTTTACTACTTGTTTTCCATTTGTCCCATCATTTTCTTCCCTCTCTGTTCCTCCTTTTCTGCCCTCTTTTGGGGATGTTGAATATTTTTGTATTTCATTTAATTCCATTTTTATTTTTATTTCAATTTCAATAGGACTTTAAGGTACACCTTTTTGCATTATATTTTCAGTGGTTACTCTATTAATTATATCCTTAACTTGTCACAATCTGGTAAAAGTTAGCTTTGCAGTGCTTCATGTACAATGTAAGAATCTTACAACAGTATAGCTCCACTTATATCCTACTCCTGTCCTTGGTATTATTGTTTTAATATATTTTATTTTTATATATATTACAAGTCTCACAATCCAGTGTTATAATTATTGCTTTAAAAAGTCATATGTCTTTTAAAAGAAAATGAGTGGGAAAAAATAGCATCTTAAAATCCACATATTTAAATACTATTTATAATATTTGTCTTTCCTTTGTCTTTCCAAATTTGAAGTTCCATCTGGTGTTTTTTCCTAAAGAATTTCTTTTAAGCATTTCTTGTAGTGGTGGTCTTCTGGTGACAGATTTTTCTCAGTTGTTATCTGATATTATCTGTATTTCACCTTCTTTTTTTTGTATCATTGATTGATTGATATAGTTTTTTATTCTGGAGTGATATAGTCACAGGAGGTTGCAAAGATAATATAGACAGATCCCATGTACCCTTCACCCAGTTCCCCTAATGGTTATATAAAATCATAGCATAATACCAAATTCAGGAATTTTACATAGATACACAGTGTGTGGCTAATTCTATGCAATTTTATTTCTTGTATAGTTTGTATAACCACCACCACAATCAAGATACAGAACTGTTTACCACCACAAAGATCTCCCTTGTGGTACCCCTTTATAGTCATACAAACACTCTATCTTCCAACATTCTTAACTTCTGGCAACCACCAGTCTGTTTTCCATATCTATAATTTTCTCATTTAGAGATCATTTATGTATATGGAATCATATATAGTATGTATGTATGGTATCACATATGACCCTTTGGGAGTGGCATTTTTTCATTTGGTATTATTTCTTTGAGGTTCATTCAAGTTGTTGCATCTATCAATAGTTTGTTTCTTTTTGTTATAGAGTAGTATTCCATGGTATGGATGTACTGCTGTTTATTTAATTTGTCACTCATTAAAAGATACCTGGATTTTTTTTTAGTTTGGGGATATTACAAATAAAGCTGCTATGAACAGTTGTTTATAGGTTTTTATGTAAGCATTCATTTCCACTTCTCTGGGATAAATGCCCAGGAATGCAGCTGTTAGGTGGTAAGTTGTTCTTTAGTCGCTGAGTCTTGTCTAACTCTTTTGCAACCCCGTGGACTATATCCTGCCAGGCTCCTCTGTCCATGGTATTTCCCAAACAAGAATACTGGAATGGGCTGCCAGATGCTCCTCCAGGGGGTCTTCCAGACCCAGGGATTGAACCTGTCTCCTGCATTGGCCAGCGGATTCTTTACCACTGTGCCACTTGGGAAGCCCTAAAGTTCTTTGTAGTATTCCATTGTTCTTTTGATGTCTGTAGGGTTTTAAGTGATAGTCTCTGTTTTATTCCTGGTATCAGTAATTCACATCCACTCTGTTTTTATCTTTGTTAGTATTGCTAGGGGGTTGTCAGTATTGATCTAATTAAAACACTAGTTTTTTTATTTCATTGATTTTCTCTATTTTTATTATTTTTAATTTAATTGATTTCTGCCTTGATTTTTATGTTTTCTTTCTGCTTACATTGAATTTATTTTGCCTTTTTTTTTCTAGTTTCTTCAGATGGGAGCTTTAGTTTTTTGTTTTCTTTTTAAGCTGTGCTGGGTCTTCATTGTTCTGAGGGCCTTTACTCTAGTTGAGCTGCACAGATTTCTCATTGTGGTGACTTCTCTCTTTGAGGAGCATGGGCTCTAGGATGCGGGGGCTTCAGTAGTTGGGGCTCCCAGGCTCTAGAGCACAGGCTCAGTAGTTGTGGCACATGGGCTTAGTTGTTCCAAGGCATGTGGGATCTTCCCAGACCAGGGATCAAACCCAGGTCTCTTACATTGACAGGCAGATTCTTTATCACTGAGCCACCAGGGAAGCCCAGTTTTAGATGATTGATCTGAGACTTTTCAGCTCATCTTATGTCAGAATTTAGTGCTGTAAATTTCTCTCTTGAGAGCATTTAAGCTGTGTCCCTCACATTTTTATATGTTGTATTATCATTTCATTTCATCATCAGTTTGTCATTGTCAAATCATTGTCAAATCAATATCATTTCATTCAGTTTCATTTCACTTAAGAAAGAATTTTTTATTTCTGTTGAGATTTCCTCTTTGACTCAAGAATTTTTTTTTTTTTTAGAAGCATGTTATTTAGTTTCCAAGATTTTGGAGACTTTTTTGTTACCTTTTAATATTGATGTTTATTTGTTTCCATTGTGGACAGAGAACATACTCTGTTTCAATTCTTTTAGACTTTTTGAGGTTTGTTTGATAGCCCGGGATATGGTTTATCTTGGTATATATTCTGTGGTACTTGAAAAGAATGTGTATTCTTTTGTTGTTGTATAGAACATTATTTTTTAAAAAATAAATGCCAACTAGATCATGTTTATGGTGGTGTTGTTGAGTATTCTTGCTGATTTTCTGTTATTTTATCAGTTGTTGAGAAAAGTGATATTGAAATCTCCAACTACAACCGTGGCTTTATCTATTTCTACTTTCAGTTTTATCAGTCTTGGCTTTATATATGTGTATCCCTCTTGTTTAGTGCATGTACATTTAGAATTTCAAAATCTTCCTGGTGAATTGACACTTTTATAATTATATAATGTCCTCCTCTACCCTTAGTAATATTCTTTGCTCTATAGTTTACTTTTTTTACATAAATACAATCAACCTTGCTTTGTTTTTATTAATATTTTACATGACATCTTTTTTGTTCTTTTACTTTTAACTTTAATATCAGTATATTTGAAGCAAGTTTCTTAGACACATTATTTAATCAGTTTTTAAATTCTCTGCTAATCTCTTTCAATTGTTGTATCTATACCATTTGTATTTAATATAATTGTTTGTATGTTAGAGTTTGCTGTTTTGATTTTTTGTGTGTTTTTCCAGTTGTTTTTTTTTCTTGCCCATCTCTGGGTTTCTTAAACACTTTTCAAAATTTTAAAAAAAATTATCTATAACATTTTGAGTGTATCTCTTCATACAGCTCTTTTAGTGGTTGTGCTAGGTATTACATTATAAATATGTAGCGTATCAAAGTCTCCTGGTATCAGCATTTTACCAGTTTAGATGAAGAATGGAAACTATTTCCCTTTATGTCCCTTTAATCTCCTCATTTTTAATATGCTTTTGTACATTGAGAATCACATTAGGCTGTACTATAGTTTTTGATTCAACTGTCAAGCAATTTAGAAAATTCAAGAAGAGTCTGCTTTATTTACACATATTTATACTTACTGTGTTCTTCCTTCCTGATGTTTCAGAGTTCTTTCTTTTATCATCTCCCTCCTATCTATAGAACTTTATTTATTCTATAAGAATAGCTCTGCTGGGAACATTTTTTCTTTTTTAGTTTCTTTGTCTGACAGTATCTTTATTTCTCCTTCATTCCTGAAGAGTAATTTCACCAGGTATAAGATTTGGTGTTGACAGTTCTTTTCTTTTAGCACTTAAGAGAGACTGAGTGGGTACTTCCCTGGCAGTCAGTGGTTAAGACTCTGCGCTTCCACCGCAGGGGGCACAGGTTCCATCTCTGGTTGGGGAACTAAGATCCCACGCGCTGCTAGGCACAGCCAAAACAAAGAAACAAAGAAGCTACATCCTAGTGGCCTCCATGATTTCTTTGGCTGTGCTGGGTCTTTGTTGTTGCACAGGCTTTTATCTAGTTGTGGAGAGCAGGGGGCTACTCTCTAGTTGTGATGTACAGGCTTCTCATTGCAGTGGCTTCTCTTGTGGTGGAGCACAGGCTTTTAGGGCATGCCGTCTTCAGTGGTGGAAGCTCCCAGGCTCTAGAGCACAGGCTCAGTAGTTGTGACCCACAGGCCTACTTACTCCAAGGGCATGTGGGATCTTCCCAGATCAAGGATCAAACCCAGGTCTCCTGCATTGGCAAGTGGATTCTTTACCACTGAGCCACCAGGGAAGCCCTCCCACCCCATGATTTCTGATGAGAAAACCGCTATCATCAGAATTGTTGTCATTAGAATGTCACCCAGTCATGTCTGTCTTTTACCACCCCATGGATTGAGATTTTCTAGGCAAGAATACTAGAGGGGATTGCCATTTCCTTTCTTTTTTTATTTTTTTAATTTTTAATTAATTAATTTATTTTTTATTGGTTTTGCCATACAATGACATGATATCGCCATGGGTGTACATATGTTCCCCCTCCAGAACCCCCCTTCCTCCTCCCTCCCGACTCCCTCCCCCGGGGAAATCTCGGTGCAGCAGCCCCGAGCGAAACAGGTTAAGTATCATATGTGAAATCAATCGCCAGCCCAGGATTGTTGCCATTTCCTTTCTCCAGGGGATCTTCCTAACCCAGGGATTGAACCCATGTCTTCTGCATTGGCAGGAGGATTCTTTGCCACTGAACCACCAGGGAATGTAAATGCTTTTACCCTGATGCTTCTTTATTCTTTACATTTCCTTTATACATGTTCATATCATGTACTCATTTTTAATCTTTTATACTTAGAATATATGCATTTTATGTCTATTGATATTTGTTGTATTGGAAGTTAAAACTAAAACTTTAAAAAATATTTTTCAGTTAAAAATCACAACCCTATTATATGTTAGCATAACATTTTTAAGAAAAATAAGTAAATTTTTAAAAATAAAAATGTTAGCAGGAAGAGTGGCACTGTTTTACGTTTTTGTAAATCTCTTCACTGCTTATCCCAATAGAAAACAGCTAGTTGGGGTATGGCTGATTCGTTTTGCTGTGTAGTAGAAACTGACACAACATTGTAAAGCAATTATCCTCCAATAAAAACTAATTTTAAAAAACCCAGCTATATTCTCATATCTACTTAAAAAAAATTGTTTCTGATCATGCTGTGTGGCATGTGGGATCCTAGTTCCCCAGTCAGGGATCAAACCTGTGCCACCTGCAGTGGAAATGCATAGTCTTAACCACTGGACTGCCAGGGAAGTCCCTCTCATATTTGTTTTTTCAGAAATAACAGCTTTATTGAGATGTAATTCACATTCTATACCATTAACCAATTGAAAATGTATAATTCTATATTCTTTAGTATATTCACAGATATGTGCAACTATCATCACAGTCAACGTAAAGGAAATTTTCATCACCTCAGACATAAACCTTGTACTTCTTGGCTATACACCCTGCCCATAAGGCCCCAGGCCAAAGTAATCTACTTTCTCTCTCTCGATTTGCTTGTTCTGCACATTTCATATAAATAGAGTCATATAATATAGGATGTTTTTTGACTGATTGTTGTTGTTTAGTCACTAAGTTGTGTCCCACTCTTTTGCGACCCCATGGACTGTAGCCCACCAGGCTCCTCTGTCCCTGGGATTTCCCAGGCAAGAATACTGGAGTGGGTTGCCATTTCCTTCCCCAGAGAATCTTCCTGACCCAGGGGTAGAACCCGAGTCTCCTACATTGGCAGGCGGGTCCTTTACCACTGAGCCTCCAGTTTTGGTTGTTTTTGTTCAGTTGCTAAGTCATGTCTGACTCTTTGCGAGTCCGTGAACTGCAGCATGCCAGGCTCCCCTGTCCTCACTATCTCTGAGAGTTTGCTCATATTCATGTCCATTGAGTTGGTGATGCTATCCAACCATCTCATCCTCTGCCAGGAAGCCCCTTTTTGACTGATATCTTTCATTTAGCATGATGTTTTTAAGATTCATCTATTAGTGTGTTGCAGCATATACCAGAACTTTATTTGTTTTATGGTCAGTTACTGTCAGGAGATGAATTGTATGGATATTGCAGTTTGTTTATCCACTTATCATTTGACGGGTGTAGATCTGATACTTATCCTAGCAAGCAGTCAACTTGGTCAGACTCAAACTTTAAACTGTCTCCCCTGTTAAATAAATGCAGAACTCACCAATTTCCTTCTTTCAAGAATTAATACCACTCCAGTTTCTGCCTGTTCTTGATTGCTCTCTAGTGCCTTCAAGTAGCTTTTTAAATATTTTGTCCAGAGGTTTTTTTTTTTCTGTGTAAGAGTTAGCCAATAAAACCTACATCACCATTATTGAATGAGGAATTCACAATGCCTTCATTTTAATTGGCAATACAGCTGATGGAGTCTTACATAAATTCATCTCCTTCCGTTCTCAAAAACACAGCCCTCTCTCCTGACTCCAGATAAGGGTAAAGAGAGAATGCTGCTAGTGATGTGAAGTTGCTCTGTAAATGTCAGTCACAATGTTGAAATATTGGAAATGAAAGTTTTAGAGTTTGAGAGATTTATTGAATGAGGTTATTGCTGACAGACTTCAAGTACCCATTCCTTGCTCTTTCCTATTATGGACATTGAACTTCAAGACTTGTAAATTTTATCATTGTTGGTGATTTGGGACCAATCCTAGTCTATAAAATGTAGCCTTGCCCTTCCTGCCTTTCCCAAGCAGGCTATGATCCTGCCTCCCTAGAAAGGCAGAGAAAAGAAAGTGTTGGATCCAAGAGTATCACCACTCTCGTCACCATTTTGGGGACTTAATAATTTATAATAATAACAAAATAATCATAACAATAAAAACAGTTCCTACAGCCTTACCTCGTCTCTGTCTTGCCAAGTCATAACTAGTCTGTGAAACTTTCTTTTAGTTCTGTGAAGGAATGACCATATGTTTCAGGAAGCATTTATTCCCATTCTGGAAACACTGTGTCTAGCACATAGTGGGTGTTCAGTGAGGGTTTATGGGGTGGATGTTGAACAGCTGAGCATATGCTCTGAGAAGAAAGTGGTTTTGACATTCTGTATGAGTATTCTGACTCTTGCTTCATCTCATTGATTCACAACCCCCTACTTGAGAGAACAGTAGATAATATCTAAGTTTAATATTTAAAATTTTTATTTACTTAATTTTTGGCTGTGCTGGGTCTTTGTTGCTGCATGTGGTCTTTCTCTAGTTGTGGTGAGTGGGGGCTACTCTCTAGTTTTGGTGTACAGACTTCTCATTGAGGTGGCTTCTTTTGTTGTGGAAGACAGGCTCTAGGGTGTGTGGGCTCAGCAGCTGTGGTAGATGGGCTTAGTTGCCCCATGGCATGAGGGATCCTCCAGGAGCAGGGATGGAACCCATGTCCCCTGCGTTGGCAGGCAGATTCTTAACCACTGAACCACCAGAGAAGCCCCTAGGTTTAATTTTTAAAATTCTGAAAATTAAGTCCAAGTCCCAAATAAAAGATTTCTGGAATTAAACATAACTTCTATGTCATCTTTTTGACCTCTGCCTTAATCATTCTGGGCAAAAGATCCAGGAGACCAAGAAATAAACACTGCTCTGTTCTTCCTTCCCATTCATTCATACATTTGGTGTTATAGCAGTCACATTTATCACAGTGCCTGGAAATACTTCATTATCTAGAACAGAATTCTAAGTATCACAGATATAATTTGATGTCAGAGATAAGCATTTGGAAATAAAAAGAAGTGTTGATATTGTACCATTTTGACTGCTTTTCTTTATAAACATGCAGATTATGTGATGTCTCTGGGGAGACTTGTGGCTTCCCGGTATGCAAACGGCCTGTTTCCACGGATCTACACGACGGAAGACGGCAGAGTGTACAATGTAAGTCGGAGCTCCCTCGACGGGCAGGTCCAGGGACACGCTGCTGAGGTTGACATGGAGAGGCAGCCAAGCCAGGGCCTTATGAGTGCTGGAGGATTTCTTCTGACAGTGTAGAGGGTAGTGAAAGTCACAGCCCAGGAACTTGACCCGTTAGAGATGAGTGCAGAAAGCACCTGACCAGAGGTGAAGATGTTTGCATATCAACACTTTATTTTACCTGAAAACTAAAGGAGGAAAACAGTATGATGGGGGTCATCTGAAAGGCAAGAGCAGGCTGCTGTTACTTGACAGGTGCTCTAGAAACAAAGGACTCCTGAGGCAGGTAGTAGTGTATTTGGGGAGAGTGGCGCCTTGCACTGGAGTCCTTCATTCCCAGCAATTCAACATGGGATTCCTGCACCCACCACAGCATGTCAGGCCCTGTGCCCACCCTGGCCACCACAGGGAGCTCCAGAGACGCACGTCCCATCATGTTGCTTCATGGATACTTGTTCATGTCACTGTACATCCATGTAGAGTCTACTTGGACTAGTATTTCTTAGTATTTAAAAAATGTACATTACTCTCATACTTAACCTGGTCCTAAAAAATAATATTGTTTAGTAGGGCTTCCCAGGTACCACTAGTGGTAAAGAACCTGCCTGCCAATGCAGGAGACATAAGAGAGGAAGTTCAATTCCTGGATTGGGAAGATCCCCTGGAGGAGGAAATTCCAACCCACTCCAGTACTCTTGGCTGGAGAATCCCACGGACAGAGGAGCCTGGCAGGCTGTAGTCCATGGGGTCACAAAAATTTGGACACGACTGAAGTGATTTAGCGTATGCACAAACAATAATATCCATGGAATTTTTAATTTGGTGTACAAAATGCATTTTTTTTTGTCTGCATCACATTAAAAATCAATGCAGAAGTACTGAATATGTCTGTGTTTGCCATCCAGTTACACCTTCATGGCCCCTGTGACACGGTCTCACCCTGGTTTCCATGTTGTGGTAGTGACTTGTAATAAGTGCTGCGAAGTCTGGGGAGGGGGTTAGGAATGCTGTTTTAGGGAGCCATGGAAAGCAGCAGGAAGTGATGCTTGTGCTTCAAAAATAAGCTCGAGACAGAGTTGGGGAGGGGAGTAAAAATGAAAGGTGTTGAAGGCAGAGTGCTGAGCACGAGCCAAGGCATGAAAACATAGAATTTCATGGTATGTTCAGGAGACACACCTTCCTTAAGGTGTTGTGAGGATTGTTGAAAGATTTTTTTTTAATATCATATCTTTTAAAAACTGATTCTTCACAGAATAGGGCACCATTTTTTCTCATTCCTTTTGTATATCTCTTGCCCCCCCACCAACACCCTGGAAGGCCTTGCATGATTGTTCCTGATATATGTGAATGATGCTTTTGCTTTATTTGTGTGTCACCTTTCAAGGGCAGCCCCTAAAGTGCTGATGATAGTTCAGGGTGATCAAATGATCTAGGTACAGGGGAGCTTGGCCTGAGAGATGAGAGGACACAGGACAAAGGCCCTGAGCACAAGGATGGGTACTGGGATGGCACCCTTAGAGGAAGCCAGGCAGATATCCTGGCATGTTTAGAAGCATTTTCAGAAATGTTTTTGGCATATTGCAGTTAGGCAGATGTTTCAGTGAATTTTTTTTTTTCAATCTGGCTTTGCTGATCTTGCTTTTCTTTCTACCTTATTTCTTCCCCGCCCCACCTAGTTTTCTTTGGAATATCTGAATTTTATCTAGATTTGTTGAATACAAATTTTTAAAAATTTAATTCTTATTTTATATTAGAGTATTGGATAGTATCACTGACTCAATGGACAGGAGTTTGAGCAAACTTCAGGAGATAGTGAAGGACAGGGAAGCCTGGCGTGCTGCAGTTCATGGGAACAGAGAAAAAGGAAACCGCTGCAGTTGTGGAGTCTGGACACAACTTAGTGACTGAACAACAGCAAATAGTTGATTGACAATATTGTGTTAGTTTTAGGTGTACAGCAAAGTGATTTAGTTATACATATACACATATTCATTCTTTTTCAGATTCTTTTCCCATTTAAACTGTTACAGATTATTGAGTCAAGTTCCCTGTGCTATATAGTAAGTTCTTGTTAATTATCTGTTTCATAGATAGCATGTTGCTATAAAACATTGGGCTGCATATATTTTCACAAAATTAGTGTTTTCATTTTCTTTGGATATATACCCAAGATAACTGTCGGATTATATGCCAGTTGTATTTTTAGTGTTTTGAAGCACTTCCATACTGTTTTTCATAGTGGGTACACCAATTACATGACCACCAACAGTGTAAAGGTTTCCTTTTTCTCTGTTCCTTCTCCATCATTAGTTATTTGAGGTCTTTCTGATGATGGACATTCCAACTGGTGTGAAGTGATATCTCATTGCTGTTTTGATTCATATTTCTCTGAGCATCTTTTTTTATGTGCCTGTTAATTATCCATATATCTTCTTTGGCAAAATATCTATTTAGATCTTTGACCCATTTTTTTCTTTTTTCTTTTTTAAAAATTACATTTTTATTTTCTTTCTTTTATTTATTTATTTTATTGTAACAAATTCAAGAAAGACTTTTTTCTTTACAATATCCTGTTGGTTTTGCCATACATTGACGTGAATCCACCATGGGTATATATGTGTTCCCCTTCCAGAACCCCCCTCCCACCTCCCTCCTGATTCTATCCCTCTGGGTCATCCCAGCGCACCAGCCTTGAGCACCCTGTATCAAGCATCAAACCTGGGCTGGCAATTCATTTCACATATGATAATTTACATGTTTCAATGCCGTTCTCCCATCTCATCCCACCCTTGCCCTCTCCCATGAAGTCCGAAACACTGTTCTATACATTTTTTCAACTGTGTTTTTCTTTTTATATTGAGTTGTGTGAGCTGTTTATATATTTTAGGTATTAACTCCTCATGAGTTATATCATTTGTAAATATTTTCTCCCATTCAGAAAACTGTATTTTCATTTTGTCAGTGGTTTAGTATGCTGTGAGAAAAATCTTTAAGTTTAGTTAGGTCCCGTTTGTTTATTTTTGCTTTTGTTTCTTTTGCCTTAGAAGACAGATCTGAAAAATATTGCTATGATTTATATCAAAGAGTGTCTGCCTATGTTTTATTCTTGGAGTTTTATGGTTTCCAGTATTATACTTTGTTCCTAAATCCATTTTAAGGTTATTTTTATATGCAGTGTGAGCAAATATTCTACTTATATTCTTTTATAAGTAGATGTCTAGTTTTCCTAGCACCTTTTATTGAATAGAATGTCTTTTCCCCATGGTATATTCCTGCCTCCTTTGTCATAGATTAACTGCCCATTATTTCTGGGCTCTCTGTTTTGCTCTGTTGATCTATGTGTCTGCTTTTGTGCCTGTACCATATACTGTTTTGATTGCTGTAGCTTTGTGGTATAGCCTGAAGTTAAGGAACATGATACCTCCAGCTCTGTTCTTCTTCCTTAAGATTGCTTTGGCTGTTCTGGGTCTTTTGTGTTTCCATACAAATTTTAGAATTATTTGTTCTAGTTCTGTGAAAAACACCATTGGTATTTTGAGACAAAGGCATTAAATATGTAGATTGTCTTGTGTAGCCTGGTCATTTTAACCACGTTAATTCTTCCAATCAATGAACATGGAATACCTTTCCAGTTCTTTGTGTCTTCTTTAATTTCTTTTATTAATATCTTAATATTTTTCTGAGTATAGGTCTTTTATCTCCTTAGATTTATTCCTAGATATTTTATTCTTTTTGATGTGATGGTAAATGGGATTGTTTTCTAATTTCTCTTTCTGATAGTTCGTTATTAGTATATAACACTATGACATATTTCTGTGTACTGATTTTGTATCCTGAATTCATTCATGATCTTTAGTAGTTTTTTGGTTGTGTCTTTAAGATTTTCTATGTATAGTGTCATGTTGTTTGACGATTTTACTTCTTCCTTTCCAAATTGAATTCCTTTTTTTTTTTTTTCCTAGGTCTGATTGCTTGATGCTCTGAGTAGAACTTACAATACTATGTTGGATTAAAGTGACAAGAGCAGGCATCCATGTCTTGTTCCTAATCTTAGGGGAAATACTTTTAGCTTTTCACCATCAAGTATAATATTAGCTACAGGCTTATCACATATGGCTTTTACATTGTCAAGGTCACTCTATATCCACTTTGTGGGTTTTTTTTTTTAATCATAAACAGATGTTAAATTTTACAAAAAGATTTTTCTTCATCTATTGAGATGACCATGATTTTTTATTCTACAGTTTGTTAATGTGGTATATCACATTTATTGATTTGTAGCTACTGAACGAACCACCCTTCACCTCAGGGATAAATCCCACTTGATCATAGTGTACAATCCTTCTAATGTATTTTAGAATTTGGTTTGCCAATATTTTGCTGAAGATTTTTGCATCTATGTCCATCAGTGACAGGCCTGTAATTTTATTTTTTGTGATTTTGATATCAGGGTGATACTGACCTGGTGGAATGAATTTGGAAGTGTTCCAGACTTTGCAATATTTTTTTTTGGAACTAGTTTGAGAAGGATAGGTGTTAACTCTTCTCTAAATATTTGGTAAAATTTTCACCTGTGAAACCATCTGGTTCTAGACTTTTGTTTTAGGGGAGTTTTCTTGTTTTTGTTTTTTGCTTATTCAGTTTTACTGCTGATAACTGGCCTGTTCATGTTTTATATTTATTCCTGGCTCCATCTGAAAGATTTGTGCTTTTCTTTTATGTTGTTCATTTTATTGGTATATAATTATTCATAGCAATCTCTCATGATACTTTGTATTTCTGTCTTTTTCATTACTAATTTTATTGATTTGGGTACTCTCTCTTTTATCTCTGAGTCTGGCTCAAGGTTTGTCAGTTTTGTTTATCTTTTCAAAGAACCAGCTCTTAGTTTCATTGATATTTTCCATTGCTTCTTTAGTCTCTATTTCACTTATTTCTGCTCTGATCTTTATAATTTCCTTCTTTTTACTAACTTTATGTTTTGTTTGTTCATCTTTTTCTGGTTTCTTTAGGAATTTTTTTTCCATCTGCCTTTGCTGATCTCTATTTTCTTTTACCTAATTTCTTCAGAGTATCCCTGAGCATTTTCAGAATTAAAAATAATTCTGTACCTGGAAAGGTTAAACACAATCTGGAAACACTTTTTTTTTTTAAAGAATGCTATATTTTTGTATAGATCTCATCATCATGTTTCCTTCTATGGGAAATTATCCAAGGGTTTTTTAGTTGAAAGACTGGAAGACTTCTTCCTGGAATTTATGGGGTTTGGAGGATCATCTATGAAACTGTTAATTAATTAATTAATATACAGTTCTTGATGGCAAAGTCATAACTCAGTGGGCCCTATTGTTCCTGGCTGCACTGGGGTTAGAATGACTTGTTTTGACTCAGCTATGAAAAAGAACAAAACAATGCCATTTACAGCAACATGGATGGACCTAAAGATTGTCATACTGAGTGACATTAAGTCAGACACAAAAAGACAAATATTCTATGATATTGCCTAATGTGGAATCTAAAAAAAAGGATACAAATGTATTTATTTTCAAAATGGAAGTAGAGTCACAGATGTAGAAAACTTATGGTTACTGGGAGATGGAGGGAATAAATTGGGAGATTGAGACTAACACTACCATATGTAAAATAGAAAACTATTGCTGTATAGCAAAGGGAACTCTACTCAATACTCTGTAGTGGCCTGTATGAGAAAATAATCTAAAAAATAAGAGTATATATATATATATATATATATATATATATATATATATCTTATTCACTTTGCTGTACACCTGAAACCAACAAAACATTGTAAAAAAAAACTATACTCCAGTAAATGTTTTTTAAAAATAACTTGGTTTTGGTATGCTTCTATTTTATTTTGCTACTTTTATTCTCATTAAGCTGACAGCCAAATCAGAACTGATCTCTCAGTATATAGAACATTTAACACAAGCTGTGGAGAGCTACAAGCAGCGGATGGACTGGCTCACCAGCAACAGCCGGCAGATCTTTGGTGTCATCTTGGAGCAGTGCATCACCATAGTGCTGGATTTTGGTGGCATGCTGGAGGAGGAGCTTAATCTGTGCCAAGATGCTCTCACCATGGTCCTCCAGGAGCAAGTGGCTCACATAGCCAAGTTCAATGTCATATGGTGAGTTCCCATAGGAGAGGAGTATTTCCCTGAAACTTCATGAGTACTTTCCATGTATCTGGAGTTAAGTAGCATCACTAACACAGATAGCTCTGTGGACAGGGAAGAGCTATAATCTTGTTATCTCTTAGACTTTATCATTCCAGCAAAAGCCCACAGTGAGTCAGTGTTAAAAACTTTGATCCATTTTGTGCAGGGCATTAGAGGAGATTTTAAAACAGCCTTCTCTTCAGTGTATGTCAGGATCAAAATATAAGGATATTGATTGTACTGAGTATATGTTTAAGGCCATAAAATTCCTTCACATATTTTAGACTTGAGGCTTCATAATGAGTTTCAGCATCACAAATTTTCACTGTTTTTCAGACTGAGTTTGCAGCTCAACTTGATTCCCCCTGCAAGCTGACCTCTCTTTTAATCAGAACAACAGGTGGCTGGCTTTGTAGAAGTTCCCTTATTTCAGAGTCTTCACAATCAATTATTTACAGATTCTTGGATTCAAGAGAATTTGGACTTCAGTGCCGACTTCTCCTGTGGAACAGTTGCTCTGTCTCCTTGACAGAAGACACCTGGATGAGAGGGCCATCTATCTGAGTCTTTCTTTCCTAAGTGAAATATTTTCAGCTAAAACAGATGACACCTTTGAAGATGCTGCCTGATTGTGTTCTATCCTGGGTTTCTATTTCTATCACAGATACATTATTGAATGAATTAAGTGATTAAGTCTACATTGCTTCAGCTTTCTTGGAAATATGTGCTATATAGCATATATGCCATCTAGCCAGATCCTCAATGCAGAGGCCACCCAGAGGTGACACAGACGTGAGGCAATCTAGGCCTCTGAAGGTATAGGCCAGGAGGGACAAATCAGGCTGATTAATTTAGTCTGGGATTCAAATAATTCTTCCCATTACAAATTCATAAATAATTCACGTTATTCATTTAATTATAAACACAGAGATGAACTCAAGTAGCTGTTGTTTTTTTTTTGGGTGGGGGGGGATTTCCATTACATTTCCAGTCCCAGATTAAATGATTTAATCAAAAGTTCCAAGAATTTAAAAACTTACGCTCTGATGAATTCAAAGCAATACTGTTTTTGATCCTGAAAAGGGTAACTGATAGGAATCTTTCAGAACAATGAAAACAATGTAATATAAGAACTATAAATAAAATTATGGAGTAACAAAATTGTTGCTGATTTGAAAATCTTAATGCTTATAAACTTACTACTCATAGAAGACAGTTGCAACTAAACCTGCCTATTTATGAAAATAACTTTCCTCAATAATTTTTTGACACTAAAATTTTTATTGAAATATAATTGATTTACAGTGTTATGTTAATTTCAGGAATACAGCAAAGTAATTCAGTTATAAAAATTTATACCTATTATTTTTTAGGTTCTTTTCCATTGTAGATTATTACAAGATATTGAATATAGTTCCCTGTGCATTTTCCTCAATAATTTTAATGCACTTGGTAATATTCACATTTTTGAGATTTTTTAATCCTCGAAAATGAAAAGTGAAAGTGAAGTCCGACTCTTTGCAACCCAGGCCAGAATACTATAGTGGATAGTCTTTCCCTTCCCCAGGGGATTTTCCCAACCCAAGGATCGAACCCAGGTCTCCAGCATTGACCCAGGGATTGAACCCAGGTCTCCTGCATTGCAGGTAGATTCTTTACCAGCTGAGCTACAAGGGAAGCCCAAGAATACTGGAGTGGGTAGCCTATCCCTTCTCCAGCAGCTCTTCCAGACCCAGGAATCAAACTGGGGTCTCCTGTATTGCAGGAGGATTCTTTACCAACTGAGCTATCAGGGAAGCCCTTCTCCTATAAACGTTGTTTTTCCCAATCAGAACAGCTTATGGAAAGTCAAGATGCTTTGAAAACCTGCCTTAAATGGCTCACCTGTTTTCTCAGTAACTTTGAGAGGTCTGGGAGCTACATTTTCTTTCTCTCTAGTGACACTGGGTGTCTTGTTGCTTGTAGCTCTGAGATGAGGGCTGACAGCTACATTGACCACTGCCTGCTGACAGCCCTATGTGATTCCTTTCAGGATTTCTCAAGAACCTGTGAAATGGCAGGAAAATGCTGTTCCTGTGACAGCACCGTCCATAGCCGCTGCCATCAGCTGGATTGAGAAGTTGCCTTTCGAGCTGGCTTCAAGTCACACTAGCCGCCTGGATGCTCTGCTGGAGGCGGGGAAAGATGAAGTGGTAAGTGTGTGTCCGTGTCTGGTCCCAGGTCACAAAAGTGGCTTTGAGCTTATTCCTTCACCCTCAGTATCCTCACACTGCCTCCTAGCTGAGCTTGAGCCCTTCCAGTTGCATCACACAGAGACTGCCTCCTTGGCATCCAAGAGCCCCAGAAGTCTTAATACTGTTCACTTCTGAATCTGGATCCAATTGAGAAATAGATGACAGGCCCCACATGGGGATCAAAAGAGCATATCTCGTGGTGCAGAGGTGGATCAATCAAAATCAGACTCTGCTCCTCGAGCCTGGCTGGGCTCCCCCTGTGAGGCTGGGATTGGGGCCACAAGGCACACCCTCCTTTAACTGCTGCTAGGAGAACCATGTGCCACTCACAGCCTCTGAGCATCAAGAAAGGAAGGCAGTAAGGCTCTGATTGTATATCTCTAATGCTTCAATTCCACTTTTCCACTTTTGCTCACCTGACAGTTAGATACACCTGTCTCTTATGGGCTCTTATGGGCTCTTCCCTGTTGGCTCAGATGGTAAAGAATCTACCTGCAATGCAGGAGATCCAAGTTTGATCCCTGGGTCAGGAAGATACCCTGGAGAAGGGAATGGCAACCCATTCCAGTATTCTGGCTTGGAGAATCCCATGGACAGAGGAGCCAGCAGGCTACAGTCCATGGGGTTGCAAAAGGTTGGACATGCTGCTGCTGCTGCTAAGTTGCTCCAGTTGTGTCCGACTC
The DNA here is from genome assembly GCA_007570785.1 of Antilocapra americana. Lineage (NCBI taxonomy): Eukaryota > Metazoa > Chordata > Mammalia > Artiodactyla > Antilocapridae > Antilocapra > Antilocapra americana. The sequence goes on from ML662448.1 coordinate 3,618,629, forward strand.
TGTGCCACCCCATAGATGGCAGCCCATCAGGCTCCTCTGTCCCTGGGATTCTCCAGGCAAGAACACTGGAGTGGGTTGCCATTTGCTTTTCCAATGCATGAAAATGAAAAGTGAAAGTGAAGTCGTTCAGTCGTGTCCGACTCTTCGCGACCCCATGGACTTCAGCCTACCAGGCTCCTCTGTCCATGGGATTTTTCCAGGCAAGAGTACTGGAGTGGGGTGCCATCTCCTTCTCCAGGTTGGACATGAGTAAGTGACTAACACTTCTTTCTTGTGAGAAGAGAAGTTGTAAGACTCCTCACAGAACCTCAGGGATGAGGAAATAGGGTTTCCCCAACATCCATGCTTTGAGTCTTTCCCAGTTCCTCTTCCTCACAAATGGGTCCATCAGGTGCTTTCCAAGGTGAAGTGCATCCCCGCTGGTGCATCATCTGTTTTCAGATGTTAATACATTCACATATATTTTTTGATGGGTACCTTTGGGAAATAAAGCTTTACCTGGAAGATGTGATTAAATGGTGGTGTTTTGTCTCTTTTAGCCATAAGGATGTGTGTTTCTGTGAGTGGCTGTTAAGGACAGTGACAGGCTAGAGAGAAAGTACTCTGAGCAGGTGAGGTCCTTAGGGCAACCTCAACTTTCTAAGTGGGGATAGGTCTGCTTTCTCTTGGGATACAGATGCTTAATCCTTACTAATTAATCCATATCGATTAATGTTAATAATTAATATCTGCTTCTACCCTGGAAGCCTGGGGATTCTATAGATTTCAAGCTTAACTCCATTGTATTAAGAAGTCATTTCTTGAGTGAGGCACCTTGAAAGGGGAGCCCTCAGTGGTCACCAGACTGTTTATTGATACTAAGGGTTGATGGTTTGAAATTGGAAACATACTGTTTATCTTTATAAAGCCAGAGGAACATATGTTTTCCATTAAAGAAGAATGAAATACAAGCTACTTTATTCTTTGGCCTTTCAAGTTTGTTTTAACATCTGTAAACTTTCAAATGTCTGGACACTATAATAAGCATTCGAGAAATGGAACATTTTGCAGGCTCTTGGATGTGTGTGTGTGTGTGTGTGTGTGTGTGTGTGTGTGTGTGT
>ML662448.1:3619738-3629819 GCA_007570785.1 Antilocapra americana
TGTGTGTGTGTGTGTGTGTGTGTGTGTGTGTGTGTGTGTGTCTGTGTATACCTGTGCACATGGGTGTTCTCTTTCTTGGTTCCCCTGGCTACCCTGGTCGCTGACTCTGGCGACATGACCTGACAGCAACATTTCCTGGTGATCTTGCCTTTCTGTTTTCTGTCCCTCTGGTTTGTATGCCTCCTTTCTCGGGGGTTTTTCCGTAGCCCAGGAAATGTATAACAATGTAGTGAGTTCCAGGGAAGTTCTGTGGAAGAGAAAGTACCAAGAAAAAAGTTTCCAGGCATTGGCCACCAAATGCCACGTGAAAACCCTTGAGAAGAGACTATGGGGTGTGAAAGATGTGGAACATGTTCAGACTGGTGTTCTCCACTCAGAACTTGTATCTGGCTGTGATCCTGAGGAGAATGTTAGTAAATGCAACTGCCTCACATATAAAAATGCCATGCTCTGTGTCTTAAGATGAGTAAAGAAAAGCATGCTTGGTGACTTCCCTGGCAGTCCAGTGATTAAGACTCTGAGCTTCCACTGCAGGGCACATGGGTTCAGTCCCTGATTGGGGAAGACACTGCATGCCAAGTGGTGTGTAAAAAATAAAAACCTATAAATGGGATAAGACTTAAAATAAATCTATTAAAAACTTTCCTGGCAGTCCAGTTGTTAAGACTCCACACTTCCAGTGCAGGAGGTATAGGTTTGATCCCTGGTCAGGGAACTAGATCCTACATGCTGCATCTAAAGACCCCACATGCCACAACAAAGACCCAGTGCAGCCAAATAAGTAAACATTTTCTTTTATAAAAAGAAAGGAAGGCAATGTACAGATAGTGGTCTCTGGGAAAGCATGTCCCCAGAAATCTGGAGCATGGATAACTGAGACTTGACCAAAAACACAGGCAACTAAGAAGCTGAGTAAGAACCTTAGTGAGTAGTGAATAACCCTATAGCCTTGATTAATGAAGGAAAGCAAATCCTGACTCACTGCTGGCTATAGCAATTTCTAGTTTGATGAAATCTTGAGGGAAAAAATCTCTGTGTGAGAATTTCAGGTTCTTGGGTTATTGCCAGAGCAAAGAAGCTATGTTTGCACTGCTCGAGGCAGAGATACAGGGTGTCAGAAGCTGTCAACAGACCAGTGAGAGAGATTTGTCCTCACTCACTTCCCTGTTGATGTACCAAACCCTAGAATACACTCCCCGTGTCTGTTTCCCTGTCTTGAGCTTTGTGTGATTGTAGATCCCATGAGAGAATGAAGCTGTCTTCATGCAAACTTGGCTACCAACAGAGCTAGAAAACTAGTAACTGTGGCCCAGTGGAACCTATTTAAAATGTCTTATGTAAGCCTGGGGTGCTACAGTCCATGGCGTTGCAAAGAAACAGACCGGACTGAGAGACTGAACAACACAATGTAAAGTAGCATCTAACACCATGAAGAGAACGACATAGAATGCAGTTTCTGGAAGAACAGTATTAGTTGTCTGATTAAGAATCTGAAGAACACTTTCTTCCTCCTGTCAGTGTTTTTGGTTCTTTTTAGGTGACTGACTGGGAGAAATAGACAACATTCATTCATCTTTACCTCCCATGAGGTACTTTTAAAAGTCAGGGACTCTGTGATGAAGGGCCTGAGAGAGTGAGGGGTCAGATGGACTTTTTGTGGCCAGTTTGAGGAGGAATGTGGTTGCAGTAGATAGGGCTCAGCTCCCACTCTGGCCATCTCCTAACTCCCAGCATGGACCCTCTGCCACCCTGTCCCCACCTGTCTCCTTTGGCACAGACTATTCCCCCTTTGTTGCCACTGACTGGGCATCCTAAGCAGCTGGGAGCTGACCCTCTGCCCACCTGTCTCTGGGCCAGGTAGGCTTAAGTCCCAGCTTTGAAGTCGAGGTGAGGTAATTGACTATCTACCTTCATCTAACAAGGGATGAGGGATGTGTAATTAGAGGCTCCTGAATCCTGAAGGGCTGGTGAGGGACATCTGTTTATCCCTTAAAACAGAACACATTTGCTGGAGGTTCTGGCCGGGTTTTAAGTAGGGAATCACTTAGGGTATTTGTGGGGGCTGGGGTAGGTTTAGATGATGTGCGTTCCTGACCCTCCCTGTGGTTTTTACTTCCTGAGATTTATATACACACATAAGTGTGAGTCATCATGTTTAAGCTCTGTCATGAAGCCAACTGCATAAGCTCCTTTTCACAGTGAAGAAACTGAATAAACGACTTCTCCAAGGTTACGGAACTCAGTAGTGGCAGGAGAGACCCTTAGAGCAATGTGGTTAAGGGTGTGTGTGTGTGTGTGTGTGTGTGTCTTTCTCCTGACTTCTGGCCTGCCGTGCCCCCTGACTGGCCTCACCTCCCCAGGTGTGTCTGTCCCTCAGGTGAGACCAGAGGATGCACCAGCTGGGAATATGCCCTCCTCCCCACACACAGCCTCAGACTGAAGATGCCTGAGTTTGCACTATAGAATTCTGGCACCAACATGGGGAATTGCTAATAAGCTGCCTGCTTCCAGTGGCTATGCCAACACTTCCTTCATTCCTGGACTTGAAATTAGCCACTCCTAACTGTGTAATGTGTCTGTGGGCTCAGAGAAAGCTTTTCTCCAAATCTGCCAGTCATATCCTTCCCATGTAGAGCCTGAGACTTCTTGGCAGCAGGCCCTGAATATCTCACTTGTTGACTTTGGCCCCCACATATCCTCAAGAAACATTGAGGAGTGCTGCTCCTCTTTCTGTCCATTTATTTGTTTTAAAGAGGCAGTTTTATAGGGATTATATCACCCATGAGTCTGACTCAAGGCTAGGGTGTGTCAGGGAAATAAACCAATGGCACCACTGTTTTGCAGATTGAATCCATTTACTACTTTGTGGTGGGAGACGTTCCCGAGGAATCCAAGGAGCTTCTCCTCCAGCAGGCTTTGGAGATCCCCTGTCCTGTCTGCACGGTGTCCTTCAATGCCAGAGGACAGGGCACCATAGCCTTCCTGAAGGATTTGAGTGCCAGGACCTTCAGCAGGTAGGCCAAAAACAGGTACCAGGGAGACTGAGTGAACTGGCTGCTTGCATGGAGTCAGGGGTGGGTCTCAATTCCGAGTAGTCTTCGTGACCAATCAGTTTCTATGGGATTTCCCTGGTGCTCCAATAAAAAGAATCCACCTGCCAATGCAGAGGACAAGGGTTAAATCCCTGGTCTGGAAAGATTCCACCATGCTACAGAGCAACGAAGCCCATGAGACACAACTCCTGAGCCTCCAAGTGTAGAGCTCATGCTCCGAAACAAGAGATGTCACCATAATGAGAAGCCCACATACAGCAATGAGGACCCAGTGTGGCCAAAAAATTGGTTTCTCTGATCTTCTCTTTCCAGGAGCCTTTAGTCTCCATTCATCTTTGCAACTCTGTTGTTGTTCAGTTGCTCAGTTGTGTCCTACTCTTTGCTAACCCATGGACTGCAGCCTACTAGGCTTCCCTGTCCTTCACCATCTCCTGGAGTTTGCTCAAACTCATGTCCCTTGAGTCAGTGAGCCATCCAACAATCTCATTCTCTGTCACTACCTTTTCCTCCTGCTTTCAATCTTTCCCGGAATCAGGTTCTTTTCCAATGAATCAGCTCTTCGCATCAGGTGGCCAAAGTATTGGAGTTTCAGCTTCAGCATAACCCCTTCCAGTAAATATTCACTGTTGATTTTCTTTAGGATTGACTGGTTTGATCTCCTTGTAGTCCAAGGGACTCTCAGATGTCTTCTCCAGCACCAAAATTTGAAAGCATTTATTCTTCGGTGCTCAGCTCATGTGTAAATGGTCCAACTCTCACATTCATACATGACTACCATAAAAACCATGGTTTTGACTATATGGACCTTTGTCTGCAAAATGATGTCTCTGCTTTTTAATACACTGTATGGGTTTATTATAGTTTTTCTTCCAAGGAACAAGTATCTTCTAATTTTGTGGTTGCAGTCAACATCTGCTATGATTTTGGAACCCAAGAAAATAAAACATGCCAGTGTTTCCATTGTTTCCTCATCTCTTTGCCATGAAGTGATGGGACTGGATGCCATGATCTTAGCTTTTTGAATGTTGAATTTTAAGCCAACTTTTTCACTCTCCTCTTTCACCTTCATCAAGAGACTCTTTAATTCTTCACTTTCTTCCATTACGGTGATGCTGTCTGCATATCTGAGGTTGTTGAAATTTCTTCTTGCAGTCCTTTTTTTAAAAAATTTTCTTTACTTTATTGTGTTGGTTTTGCCATACAATGACATGAAACCGCCATGGGTTTACATATGCTCCCCCTCCAGAACCCCCCTCCCTCCTCCCTCCCGATTCCCTCCCCCTGGGAAGGTGCACCAGCCCCGAGCATCAACCCTGGGCTGGCGATTGATTTCACATATGATAATTAACATGTTTCAATGCCATTCTCCAATAGCATCCCACCCTTGCCCTCTTCCACAGAGTCCACGAGTCTGTTCTATACATCTGCATTCCTTTTGCTGTCTCGCATGCAGGGTTCTCATTACCATCTTTCTCAATTCCATATATATGCGTTAGTATACTGTATTGTTGTTTTTCCTTCTGGCTTCCTTCACTCTGGATAATAGGCTCCAGTTCCGTCCACCTGAGTAGAACTGATTCAAGTGAATTTTTTTTCAATGCTGAGTAACATTCCATTGTGTATAAGTACCACAGCTTTCTTATCTATTCGTCAGTTGATGGGCATCTAGGTTGCTTCCATGTCCTGGCTATTGTAAACAATGCGGCGATGAACACTGGGGTACACGTGTCTCTTTCAATTCTGGTTTCCTCGGTGTGTATGCCCAGCAGTGGGATTGCTGGGTCATATGGCAGTTCTATTTTCACTTTTTTAAGGAATCTCCACACTGTTCTCCATAGTGGCTGTACTAGTTTGTATTCCCACCAACAGTGTAAGAGGGTTCCCTTTTCTCCACATCCTCTCCAGCATTTATTGCTTGTAGACTTTTGGATGGCAGCCATTCTGACTGGTGTGGTGGTACCTCATTGTGGTTTTGATTTGCATTTCTCTGATAATGAGTGATGTTGAGCTTCTTTTCATGTGTTTGTTAGCCATTTTTATGTCTTCTTTGGAGAAATGTCTGTTAAGTTCTTTGGCCCACTTTTTGATTGGGTCGTTTATTTTTCTAGAATGGAGCTGCAGGAGTTGCTTGTATATTTTTGAGATTAAGTGTTTGTCCTTTGCTTCATTGGCTATTATTTTCTCCCATTCTGAAGGCTGTCTTTTCACCTTGCTTATAGTTTTCTTTGTTGTGCAGAAGCTTTTAATTTTAATTAGGTCCCATTTGTTTATTCGTGCTTTTATTTCCGATATTCTGGGAGGTGGGTCATAGAGGATCCTGCTTTGTTTTATGTCGGAGAGTGTTTTGCCTATGTTATCCTCTAGGAGTTTTATAGTTTCTGGTCTTATGCTTAGATCTTTGATCCATTTTGAGTTTATCTTTGTGTATGGTGTTAGAAAGTGTTCTAGTTTCATTCTTTTACAAGTGGCTGTCTGGTTTTCCAAGCACCACTTGTTAAAGAGATTGTCTTTTCTCCATTGTATATCCTTGCCTCCTTTGTCAAAGATAAGGTGTCCATAGATGCGTGGATTTATCTCTGGGCTTTCTATTTTGTTCCATTGATCTATATTTCTGTCTTTGTGCCAGTACCATACTGTCTTAATGACTGTGGATTTGTAGTACAGCCTAAAGTCAAGTAGGTTGATTCCTCCAGTTCCATTCTTCTTTCTCAAGATTGGTTTGGCTATACGAGGTTTTTTGTATTTCCATACAAATTGTGAAATTATTTGTTCTAGTTCTCTGAAAAAGACCTCTGGTAGCTTGATAGGAATTGCATTGAATCTATAGATTGCTTTGGGTAGTATACTCTTTTTCACTATATTGATTCTTCCAATCCACGAACACAGTATATTTCTCCATCTATTTGTGTCCTCTTTGATTTCTTTCATCAGTGTTTTATAGTTTTCTATATACAAGTCTTTTGTTTCTTTAGGTAGAAATACTCCTAAGTATTTTATTCTTTTTGTTTCGATGGTGAATGGAATTGTTTCCTTAATTTCTCTTTCTGTTTTCTCATTGTTAGTGTATAGGAATGCCAGAGATTTCTGTGTGTTGATTTTGTATCCTGAAACTTTACTATATTCACTGATTAGCTCTAGTAATTTTCTGGTAGAGTCTTTAGGGTTTTCTATGTAGGATCATGTCATCTGCAAACAGTGAGAGTTTTACTTCTTTTTTTCCAATCTGGATCCTTTTAATTTCTTTATCTGCTCTGATTGCTGTGGCCAAGACTTCCAAAACTATGTTGAAAAGTAGTGGTGAGAGTGGGCACCCTTGTCTTGTTCCTGACTTCAGGGGAAATGCTTTCAGTTTTTCACCATTGAGGATAATGTTTGCTGTGGGTTTGTCATATATAGCTTTTATTATGTTGAGGTATGTTCCTTCTATTCCTGCTTTTTGGAGGGTTTTTATCATAAATGGATGTTGAATTTTGTCAAAGGCTTTCTCTGCATCTATTGAGATAATCATGTGATTTTTATTTTTCAATTTGTTAATGTGGTGTATTACAATGATTGATTTGCGAATATTGAAGAATCCTTGCATCCCTGGGATAAAGCCTACTTGATCATGATGTATGATCTTTTTAATGTGTTGTTGGATTCTATTTGCTAGAATTTTGTTAAGGATTTTTGCATCTATGTTCACCAGTGATATTGGCCTGTAGTTTTCTTTTTTTGTGGCATCTTTGTCAGGTTTTGGAATTAGGGTGTTGGTGGCCTCGTAGAATGGGTTTGGAAGTTTACCTTCCTCTGCAATTTTCTGGAAGAGTTTGAGTAGAATAGGTGTTAGCTCTTCTCTAAATTTTTGGTAGAATTCAGCTGTGAAGCCATCTGGTCCTGGGCTTTTGTTTTTTGGAAGATTTCTGATTACGGTTTCAATTTCCGTGCTTGTGATGGGTCTATTAATATTATCTATCTCTTCCTGGTTTAGTCTTGGAAAGTTGTACTTTTCTAGGAATTTGTCCATTTCATCCAGGTTGTCCAGTTTATTTGCATATAGTTGCTGATAATAGTCTCTTATGATCCTTTGTATTTCTGTGTTTTCTGTTGTGATCTCTCCGTTTTCATTTCTAATTCTGTTGATTTGGTTCTTCTCCCTTTGTTTCTTGATGAGTCTGGCTAATGGTTTGTCAATTTTATTTATCTTCTCAAAGAACCAGCTTTTGGCTTTGTTGATTTTTGCTATGGTCCCTTTTGTTTCCTTTGCATTTATTTCTGCCCTGATCTTTAGGATTTCTTTCCTTCAGCTAGCCCTGGGCTTCTGCGTTTCTTCCTTTTCTAGTGGCTTTAGGTGTAAAGTTAGGTTATCTATTTGACTTTTTTCTTGTTTCCTGAGGTGAGCTTGTATTGCTATGAACTTTCCCCTTAGCACTGCTTTTACTGTGTCCCATAGGTTTTGGGTTGTTGTGTTTTCATTTTCATTCATTTCTATGCATATTTTGATTTCTTCTGTGATTTGTTGGTTATTCAGCAGTGTGTTGTTGAGCCTCCATATGTTGGAATTTTTGAATGGTTTCCTCCTGTAACTGATATCTAATCTCACTGCATTGTGGTCAGAAAAGATGCTTGGAATGATTTCAATATTTTTGAATTTACCAAGGCTAGATTTATGACCCAGGATGTGATCTTTTCTGGAGAAGGTCCCGTGTGCGCTTGAGAAAAAGGTGAAATTCATTGTTTTGGGGTGGAATGTCCTATAGATATCAATTAGGTCTAACTGGTCTATTGTATCACTTGAAGTTTGAGTTTCCTTGTTAATTTTCTGTTTAGTTGATCTATCCATTTGTGTGAGTGGTGTATTAAAGTCTCCCACTATTATCGTGTTATTGTTAATTTCCCCTTTCATACTTGTTAGCATTTGCCTTACATATTGTGGTGCTCCTATGTTGGGTGCATAAATATTTATAATTGTTATTTCTTCTTCTTGGATTGATCCTTTGATTATTATGTAATCTCCATCTTTATCTCTTTTCACAGCCTTTATTTTAAAGTCTACTTTATCTGATATGAGTATTGCCACTCCTGCTTTCTTTTGGTCTTTATTTGCATGGAATATATTTTTCCAGCCTTTAACTTTCAGTCTATATGTGTCCCTAGGTTTGAGGTGGGTCTCTTGTAGACAACATATATAGGGGTCTTGTTTCTGTATCCAATCGGCCAATCTTTGTCTTTTGGTTGGGGCATTCAACCCGTTTACATTTAAGGTAATTATTGATAAGTATGATCCCATTACCATTTACTTTATTGTTTTGGGTTTGAGATTATATACCCTATCCATGTTTCCTGTCTAGGAAAGATCCTTTAGCATTTGTTGGAGCGCTGGTTTGGTGTTGCTGAAGTCTCTCAGCTTTTGCTTGTCTGGAAAGCTTTTGATTTCTCCTTCAAATTTGAATGAGATCCTTGCTGGGTACAGTAATCAGGGTTGTAGATTATTTTCTTTCATGACTTTAAGTATGGCCTGTCATTCCCTTCTGGCCTGTAGCATTTCTATTGAGAGATCAGCTCTTATCCTTATGGGATTCCCCTTGTGAGTTATTTGTTGTTTTTCCCTTGCTGCTTTTAATATTTGCTCTTTGAGTTTGATATTTGTTAATTTGATTAATATGTGTCTTGAGGTGTTCCGCTTGGGGTTCATCCTATTTGGGACTCTCTGGGTTTCTTGGACTTGAGTGATTATTTCCTTTCTCAATTTAGGGAAGTTTTCAACTATTATCTCCTCAAGAATTTTCTGATTGTCTTTCTTTCTGTCTTCTTCTGAAGATGTGAATATGATTTGAATATTGGTGCATTTAACATTGTCCCAGAGGTCTCTGAGATTGTCCTCATTTCTTTTAATTCTTTTTTCATTTTTCCTTTCTATTTCATTTATTTCTACCATTCTGTCTTCTACCTCACTTATCCTGTCTTCTATCTCTGTTATTCTACTGTTAGTTCCCTCCAGGGTGTTTTTGATCTCATTTATTGCATTATTCATTGTATTTTGACTCTTTTTCATTTTTCTAAGTCCTTGTTAAAGCTTACCTGCATCTTCTCAATCCTTGCCTGCAGGTTACTGAACTGTAACTCCAATTTATTTTCCAGATTTTGGATCAGTTTCACTATCATTATTCGGAATTCTTTATCAGGTAGATTTCCTATCTCCTCCTCTTTTGTTTGGTCTGGAGGACATTTATCCTGTTCCTTTAGCTGCTGAGTATTTCTCTGCCTTTTCATCTTGTTTATCTTGCTGTGTTGTCCCTTTATTGTGGGGGTTCCTCACTATGGGTGGGGTTGGATGTGTGGTTTATCAAAGTTTCCTGGTTGGGAAAGCTTGTGTGGTGTTCTAGTGGGTGGATCTGGGTTTCCTCACTCTAACGAGCAATGAAGTGTCCAGTAAAGAGTTTTGAGATGTCGGTGGGCTTGGTGTGACCTTGGGCAACCTGTGTATTGAAGCTCCAGGCTATGTTCCTGTGTTGCTGGAGAATTTGCTTGGTATATCTTACTCTGGAGCTTGTTGGCCCTTAGGGGGTGCTTGGTTTCAGTTTAGGTATGGAGGGGTTGGATGAGCTCCTATCGATTAATTAACTCCTGGATCCAGGAGTTCTCTGGAATACTCAGGATCTGGGCTTAGCCTCCTGTCTTCCAGTAGCCTCAGGACTCCTTCATCTACGCAGTAATGATGGTAGAACATCTAGTTTAATGATGAGAAGTTTCTCCACAGTGAGGGACACCCAGACAGGTACACAGAGTTACATGGCATGAAGCAGAGAGAGGAGATAGATAGAGGTGAACAGAAGGAGAAGAGAGGAATCAGATGGTGAGAGAGTGAAGTGGCCAGTGATCACTACCCTGTGTGTTCTCCACAGCCTGGATCCCTCAGAGATGTTCACAGAGTTATACCGAAAGGAGAAGAGGGAGGAAGGAGACAGAAGTGACCAGAGAGAGAAAAGAGGAAGTCAGATAGAGACAGATCCAGCCAGTGATCAGTTATCTCAGTGTTCTTCACAACT